>OX392508.1:27500051-27898245 GCA_947623375.1 Apotomis capreana
TTCATTTCATTTTCATTTTCATTTCATTAAGTGGTGAGGATGGAAGAATAGTCGCGTAGAACGATGGGGGAACGATACGGCAGGGATCAAGCCGAGCAATTCCTCGGAGCACACCCCATTATAAAACAAAAGAACTACATTAAACATACACCATATTTTTTTCAACGGATACGCGGTTAAACGGAGTTAGGGTACTGGCGGCCAGGTGACGACTGCGGCGCCGACTCCAGCCAGGTGAGCGGGCGCAAGTTCAGCGGCGGAGCGGTGCTGTTCCAATTATTAAAACAACACAAAAACGTTCATAGTTATAGTAAGAATAATATTATACATTCGTATTTTGTATATATCTACGAACCTCTTCGTTAGCCTGTCTAATATAGCTAGCTTCAAACAAAGTTGGTGTTTTGATTATTTTTATTTATTGGTTAGTGGAAAATGCATTTTTTTTGTTTTTGTTTAGAGTTATCTAGTACCTCAATAGATTACTGCTAGATAAGAGCGACCGTAAAATATATTCTGTTCTATTCTAGATATTGTATCAAAGAATGCCTGAGAGGGTGCCGTCCAGTGTCCACTCAAGGGGAGTGGAGAAAATGAATCAATCAAGTTGCGTTTTTGTGAAGTACAAAAAAAGTGCCCTTAAATGTGAAGAATATATGGGTCCATTTCAGATAAGGGTTGCGTTTCCACTGATTCACTGATTGTATGCTGATTTTATGATGGCGTTTAATTATTTCTTTGTAAACAATTCGTGATGTCCCAACTTTGCATATTTGGGATAAATGAGACTGTGTTAACTAAATATAGAGTTGTTATAGAATTATTTTATGTCTTACATGTGCTTATACTGTGTTTTGTAACACCAGGCAGGACCACAATAGACTATAGTTATGCAGAAAGCGACCAGCGTAGATTTTTTGTCAAAGTGACCTAAGTGTCTTAATCAATGTACGAGTTCGGTCGCTTTTTGCATTATGAAAAAAAATCTTTTGTCGCTTTCTGCATTAACTATAAAGAGATACGGTTCACAGCAAAAGTATTGCCTAAATTTTGTAACATTATAGAATTGTATAGATTTAACGTAGATTTTTTCCTTAAATTGAAATTCATCATGGGAGCTGATGTGGTTCCAACGAGAGTATAATAACCGTAATAATAATATTATTTATTCACCGAGTTTTATGGAAATGTATGTACCCAACCTAAGTACTTTACTCGTAAATGGAAAACTGATATAAAGTTTTAGCTCAAAGCCCATTAATAACCATTAGATTAGCTGTAACCATATTTAACAAATAATTAATAAAGAAAGTATGTTATTGAAGGTCAACGACGTCGCACACCCGGTCAGCAAGTTACAGTGGCAGTGGGCGGAGCACATAGCTGTTGAGGCAGAAAAGTTCACAAATGGAGACCACGTACCGGCAAGCGCACCTACGCTGCTGGCCGCCTATGGCTAAAATCATGATGATGATGGTGTTATAGAACGGAATGTCAGAGTTTATCTACTTAAAATTCCGCTCTACTTTCACTTACCTGCGTAAATATTCCTTTCTATCTTCTTTTGTTCCTAAAAACTTGGATATTTGTATAAATATTCAGTCAAAACAAAAACGTAGTCCAAATTACTATATCACTTATTTTATAGGTGTAATTTAGTAATTATTGTAAATCACGTTGAAGTATCAGATAATAGAGCGGGCTTGAAACGTGGCAATAATTATGACGAAAATGTTACCACGTCACCATTCCGTCTGCACACGGGCACACGAGCACACGGGCACACGAGCACACGGGCACACGAGCACACGGGCACACGGGCACACGGGCACACGAGCACACGGGCTTCAGCGTCACCCACGACGTGCTGTGTCCTTTCCACCCACACTTTTAATTATTAGGTACTAGTAATTTTGGCGTTGCGTCGCTTGAATGTTGACAGTGTGACTAATTTTTTATCGATTAGAACAGATAGATAGGTAGGTTTTAAACATTAATATTTACAGATCTATTGAATAGTACTTTTCCCGTATTTTGTCGGATAAGTTCGTTCGTTCGTTTCTATATATGAAAAAGTTGAGATGGAAATATTAAAACGAGCCTACCCGACAAAATGCGATAGAAAACTATTAGGTATTCACTACATCTGTACACCAACCATCGAGCTCCGTTGGGTTACTGACAATTCTTACAAAACGTTATTTTAAGTGGAGACCGACTCGATGACGAAGCTTATAGGCATATTAAGGACTTATCTATTTAAATAAGTGAGAGTGAGCACATATTAATTGAAAATTCTCAAAAATCATTCATTTTTACTAAATTAAAACATTTCGCGTCACGACGTACAACCTACTTGAAATCCACAATACTACGCGAATCGTACGCCTCCACCGTACTCATTCCCAATCAAAGATGTCTCAACACCGAGTGAAGTGGCGAGCATTGAAACAATAACTCCCGGGACGTCGTCCACCACGCCATTCTTGTAAATCCGTGTCTGTTCCTTGCAAGTATGTTTTAATTTCGATACAATACCATTACAATGCGAGTTTGGGAAAATGATGCGTCGTATTTTCATTGAGTCGTCTTCGAATACGACAAGTATCCTGCGGCGCTTCGAGAGGCTTCTGACCGGCTCAACAACTCCTGTCTCAAACCCTCGCTTACGCAAACTCCAGCTTCAACGAACCAGGTCACTGCAAGAAGAACCCTACGGTACAGCGGGTTAAGTTCAAATACGAGCACGGGAGAAGGGGCGCTGCGGGCCTCACGAAAACAACCGATATTTCGATATTCTGCTCGTCATCAAAAAGCTGTCAATAGGCACCCCCTCAGAGCTAATTACTTATTCAAATAGCAACCCAGTTGGTACACGACAGGGCGCATTCTCGCGGGCCCGCGCCGCCTCGGCCAATTTTCCCCCGTGTTTACTTTGCACGGTAATTCCGAAGAATCACGTACTTCCCATTTATATTTATATATTTAGAAAGTGGCAAACATAGGTGGTGAACAATGGTTGCATTAAATACACATTAAAATGTTGCCTCGCGCCATTATTCATAATCATTTACAGTTCACTGGTGAATATGTATTTGTTAAAATTAAATATGTGTTTTTTTTGTTTTAAACTAGAAGAAATCACATATACCAGTAGATTTTCTCTTGTCTATCCTGGCAGTTTAGTTATGTGCTTGTTGCTGCCACAAAACGGCAATTGCATTGTTCTAATATCGGTTGAAGAGCAAGAGAGCTTGATTACATTAAACATTACTAGGCATATTGAGCGAGGCATTGTCTAACTCTAATCAGAGGTTGTATTATATGAATAGGTAGCTGATGAATAGTGAGTATGTGATAGGTTCTGCTTTGTCACGTGTTGACAAAATCTCTCGGGACCGCATTTTACAAAAATAATAATAAAACTAGCTTTCTTGCATTCCTTGTCGTATCAATATATGCGCCACAAACCATTACTCATACCTCTTTCAGTATTTCATACATTTCTCAGTTTTTACCAAATTGTATACGCAGTGTGGAACTTGGACTGTACCTCGCGAACCCGCAGCCTAGCAAGTACCTGCTACAAATGCATTTGTAGCAGGTACTTGCTAGGCTGCGGGTCTTTCGAGTAAGCTTAAGCTGCAACTGTCTTTAAAAACTCGTAAATGTCCTCGTGTTCACAAGTGACCTACCCGATTCTCATCTAGTCGATGTCAGTAGGAGTCTTGCTGATTTACATCTGACAAACGAAATTTGATTAGCTATTGGAGACACGGGCATTTATAAGAACTCCCGGTACCATATACTATACCTACCTAAGAAATTATAAGCCTTACGAAAAGTGACAACTTCTAATTTGCTCTGGGTCAAGAGTATTTCCCTTGCGATATATAGATAGCGATACCTGTATGTATATCTGTAACAAATTAATTAATTTGAATTTGTTATTTCGCTGTAACTAGAACTGCTTCGTTATTTCGCTTTGACCGCATCCTTTGATTACGCTATTCGCCGAATCATATCACACAACCCCGCGGCCAGTTCAATTTCTCATAAAGCGAACTGTGTATTTACATACGCATGATACATACTTACATATCGCATATTCGTTTGCAACATTAGGTTCAGCGAGCATATTGTATGAACAGCCGCAGACGCCGAACAAACACCTAGCTACGCTACAGCCAATCATGTACTAGACCAGACCAGCCTATGTACCAGTATCAGTCATTGTGGCGTTCGCGATGATAACAAAACAAACAATAGTCGTCGCACTCGCGACAACGGCTGCACACAGATAACCAATTCACGACTTCCCGACGTGAGCGCTCGAAAATGGAACACCAGTTCCACCCACACAGAGACAACTCACTCACACAAGAAAAACGGCCGGGGAAATCTCCCATACTGCTAGAGCGCCCGGCGTTAGTTGAGCTACCCCTCCGCCCGGACCGAGGGAGTAGCGCTGCGGAAAGGAGCGAGTAAAGTCGAGTGGGGAGCTCAGGATACAGCGGCGGATGCGGGTGGAGGGCGCTAGCTGAACGCACACCGACGCGACTAGGTTTCCCGGGCCCGGGCGTAGTACTAGAGACACATTGATCCAGAGGCGGCGGCAGAGCGTCTGGCAACATCGATTGTGCAGTTTCCTGCAACCGGCCGTTGCCTAGCAACCGCCCACCTCGCCTGCACCGCCCCTCGACTACTCCGCTTTATTAGAATTTTATTTGCCCTACGTAATTAGTTTGTTAAACAGAAAAAGTTACGTTATGAAAGGTTACGTTATATTACGCTTTGTGTTTACGTTTACGAGTTGTGAGGAAATTTGGAAGTTGATGGAGTTTTCTAAGGTTTTTGTAATACCTGCCTTTGATGGTACTTTTACAAAGGGATAAGCGAGCTGGTGAATTGGATTGTGTTATATTACAATTATCAATGGCTAATCGCTTCGACTTAGGGCTTTTGTTACGTATCAAATAAAAGGGTGCAAGATAAGGAACAGTATAAGCAACGTTTTCAATAGGTATGTTGTACTTGAAGCAGTAGGATTGTGTGATTTTCAGTTTCCGTTAGAGCAAGGACACAAAATGTCTGTCACCTGTTGGTGGGGTTTGCCACCACGTCGTGCAGTGACGTCCGTAGCGTCCAACAAAGCTTCAATGCCAATCATCTGAAAAATATCTAAAATATTTACGCATTCAGCAATAACTTAGCATGGACTCTATTGTTATAGGAGCAGAGCTCATGGCAAGATAATCACGTAGATGTTTTTTTTTTACAACTGATCGTACCTTATTTCAGAGCGGCACATTGACATGCCAAGTCATTTAGTAACTACGACGAACTACCTCTACGACAAAAATACTGGCAAATAGCTTGCTGGTAGTATACCCACTTAGACTTCATCATCATCATCATCATCATCTCAGCCATAGGACGTCCACTGCTGAACATAGGCCTTACTTAGAAAATAATAATAGTTGCATAGTAAAATAAACCATAACTATTTATGACTAGACATCTTAGATATTTATGACAGACTTTAGAGAGCTATGTAGCCGATATTAACATTAATATATAATTCATACTCATACTCATTAGGGTATTTTTTTAATTTTAATTTTATAGTCAAAGACACCGTCATAGAAATTTACAAAGAAGTGATTTGTGTAGGCATTGTTTTTTTTTGTTATCATAAAATATGTAAATATTTGGGACTTTTTCCATGTTTCCTGGAGTAAATTGAGTTCTGCACATATTGATTGAATATCCGGTTATGACTAGAAGATGCATGAAATCGTCTATTATTCTATATATTATATAGTTACAAACATTGTACAAATAGTATTTAATTTATATTTTAGTCTTTTGATGCTTGGGAATGTTGACTAAAGTAGCCTAATTAGTACAGTTTGGAATGAAATAGATAAATGAGTATGAATATGAATTGTGTTTTAATGTTAATATCGGCTTCATAGCTCTCTAAAGTCCTACGTATGTCAGTCCTAAGTCATGCCTATTTAGGCTATTTATTTATTTATAACATATGTATACTATGTACACTGGTACTACTATTTTGAATATCAATAATGGACAATGAATAATTCCTTTTGCTCCTCTAGCATATCTGTGACCTGTCACAGGACAGGAAGGAAGGAAGGACTCTTCATTGTGTAGTGTAACCACCGAAAACGCGGGGAGTTGCACTAGCCCAACTGTATTCACACATTCATTTATTACAAAATCGGGATGGGGAACCATGCGGTTTTCTTAATACTCCAAATACGTTATTTGTATCAGCAGCAGGGAGCCAAAGCTAACTGTAGAGGGGCCTCCAAACCCAGCTATACATAGTACACACTTGCTCACGGTGGGCGAAGGGTTACCTATGTTTTACCAAAATATGTCTGCCAAATTATCACTTCCCAAAAAAAAAACGAAGAATTTCATTCGCTAAATAATCGTTTGCCGAATTAAATTTTCGCAAACAATTGTTACGCAAACCTAATGTTTGGCACATCAACGTTTAGACAATGACTTGTTTGCCAACTGGTACTTTGACCAAACTTCATTTACTTACATCAAATGTTTTAGTTGGCATATGAATTGTATCGTCAAACTTTTGTAAACGTTGGAGTTGGACTTTCTGGACACATGTTTTTTTATGATGTTATCGTATAGAATACGCTTAAATAAGCGTGTTTTGTATGGGCAAATTTTTTTTGGGTAAAACTGACTCCTTCGTAGCTCCGGCGCTGCGGGAAGAGCAACCCTCCAGCGAAATTCTAGTTTAGTTTTTTTAGTTCTTCTATTCTATTGTTTCTATTGGTTCTACGAGTATATTCTTGTGTTTTGTAGCTTCGTTCACCCGGCTCGCGCACTGTCGTGGTCGCAGTTCTAACCTAACCTAACCCAGCCAGGTCAGTTTTGGCACTTTGCCGGCTGCTGCCGCGGCACGCTAGCTTCGCTCGCTCGGCTCGCGTACTGTTGTGGTCGCAGTTCTAACCTAACCTAACCCAGCCAGGTCGGTTTTTGCGCTTTGCCGGTCCCAGCTCTTATGCAGACCCAAAAATATCACTGGGTAAATGAAAAAAAATCCTTTTGATTCATTGTTTTGTTTTACTTTAATAAAGCATTTGCTAGACCAAATGCCTAAATGTAAGTTTTCGTAGTATTATTTTGCTAAATGAAAATTTGACTAAATGTTTTATCTAATATTTGGTTGCCTTAATAAAGCATTTGCTAAAAGACCAAATGCCTAAATGACATTTTTCGAAGTAATATTTTGCTGAACGAAAACTTGACCAAATGAAAATGTGCGTATTAAATTATGCCAAAGATTGCATTGGCAATAAAACACTTGCTAAAATTTGTTTTGTGAATGAAATTTGACGAAAATAATTATGGCAAAACGGCAGGATCCCGTGGGCGAAACATGTATTCGTCCTTTTCTTACTTTATACGTACAAAGAGTACAGTGTGAGTTTCTCGAATGGAGTGTACGCCCGAGTTAGTGACCCGCCCTCACCTTAATCCCCGCAGCAGGCGTAAAGCCTACGGTAAATCCCGTTTGAAAACTGACTCCATTGATGCCCCTTCTATTTAATTGGTCAAAATTGAGGGCTGTTGTTTTGGACGCTGCTGATTGTCGCTAATGAGAGAAACATTTAATAACAATCTTGTCTTTAAGAAGCCAATCAGCTCAAGTTTTAAAATTGGTTTTATTTTTCGTGCTTAAATTTTGTGAGGCAGGTTTTGATTCAGATTCACTTTGACATTAGATAGGTCGGTTTCCATTGGCGCGGAACTGGGCGAAGCGGGACTGCGTAGACCGTGATTTGACCAATCACACTATACGCACTTTTACCACTAACTAAATAAATTTCGGTAAGTATGGCTTGGCCGTTTCATAGAGTACCGTACATAAGTAAGTCCAACGAACTGTCTGGCCGATATGGTAAGGAATTTAGTTTATATACAAGGTGGGCCCTGTAACAGGAGCAATAAATTAAAATATAGATTCTACCCTTCAAACTTAACTACATTTATTAAACAACTTTTCAAAATAACTCATTTATAATGTAAACCTGTAAAATAAAGTTTATTCAAAGAAGCAATGTATTGCGAAACATTCGATATTTAGTAAAGTGACAGCTATGTCAATGCCAAGGCGATATCAATGTTGGACGGCGTATATTGAAAATGCTATATTTACTTTGTTTGAAATTTAAGTATTTAAAACAAAAGTTCCTGAATAAATGTTGTTCAGTTTGACGAGTAAAATCTATGTTCTAATTTTTTGCTCCTGTTACAGGGCCCACATGGTACATATAAGTAATTATTATCATGAAGACATAAACTTAATTTCTTGTCCGTTGGACTTGTTTATGGTACTCTATGAAACGGCCAAGCCATAATTTTGAAACCAAGGGTGTAGGGTTAGTAAATTCAGGGCTAAGGGGCTTGTAGCCAGTTGATGCCATACTTTTTAAACCAAGGGTGTAGGGTTAGTAAAGTCACGGCTTAGGGGCTTGGCTTTTCCTGGGATCTGATAACTTTTTTACAGCGTTATATAAGCATGTGAGTCTTGGCCGCCAATTTTACATGAAATGTTTTTGGTGAGACCATTCTTTATACATGTAAAGGCAACTGAACAGCCAAAAGGGTTATTTATTTATGAGTATTGATACAGAGGTTAAATATAAATACAAAAATTTACGCAATCCACATTGCAGGTGGAGATTGAACCTCTACTTATCCGAAGTAGTGTTCTAACTCCTGAGCTACCGCGACATTACACACTTCGCGTAAAATTAAGCATTATATTCCGCCAAAGCGCCCTCTGGATTACTTTTGTTTCTTTAAAAGCTAAGCGCATTCTCCAAACTTCTATCTTTAGTTCGGTGAATAGAGACTAAGCAACTGGGGGTGACCTTACAAACGGTCCGGTAGTTCTGAATTTTTGATATGTTGTCTAAGATGTTTAGTGCGTGTTTAAAATGCAAAATGCGCAATTCCCCCTACTCTGCACTCGCCGCCATATTAAAAAAAACCGGCAATTTCCTCAGATTTTTGCTTTTATTTTAGTTTAGGTGCACTTTAGTCAGAAAAGAGCTTAGGTACGCAATGTTGTGGAGAGTTAAATTGAAGTGCATTCAAAATATGCATATCTCCGTAACTATCTGTCCTAATAACAAAAAAAGAAATATACTCTACAACACTGTCTAAGCAATGCTCCTAAATAAATATATAAACAAAAATCTGAAGAAATAGTTTTTTTCAATATGGCGGCGGACGCGGAGGAGGGGAATTGTGCATTTTGCATTTTAAACACTCACTCACTAACCATCCTAGACAACATATCAAAAATTCAGAACTACCGGACCGTTTGTAAGGTAAAGCCCCTTCATCACTGGATTACTTATATGGCGTGGCGGTTTACGCAATAGTTTAGTTACAGTTTAGTTTTTCCCGGAAAAGAAAGAGGGTTTTACGAATACCTTTACGGGCCAAATCTAGTTACTGAACGTATCGAACACACCTCGGCCTTTGTAGCACTCCATCGCACTCCTCGCGCATCCAATAACGCTCGGGACAGACTCAAAGGCCGAGTACGCTTTTGAACGCATTTGCAATAGTTCGTATGTAGGCGAACTATTGCAAATAGGCGAATGGACTTTTGCTTTGTAACTGGCTTTTTCACAACGCTATGAAAAAAATGTAGGTATATTGGAGATATTTAGGTACCTATATACTCAAAATTGCCAAACCATATTTTTTTCAGTTCAATTCGATAGGGCATTAAATATAAACAGGAAATCAGTTTTCCGATTCAGTTACACTCTAAAGACTATTATTGTCAATTGAAAGCACTTATATCAGCCCAGACGACAGCCGACCGAGGTTCTATTTCCGGGCACTGAAATATTGAGGCCTCCACTTTTAACTGCGGCGCGGCGGCCGTGGCGAGCAAGAGGGTATTGAACTTTGCCACAAACGACGAATAAACGAATTAACAGTCACAGGCACATTGCAAAAGCATCGACTCTTGATCGAATATTCTGGAACCACGACCTAAACTTAGAATAATAATAAATATTTCCAATAAAAATGCCTATTGATCGATGTGACTTCACTATTGTGAATGAATATCATTCTTTCCAAATAGAGTATAGTTATACATTTCAATGAAATAGAATGCAAAACAAATTACAAAAAAATAATCATATTTTAACGAATTTTCCTAATCGGTACAGCCGTTTCAAACGGGGAACATAACATACATTAAAAAAATCCCTGACGAATGGAGAACCTTTTGACGTCGGTTGAAATTTGATTCAAATAGAACACACCGCTAAAGAGATGGTGGTGAAATCTTGCACAGATGTTTTTGGAACTTCGAATTAAGCTCTGTTACCTACTGGTAAATAAAACGATTATCATATTTTTTCCTTTAGGCAATGAAAACAAGTTAGAATGTCAGATGGACTGAACAAAACTGGCGAAATAATGAAATCTCGAAGTACCAGGATTTTCCAAAAGAATACCAGGAAAACATAAGCGCGCAGCGATTCGTAATCAGCGCAGGAACAGTTTTCATTAGGCGCTGCGCTGGCTGTCCGCCGGCTGGCGACAGACACAAAAGAACCGTGAAAACCGCCGCTGGCTGTGTGATGTTTTGTGACTCCACCGCGGCTCGTCCGGCTTCTGTCTATGAATTTTAAACGGACATTTCCGATGCAAATGTTATATTAATTCTAGCTCACACCTGACTTTCGAAGACGCGGAAATTGTTATAATGTTCCTTTAGTTCTGAAAGTCTGAATGAATACGAAATCGCATGCAATCTCACAATCTAAACAGATATTGCCAAAAACGTGGCGCCGCGTGCTCATACAACATAAAAAACAATCCTGCATCGCGCTATTTAGACTTTTCCTGAAATCATGAACCCTGTCCACAGAAAACTGATTTTCAATGCAAATTATGTTTTATTATAAGTATTTTAAGTTGTATTCCTTGGACTTTATTTCGTACTAGGTAATAAATGATTTTCACTTTATACAAATGTATAATTTTTAATAGATATCAATGTGCACCGGGATACTTGAGTTTGCCGACAATTCCCGAATTAAATGCATGTATGTATTACAGCTGTCCTATTTAAAACACTTGCGATTTTATGAGATTCATACAGGTAATAAATAAGAGAATCGCGCAGAAATTATGATACACCGCTGGCAACACAGAAACGGATTGACAGAACCAGCCAACCAATCGTAGCGTGATGACGTCGAAAGTCCACCTGTCACCTGAGTAGCATACCTTGTTTTTTATACCATGGCTCTCTCGCGACTCACTTCTACACCCGTACTCCCGAGACAACGTCATAACTACCTCCGTAATAGCCATAATAAAAACTACAATCAGTCCATCAAGAGAAGATAATCACTATCACTAACCTTCATGAAACAAAAGTCTCTCGTCGCGCTTATCTGCTAGTTATTGTAAGTAAAGAAATGCAAAAGGTCGCGCACCAAGGTGCAGCAGGGCCATAGCAGGGCACACCCGCTGTCGCCTGCTGATATACCGGGCGAAGCCGGGGCAGGTCACTAGTTATTTATTATGTATAAAGAAAGAAAATAATAGTAGATTGTACAACAAGTGCATAAAACGCACCATTTCACACGAGACGTTTATCGGTTTATCCGAGATGGATATCCGAGCGAGCTGGCGAGCGAGGATGAATATAAAGTCGAGTGTAAAATGCGTTTTTTGGATGAGTTGCACACTCTACTTTTCACTTCGATTGCGAGGAAATGAAACTGCATCATACAAATATGATACTTAAAAACAAATTAAATAAAAATTTAAAGTTAGGTATATTAGAGCAATGAGAATAAATTTCTAAAGTAATAAATGATAGTAAATAAAAATTACAAGTTGATTTCAAGAAGTTTATTGTGTACTTTGGCTGTTGGAATCTTTGCCATGGTCTTAGAATACTAACGATAACGAACGAAACGAAATAAAATAAATCTATGAAGTTTTAAGTTTTTGTTTTTTATCAGCGAATTTTTAAATTGTTCATGTGGCTGTTGGACCGATCGCCTTGGTCTTCGACGACGATTTTACTTTATGCTCTAGAACATAAAAAGCGACTTTATGTCGCCTACGCACAGCATAAAGTCGAACTTTTAGAGCATGAGAAGTGAAATAGTTATTTATATATTTGACGCAGGAAGCATGTCCACATGGTCGCAGGAGGAGCGCCACAGGGTTTGTACAGCTGGACGTATGCTGAATAATTGGGTTTTTCACAATGCACCGAAGCGCGCAATATGGATTACGGCATTTACGGCTCGTTGCCGGGCGATGCGGTCGCCATGGCAACGGCGTGAACCCGCCGCCGCCGCCTCGTCGCGCCATCCCAACTGTTTGTATTTACTTACTTGGTAGCACACAATAAAGACACTATTGGTAGTTCAGTACGTATGTACCTATACAGCCGCTGTCAACGCTGACGGTCTGCGACTCATCTAACTAAATCAAACCACCTTTTAGCTTTCATGGAGATAAAAGGCATAGGTACGTTTCGATTATGTTTCTATAACCAATTTTTCAGGGCCTGCGTTTGAACATACTGTTGAATAAAAAATAAAACCTGCCAACTGCGAGTCAGAATAGCGCACCGAGGGTTCCGTACAAATACTTATCCTATCTTAACTGGCCGGGGTAAGTTAAGTTTGCATCTGGTATGTATGACGACGGATACAAATGAGGTGCAAAGTTAACGCAACCCATCACGTTTGTTGTAAAATAAATGTTTATTTTATTCACATTTTTGTATTTGTTGTTATAGCGGCAACAGACATACATCATCTGTGATAAAAAAAATGTGTAAACTGTCTTAACTATCAGGGTTCCTGAGATACAGCCTGGTGACAGACGGACAGATAGACGGACGGACAGCGAAGTCTTAGTAATAGGATCCCGTTTTTTTGCCCTATGGGTACGGAACCCTAAAAACCAACCTTTGATAAGTTTTGATATCCATGCTTCATTGCCAGCCAAGACAAATCCTCCACCAGCTACTTGACCCACCAGGAAGTAATCTCATTTACAAACAACACCACTAAACCTGTATGCCTACCCAACAAGAGGTAGGTATGGTGTGCACATGGCGACAGATCGAATGCACCAGACGCGAGACAGCCACACACACAGCACGCGTCTGCGCACCTCTCCCGCCGACTGCTCCCCTGGTAGGGGCCCGTAGCTTAGAGACCTTTGTACACTTATCGAGCACCAGGGGGGTATTTGTAATATTTTCAAAGGACCATTGTCATCAATTTATTATAAGTTACCTCACAAAGGAAGTTGGACAGATATTTTTTTGCGAGCACAAGGTTTTTGCTATAAATAAAGCCACATGAAGTAATAAAACTGAGAAAGATACTTAGCGGTGAATGGTTCCGGGCAGATATTTACATTTTAAAGACTTCCACTTAACGAACAATAGCACGTTTTCTGCATTCACTAATTTTCAAAGAAAATATAGAAACTTATTTATTGTTAACAAGAATCTACTTCAACATAGTATAAAATGAGATGATGATGTTTTTGTTGAGAAAATACAATTCAATTCAATACTTTATTGATAAAATAAAATTTTACATGTCAATACGATTACAATAAGAGTTATACTTAATTCAACGTACTTAGTTTACAGATCGACATACAATTTACTTATAGGTATTTACTGACGTCAAGTAGCTAACTTTCAAATCTTTCAATAGAGACCATAAAGTTGCTGGCCCCAAATCTACACTAATACCTACTGTTTAAACGCTATACCAACGATGTCATCAATCGAGCTGCTATAAATGATAACCGAGTACTCCACACACCACCTAACTAACACGCTTTGTTTTCTTCGGGAAGTCCGATAATTTGGCTGCAACCCCCACGTGCATGCAATAAACGATCGATAAAAGCTGCACCTACCGTCGGTCGTTCTAACCATTACGCGGCACGTTACGGGCATTTATGTAGTAGCCAGTACAGACGCATCAGTGGATGTTGAAAAGGCTTTTCGTCCTTGAAGTGATTGTATTCGCATAGTAGAAGTGTGTCGACGTCCTTACCAGACCAGACCTACCCCACATCGGGACGCGTTGTCCCCCTCCCACTTCGATGCATTGTAATGACAAAAGAAAATTCCAGAAACACGGCGAAAGGTAAAGGAACAAATTATTAACCGCCAATATCCGTTTCTATAAGCTCAGGTCACGCACTCAAACGCCATGCTTGAGCATTGAGCGTGAATAATGATATTATTGATTAAATAAGCGTTTCCTATTTGCGATGCGTATGTTTCATAATATTAGGGCTACCGCACACCTCCACCTGTCATGTTCAAAATTCTATTACCTATAGCGAACTAAAACCCTTGGATCAAACACCTTCAACATCTTTCTTACGATGTTCGCTACGCTCATATCGTAACCCATGCCACTCACGTTTTTTGCCCCCTCTTATACGACGGTTGCATAAAACACTATTATGCAACAGTTGGATAAGATGGGTCAAAAAATTCGAATGGGTTACGATGTGAGCGTTGCAAACTACGACTGGGTACCTATATTTAAATAGTAGAAATTAAGTATTGCATTCTGCGGCGCACATGTGCTAACTATGGATTTACTAAAGCATTGACTTACCTTACACAAGCCAATAGACTAAAATTTACTTATACAAAGCCTGCGAAATGAATGTCTTTATATAAGAGGTGGTAAAACTGTACAACTCTAATAAAGAAACTGGAGTAGATAAAATCATATCATAAACACTTCTGCTAGACCTGTTTGGTTTAATGTTCATGATATATTAGAGTCAGTTTGCTATCTGTTATATATATATAAAGATTGAGTAGGTACTTATATACTTAAATCTAAAATAGAATACGAGTAATATATTCTAAATGCAACCGTCGAAAAACTAATAGTGCCCTGCGTCAACATAAAATAAAAAAGAATCTCATATATGTCACCATGCAAAAGAAGATAAAAACTACTGGCCTAATATAATCACGCGAAAGCCAGCACTTTCAGCACGGGTCTATGCACTGCAATTTAATTACTCTCGAATCCATACCGCCCTGGTACCGCGCTAGGTACCGCACGGCGGTAACCATGGCGACCGCCGGATGCGACGCCATCGCAGCTACGTATAGGCTAGGTATACCTGAACTGCCAGATGCAGTTAGCTAAGTCCATTAAAATCGCTTCGACGCACAGTCCATGGTTACTCGTGCATTATTTACCTACTTGTTGATACGCGTACTTTGTGATAAAATCGTCTGGGCATTCCGCTGATTCTTTGATGATCTATAAATAGAATCCCTGAGGTGAAATTCGACTTTTCTGATGAGTTATGACATCCGACTGAAATATCACCACTATATTTACCTTTATACAGCCAGGGATCGCCGAATTTTTTAATAAATATACATGGGAACATCTATAAATTCCGAAGTTTTTTTTGTGCCAAGCACCATTACTTAATACGTATTTTTGTTTAAATACTTACGAAAGCGAAATTTTGATAATCAAACGCTGTTGTAGATAATTTGAATATATTCTGGCGTTAGAGTAGTGAAGTGGTTAACACGCTAGACCGGTAATCCGTAGGTATCGGCGTGCTAAGTCGGCGGGGGACTTTGTTTTACAGATACAGATACAGAAGCGGAAGTTGGGGGTCTCATAAATAAGGAAATAACTGCAACGTTGTGATTCTATTACCTTCACTGGAAATTAAGTCTTCAATATAATTATCTACGACGCTCATTAAGGCGGAACACGATACGGCATTCATTAAAAGCGCTGTAAATTGCATTCATAGAAATAAGATGCGGGAGCGCATCTATTCAATTCCAACTATATCAACATGGTTTAAAATTGCAAAATGTGTATATTAGCTCGTCACTCGCCGCCATTTTAATACGACACATACTCATTCGTTTATTCGTAATCATAGGACTTCGCCATCGCCAAATTGACTAATCCGCTTGACGGACCGGTATACCTACATAAATAGTTTCACCTAAGATTTGGAAAACGTACTTCACGTGTCTAATTACATCAGAGCGAAATTAGTTGTGTGAAACAGGTATTTGTAAATTCCACTCCTGTTCCAAGTCAAACATCAACGGTACCGCAGTCCGCAGTCGACATCGAGCGACGTTTATTTCATCAAACACCTTTTCCTTTGCGCCGCTCCGCGGAGTAAAGTGGTAAATATCAATTTCCCAGCAGCGCCGGTTGCTGCGGCGTGCTGCCAAAATAAAGTGTGAATGCAATATTCAAATATTGAATTTTCACATTTTCTTCCACTTCGAATCGTAGTATCTGAAAAATTCCAAATAATGTAATATTCAATCCGATGTCCACACTATATAATATACTTCTTGTATCTTTCACTAACCTGCAGGGGTGGGACATAAGGCTGGGCAAATCTTTAATGCGTCACAGTAACAGGTCGCGTGAGCAGATGTTCAAGTCGTCCCACCATCTCCCTGAAGACCGACGCTAGACGTAGACTATCTTGCGGCTTCCAGTTACGATGTTTCATGCGAACCAGACGTACGAAAGTGGATTGGCATGGCAAGCGCGTTGACCCGACTAAATATTTAGGACCTGGACAGATAGATCCATCTCACTAAAAACCAAGATTGGCCTGGTGAGGACTCTGGTGTTCTCAATCTTTATTTAATGTGCGGAAAAAAGTCAGACAGATTTCACATTAACGCCAATGAGAAGAGGTGCTGGAGGCGAATGTTACGAGTTCCTTGGACAGCCCACCCCACAAATGTGTCTATTCTTCAAGAAGGGCAGTCACCGTTAGGCTGTCTCCGCAGGATCTTCCGTTTTTTCGGTCACATAGCCAGGAAGAAAAATGACACCCTGTAAGTGCTCCTGTTGAAAGGAAAGTACAGGGAAGGCGACCAAGAGGAAGAACCCCATGCGCTAGACAGACCAAGTCCCCGAGGCATTACACAACACCGAAGATCGCAACAAGTGTAAAGCGATCGTCCACAAAATAATCCATGGAGGTCACGACCCTCAGCAATGAGGAACACAGCACAAAGAGGAGGGCGAGGGGTATGACCTGGCCAATCTCAATTAATCTTGGCTCGGTTTTGGATAGGTCACGTCCATCGAGTATTATGTATACTACTGTACATAAAAATATCACAGGTTATCACACATTTGAAGAAATCACATTATGGAGTCAAACCACGCTAGGTCTTCCAAGCAAATGAACTGTCAAAGCATACAAAGTGAGTCAGTTTGTATGGTTCGACAGTTCACTTGCTTGGAAGAGTTAACGTGGTTTGACTCTAGAGGTATTTGGTAAGTAATTTGTGAAAATGATCTAAGAGGCCGCAAAATAACTTTCACGCAAGTCTTTATTTAGTATACTCTAAAACCGTCAGTTTAGTTTAGTTTAGTTTATAAAATCGTCGCTAAATAAAAAAAAATATCTCACACTCGAAATAATGCTTTTCCAAGGTCTACACGACACAGAAATAGGCTGTACCTACTTGCCAAGTGCAAAATTAAAAATCCATAGCAGTAACTCATTCTGCATGGCAATAAAAATTTATAATAATGTTCTAAAAGATTGTCCGCCAACTCAGTTTAAAAAGCAACTAACAAAATGGTTGCTTAGTGAATGTTTTTATTAAATTAATGATTTTTTTAGGATGCAATCGCAATATTAAATTATGTAAAAATGAATTATGTTTATTATGTGATTGCATAAGGATTTATTAAAATAATTGTAATGAGTTGTATGTGTATGTAAATTATAATTTATAAATAATAGGTACTAGTTATTATTAATTATTAAAAATGTTTGCATGCCAATATACTTACTGGCTAATGGTGTTGTTCTGTTATATGTAATTTCGATCTCAACTGTACCGCAATTTATGCAATTAAACGATTTGATTTGATTTGATTTGAAACAAAGCCGTATTTTGTATTTCTCACAGGAAAATTGTTTATTTGTTATAAAATTGTAAAGGCGTAAACCGATAAGTAGCTACAACACACTATTCAAAGGCTTTGCGACATCCATACAATCAACAACCGAAAGCAATCCTTTAATGCATTTCATTAATTAGTTTCTGGTATTGTGCGCCCCGTCAGACAGATCTGATATTCCATGCGCATGTATTTGATTCCTGCTGTACCTATACGCTGCTGACTACCCTCGTACATAAGGGTGATCCCAGACGGCGGAATGCGTTAAAAGGAACTAAATATAATCAACACGTCTGCTCTCCCCTGCAGACGTCTGTCTGACTGTTAATCCTGTTGGAAGTTTTGCGTACGTCTATGTTTGTTGCCTGTAAAATATTGGTGATATAAAAACCGAAGTGAAATCAGGGGCCGAAAATTTACATATATGTATAGCCATTTGAGCTCTAAGTAGATAGTGTATAGGTTTTTGCTATTCAATTTGTATTAAGTGACAATGTTGCCATTTAAAAGAAAAATAGAGCCAGTTGACATCGTATGCCATTGGGACCGGTACGTTAAGCGAGACCCACGTTGAAATCAAGGCATTTATGAAATTATAAGTTACATTTAAATAAAACAATTGAAATAGATTATATCGCGTATATTAATTATTCGAGCCTCCCTGACGTTTCAGCGATATAATCCGTTTATTGTTTTATTTAAATGTCTGACAGTCGCGGAAACCGAAGAAAATTTTTAACAAAAAAAAGAACCAACTTCAGTAAAACTAAAAAGCCAAAAATAACCCGTTCAAGTACAGATTACATTTGACTCACCCTTTGAAATCGATCCCAAACCACTCAGTTATTATATTTATATATTAAAGTTTACGTGAGGTTTGGCACCGACTTCAAACGGTGAGTCAAATGTAATCTGTACTTGAACGGGTTATTTTTGGCTTTTTAGTTTTACTGAAGTCGGTCCTTTTTTTTGTTAAAATTTTTTTTTTAGCTTTTTAGTGATTCATATAAAATACTTATGGCGGGGTGATCAGGGAGGTCTTGAAGGCATATGCATCTCGCTTGAATTATCTCCTAACTCCTAACCCTTAAGGAGTTGTACCTTCCATCATCAGTTCAGCATTGGAAGATGATGACAACCATATGCAAATACTTTTAAATAGTTTTAGAAAATATATGAAAAATATTATAAGTGCCTATAAAATTTCAGGAATTCCTTCGATTCCTCATGGATCTCATCATCCGATCTTCACCAAAATTTTATGGGACTAACCTTGAGATGTTTATTCATGAACCTAAAAAGAATTTTCCAAATCGAGTCATAAATGACGGAGCTATGAGGTAACAAACATTAAAAAAAAACAACAAAAATAAAAAAAACATACAACCGAACTTTTTTTTGAAGGCGGTTAAAAATATTATTATAAGTTAACCAACTTATACTAGTTATAATTTCATAAAATGTTGTCCCGGACGGGACTATCCCAGGTATCTGACCCCACGGAACCTCGACCACACCACTGTCCCGACCTTATGACAGTTCTAATATACGTTTCAGGCTTAAAGCAAAGCGCCACTTCCCCGTTTTAAAATACTTAATGAAAAACATAACGAACAGTTTATTTAACCACAATTCAATACACGGCCATATTCACTTTTTCTTTTCAAATCGAAATAAATTTTATCTACGCACATATCATTAGTGCTCCAAAATGCGTTCAGAAACCGTAGGAAATGACCAGCATTACTACAACCAATTTCACTATGAGAACTTTCTTATCTGTGGCAGTAGGTAAAATTTGTACTGTAATGTTATAACGCTATCAATTTTTGTAAGGTTATGAGTTTAAATTTGGAACAGCTGTCAAAACTGAAGTAGGTCTCTATTCTAGTATCCATAGATATTAATATTGTTATCGATACGAAACGTCAATTCAGTATGTTTTTTTATAAAAACCGCACGACATTTGATCTCGAGTGACATGAGAATATGGATACATTCGTTTGTAGGTATATGATTTAGAAAAAAAAAACATTCGTCTTGACGGAGGTCCGAATTGCCGCCATTATTGTTGTCATTTGTTTGTTGGTTCTTTGCTGTTACGAAAGTAGAATTGAGAAAAGTTTATTGTAATTCACATTTTAGTTGAAAATATTGTTTCAATGTAAATGTAAATTACAACTATTACAGTAAATAATCTGTTTATGTATTTGTTCAGATTAATTTCTTACTGCATTAGTATATGTCGTTTTTAGATATTTTACAGGTAGCACTAGTGGTGCCGGTCATTTCCTTATGGCTTCTGAACCCATCTTAGAGTACTTATGATATGTGTGTAGATAAAGTAGTGTATACAACTGTACATAATTAGGCCTTAAAACACTCGTGTGATCCTATTATGAAACTCGCTGACGCTCGTTTCATAAAACCACACTCGTGTTTTAATGCCTCTCATTATGTATCAGTTGCATAAACTACTATAGCAGTATCAGAGCAGAGCATTTCCCCACATGGCTGCTCTCCATCATCACCAAGCTTCACTACAGTGCCATGCCACTGCACCGTCATATTGTATTATCACTGATCTCGGGGCACCCAGTTCAGCTGAAACGGGCGTTCTACTGGTATAAGCAGATAGTTGAAAAAATTACTGAAATCTGAAGATTGACTTATAAATTACATGGGGCATTGCAAGTTAATTTTCCTAAAAAAAGGCTGATTGACAGTGTCATCGTACAAAGTACTAGTCAACAGTATTTATTAAAATGTCATTTTTAGGGTTCCGTACCCAAAGGGTATAAACGGAACCCTATTACTGAGACTTCGCTGTCCGTCCGTCCGTCCGTCCGTCCGTCCGTCTGTCACCAGGCTGTATCTCAACAACGGTGATAGCTAGACAGTTGAAATTTTCACAGATGATGTATTTCTATTGCCGCTATAACAACAAATACTAAAAATAAAATAAAATAAATATTTAAGGGGGGCTCCCATACAACAAACTTATTATAGATTATATATATGTATAGGTACGGAACCCTTCAAGCGCGAGTCGGGCTCGCACTTGCCCAATTTTTTTTTTTTTCACCGCAATGTAAACCGCAAACATATAAAATACTCACAGGAGTGTACAATGTTCCTGCGATGAGCGACATCTACACAAGAAATACGAACGAGCGACTGAGAGGACACTCTTTGAAATTGGTATTAACGGCCAGTACTAGCAACCCTAGGCGTCACTTTCTAGCCAATCGCGTGGTCAAAGTGTGGAACAGTTTACCTGAATCCGTGATTAGTGCACCCTCAGTGAACTCTTTCAAAAATAGACTTGACAAACATTTACAAACACAGAACACAAGTGAACAGTGATATGCACGCATCAGCTATAAGCTGCCTGTGCATTAAATAAGTAAATAAATAAATAAATGTTAATATTAAACCATTGATACAATCCAGAGGTACCGGGAATCGAACCTGGTAGGTACCTCTGAATTGCTGGTCCAGAGGTACCGGGTTCGTTTCTCGGTCTCTTTACCAGGTTACTCATTACAATTTTTCTTTGAGCTTTGATTTTCGTATCAATGCTTCAACAGTATTTTGTTTTGATAGGATCCCTTGTTGTATTCGGAATTTTAATGTATCATTCATTTATTCTAGGAATCACCGTAAATATCTACATATTTATGTCCTTAAAGGAACCGCCAACCGCTGCCTAAGTAAAGCAAGCACTTTTTGTGATTTATTTGCGAGGAAGAGCAAAATGGCCGGTATTTCAGCAAGGACTCCATGCCTGTATTTATAACCAGTTTTCCTATTGTCCCGCGGCAGTTGGCCCTGGCAACGTGTCCAATTAACTATTGCACTGCCCACAGTGCCCACGTATCACGCATGCGCTCCGTTACACATGCTCCTATCGCACACAAACTGATGTGACAGACCAGATCTTAAATGCATGTGTATAAAGTTAAATGTATCATGTAACTGGAGTGCTGAGAAGTTCGTGCAAAGGTTCTGATGTTTGGTACGAGGCAAAATGTTTGCCCGGTCATAAATTCATTAACGACTAGGATCAAGTGCCCGTGAATTCCGTATCCGTTCCGGTAATTATTCCTAACTGACGGTAGGACGCATGTATACTTGTATAGGTACTAAGGCAGTCCAAATAGGGACGAGTGCTACTTGACAATAAAGGAAAATGGTTTGTTGTTTAAAATGATTTTCAATGCAATAGTATGTATTTGCACATGCAATGAATGATTACGTAGTGGTGCAGAGTAGCGATCCTCGGCGGCTTATCTTTAGCCACGCGGCGGCCGAAATTAGTCGGATACCTTATATAAATATATATCGATACCTTACTTCACACTCGTACTAACTTTTCGGAAAAAGTTGTTGCAATTAGGACGTTAGCGCACAACTCTATGTGGTTTAAATTTCACTGGCTAAAAAATGTAATTAGTACGAGAGCTTGAACTAAGGTATCGATATTTAAGAAGGAACCACTATAACATTGTTTTAGAGTTCGAGGCATAGACAATAAGTAGCCAGAAACAAAATATACAAATCTGAAGTCTTCTAACGTCTGAGTTTTCTTGATTCGCTAAGGACACCCTCATCCTCAATCGTGTTACTGTTAAAAAAAAAACTCTGGTCACCCATATGATATACTTACTGTTGAAAAAATTGGAGTTTCATGGTATCAGAGGAATGACTTATCTTCTCTTACAGCATTGCCTCTGCAATCGTAAACAGTTTGTGGAGCTAAAAAGCGTCGATGGTGGATTGAGGTACCCGTTAAATCGAAGTCGATGCCAGTAAAAAGAGGGGTTCCACAAGGATCTATTCTGGGTCCCATGTTGTTTATTATATTCACAAATTACTTGATTAGTTACATGTATAGCATAGTTCCTGATTGCAAGTTAACTCTATTTGCTGATGACACTAATTCAATTGTCTCAGCAAATAGTATGTCAGAGCTTCATGTTCATGTCTCAACCAATAATGCATTGGAGGCTTTTCAAACTTGGTTTAATATAAAATATCGTACGGTTCAGTTCTGCTAAAACCCAAATCATGTTGTTTAGTCATAACTCAAAAAAGACAGACAAGACCAAAGCAGTCTTGAACGGCTCTTCCCTGGACGTGACTAATAAAGTTACATTTTTTAGTGTATACATAATTCCAAGTTTAAATTGGAAACAAGAGTTGGGTGCTGTTGAAAACTCTATATATTCAGCTTGTTACGCTCTGAGAAGCCTCAGAGAAGAACTCACGACAACTGATCAACTAAAAATAGTTTACTTTGCTCTAGTCGAGTCGAGACTGCGCTACAGCATCATGTTCTGGGGAAATAGTTTCCAATATATAATATATAGAGCCCTAGCTGCTCAGAAACGGGCAATAGGAACTATTATGAGAATTCCTCCGTGGATCCCTTGCAGGGAACATTTTGTATCGTTGGGTGTTCTTACGGTTGCTTGCTTATACGTTCTTTTACTTCTCTCGGAGCTTATTAAGAACTTATCAAAGTTAGAATCTTATGAAGAGCAAGTCTCGGCTTCAAACGCGTACCAAGAACTTAAAGGGAAATTTTTGTTTCAAGCGAAAAATTGCTGAGCGTTGCTCCAGGTACCAAGCAGTCAGGCTTTTTAATAAGTTGCCAACAGAACTAAAAATCCTTACGAACCATTGAATCTTGAATGTGAAACTAAGGTCATTTCTGTTGAGAGGGTGTTTCTATAGCGTGGTTGAAATTTTTTGTGATTTATAATAGACTAGCTGTGCCCCGCGGTGTTACCCGCTCATCCCACGGGAACACTAATTTTTTTCGGGATGAAAAGTATCCTATGTACTTTCCCGGATCTCAAACTATCTCCATACCAAATTTCATCTAAGTCGGTTCAGCGGTTGAAGCGTGAAGAGTTAACAGACAGACAGACAGACACACTTTCGCATTTATAATATTAGTATGGATATAATAATTAGATTTAAGTGACTTCTTATTATTTTTGTACCACTGTTTTTGTTCTAGACTTAAGTTTTATTTCAAACACAATCCTTGTATTGTTATTGAATAAATGCTATATATCTATCTATCTATACCTGTACGTGTAGCCATAATAGAAACCATTACCAGGCCACAGACAGACTTGCACATCTATACTATTATAAAATCCTAAATTTGTCTATACTATTATCTATACTATTATAAAATCCTAAATTTGTATTGAAAATAAATTTTCTATGGGGGGAGGTCATGATTTCAGGAAAAATCTCGATAGCGTGATGCAGCCGGATAGTTGTTTTGTATGGACACGCTTCGCCGTGCCAACCTGGCGCCATCTGTTTTCAAAAAAACCGTTGTTCTCGCATCACGCCGAAACGGCTGGATAAAAAGTTACCAATTTTGGTACAGGAATAGCTGAACATCCAAAGATGGTTATAGGATACTTTTTATTATGATTAATATTTATCTCTGAAAACATAAATTCCATGAAATATTTTCCTTACAATGTGTAACCTTATAATGACAGCGTTTGTGATTTTGAATTTAGAACGACGCGACCCCCGCGTGGCTCTTACGTGTACAAAAACTAAAAAGTATGAATTCGACATAATACCTCCTCGCGGCCCACCGGTATTAACAATAAGGTTAAGGTTGTTTGAGGCGTTGAGTTACGGAAACCGTGTTAGTTAGATAGGAAAGATGGCGCCAATTATCGACCAACACACAGACGAAAATATGAGTGCAATGTTCGTTGTAAATTGTCTCATGCTCAAAAAAAAACATAAATTTCTTTAAAAACACAATTTGCGACAATAGGAACTAATGCTCTTTTATTGAATATGCAATTATATTCTTCTGTAGTTTGTAAGTATTGACCATAAAAAAGCCCGGAGACGCAATAAAAAATGTTAATAAATAAAACAGATTTTTAATGCCATTTTATCGAGTGTAATTGAAATAAAAGTATTTCGAATCAATTTAAGTAAATTAAATACATTTTTAAATATGTTTTACCAACCAACATTTAGAACATTAGGCGCAAATTTTGGTATTGTTTGTCTTTGGCCTAACTTACTAATAAGGTAGCGAAATGTATAATAAACGATAAATATACGATATATTTAGCCACAATTTTGCATCTATGTAGTTTTTTTAATATATCAAATTTATTCAAAGCATTAAAATATCAGTAATTCTTTATTTTTAACGGTGTGTTGAGATTTTGTTCTCAATGACCAATTTTCCGCTAGATGGCGTTGTTACTTTGACAAAATCTCCATACTAGCGGCTGCATCGCGCTGTTAAGATTTTTCCTGAGTTAATAAATAACACCAGCTCCATACATGTAAGGTTTTGGAGCCATTGATGGGTCCCCTCGACACCAAGGCCAGGATTCACGTACGTCGTTGCGTGCCCGTGACCACGATTCGGCACAAGCTAGGGTCCAGCTGTGATGGGTTAACCTGGACTTCGAGAATTATTTACTACCGAAGTTGTTGAATATTGATCGCATACCTAATAAGCAGCAGTGTATCAGGTATTGAGAGTTGCTGCTCGACAATGTATGCATTCACACAAATGAAAAACAACCATGATTCGAGACAAGACAAAATTATGAAATTTACAATGTAGAAAGGATTTCACCTAGCCGGGATTTGAACCCAGAACCTACTGAAATAATAACCGTGTTATCTCATGCATTTTCCTTTGCTTCCTTATTCATTATACCACGGATAGCAAAAAAGTGAGGCCATCACGTATCCGTTCAGTGGTGCTGTCGCCATTATTGACGTACGCTCGATTGAGTTAAGTTGGCACCTGAATCTTATGGCGTTACTTAGGACATTATTATGACAGGTCATATTATTATTATATTAGTATTAGTACCATTGTAGACGAAAATAATTTATTGTCATCTTAATAGATGTCATTAATATATATGTTCAGGTAGGACTATGAGCTAATTATTTTTCAAGGTGCTTTGAATAGTTATCTACAATAAACAATAAATATTCAAAACGATATATAAACATAAGTCTAGCCTCAATTGAAACTAAACCAAGATGATGTTCACAATGGTAGCACCGAAGGTGCGGAGCGATCTAGAGTAGTCGCCCACCCACTAAATTAAGAAGTAACTTAATGCGAGGCCGTAGGCCGAGCTCTACGAAGCACCGAAGGTGCAGAGCGTCCCAGGGATGCCGCTCACACATTTAAGCTTATATTAAGTGTGTGGGCGGCCTCGCATTAAGTTTTTTAAATCTACAATAGACAATAAATATTAAAAACAATCTTTTAAACATACCTAAATCTTGACCCATCTTAATAAAACCAAGATCATGTTCACAAGCGTAGCACCGAAGGTGCGGAGCGTTCTAGGGAAGTCGCCCACCCACTAATATAAGTAGTAACTTAATGCGAGGCCGTAGGCCGAGCTCCACGTAGCACCGAAGGTGCAGAGCGTCCCAGGGAAGCCGCTCACACACTTCAACTTATATTAAGTGGGTGGGCGGGTCGCATTAAGTTATTTAAATCTACAATAGACAATAAATATTCAAAACGATTTTTTAAACATAAGTCTTGCCTCAATTTTAATGAAACCAAGATCATGTTCACAAGCGTAGCACCGAAGGTGCGGAGCGTTTTAGGGAAGGCGCCCACTCACTAATATAAGTAGTAACTTAATGCGAGGCCATAGGCCGAGCTTCACATAGCAACGAAGGTGCAGAGCGTCCCAGGAAAAATGCTCACACATTTAAACTTATATTAAGTGGGTGGGCGGCCTCGCATTAAGTTATTTGAACATATTTTAAGTGGGTGGGCGTCTTCCCTGGGACGCTCCGCACCTTCGGTGCTAAGTTACTTTATAAACCCTTAGTAATTTAATGCGAGGCCGTAGGCCGAGTCCCACGAGCGTCCCAGGGAAGCCGCCAACCCACTTAACATATGTTTAAGTAGCTTAATAGGCGGCTTCCTTGGGACGCTCCGCACCTTCGATGCTACGCGGAGTTCGGCCTGCGGCCTCGCATTAAGTTACTTCAACTTATATTAAGTGGGTGCGGCTTCCTTGGGACGCTCCGCACCTTCGGTGCTACGCGGAGCTCGGCCTTCGGCCTCGCATTAAGTTACTTCAACTTATATTAAGTGGGTGGGCGGCTTCCTTGAGACGCTCCGCACCTTCGGTGCTACGCGGAGCTCGGCCTGCGGCCTCGCATTATGTTACTTCAACTTATAATAAGTGGGTGGGCGGCTTCCTTTGGACGCTCCGCACCTACGGTGCTACTTGGAGCTCGGCCTTCGGCCTCGCATTAAGTTACATCAACTTATATTAAGTGGGTGCGGCTTCCTTAGGACGCTCCGCACCTACGGTGCTACTTGGAGCTCGGCCTTCGGCCTCGCATTAAGTTACATCAACTTATATTAAGTGGGTGCGGCTTCCTTGGGACGCTCCGCACCTTCGGTGCTACGCGGAGCTCGGCCTTCGGCCTCGCAATAGGTTACTTCAACTTATATTAAGTGGGTGGGCGAATTCCTTGAGACGCTCCGCACCTTCGGTGCTAAGTGGAGCTCGGCCTTCGGCCTCGCATTAAGTTACTTCCACTTATAATAAGTGGGTGGGCGGCTTCCTTGGGACGCTCCGCACCTACGGTGCTACGCGGAGCTCGGCCTTCGGCCTCGCATTAAGTTACTTCAACTTATATTAAGTGGGTGCGGCTTCCTTGGGACGCTCCGCACCTTCGGTGCTACGCGGAGCTCGGCCTTCGGCCTCGCACTAGGTTACTTCAACTTATATTAAATGGGTGGGCGGATTCCTTGGGACGCTCCGCACCTACGGTGCTACGCGGAGCTCGGCCTTCGGCCTCGCATTAAGTTACTTCGACTTATATTAAGTGGGTGGGCGGCTTCCTCAGGACGCTCCGCACCTTCGGTGCTACGCGGAGCTCGGCCTTCGGCCTCGCATTAAGTTACTTCCACTTATATTAAGTGGGTGGTCGGCTTCCTTAGGACGCTCCGCACCTTCGGTGCTACGCGGAGCTCGGCCTTCGGCCTCGCATTAAGTTACTTCCACTTATATTAAGTGGGTGGGCGGCTTCCTTGGGACGCTCCGCACCTACGGTGCTACGCGGAGCTCGGCCTTCGGCCTCGCATTAAGTTACTTCCACTTATATTAAGTGGGTGGGCGGCTTCCTTAGGACGCTCCGCACCTTCGGTGCTACGCGGAGCTCGGCCTTCGGCCTCGCATTAAGTTACTTCCACTTATATTAAGTGGGTGGGCGGCTTCCTTAGGACGCTCCGAACCTTCGGTGCTACGCGGAGCTCGGCCTTTGGCCTCGCAATAAGTGTAGTGAACGTATGATATTGTGTTTACGCGTGCGAAGCCGCGGGCAAAAGCTAGTACTCTATAATTTCTCTCTTATTCAACTTCTAATTATAGCGTCTATTATATTCGTCGGTCGCATACATTTTCGGCAACAAAGCATCCATCTATGTCTACATACTACATATTATGTATTTATAATTCGATTAAAGAAGTTATGAATCAAAGATATAAAGTGAGAGAATCGTATTTTTGGAAGTCATTGGAGCTTAATTTTTCTTTTGAAGTTTCCCCGAATAATACTCCCTCCTGTATCAACTGCTAACTATACACGTTTGATACAGACCGACTTACTCCATGCCTTACCTGTCACGAATAGAGCCAAAAAACTGCAATCAATCCTTTGAACTACTATACGTTTTATACTTTGAACAATTGAAAAACTGCCAGATCTTCATATATTGGCAATCAAAACATCATACATACTGATTTAATATTTAAAGCTAAACCCCTCATAATCGCAATCCGACGACACATACAGCCATACAACCGACTTTTCAATTAGTAGCCGCCCTTCGCCCAAAAATACTAAATCATATCAATCGAGCTCTTAACATGATTGGGGCAATCTATTATGGTCTCTAATAAAAGGGGATAAAGATGTAAAATGTTGATTGAGATGAATGATCGGAGGTATATGCGTGCGATGGGGTTCGTTGACGAGACCGGGGGTCCAGACAGAAAAATGCACTTGGAACCCCACGTCTAGACTGCAGACTGCCGGGGGCCGCGCACGCTGCGGACTTGGCCGCCGTCGCCGACGTCGACTAGCAGAGCTCACGTTCAAAGAGATTGCAATGCAAGGCCCAGGATTTCTTTGTACACCGTCACACTGCTCCCAACCGTTCTATTTTAAATTAAAACCAAAAACAATGTGACGATTGAGTCATATCAAAATTATAAATATAATAATCATATTCAACAGTAAATAATGCATAAAACAAAAGTCAAATCCGCAACGCAGGCATCGTCAGAGAGAATACAAAATCTAATCAGCGACATGCTTCGTCAAACAACACACCAATAACGTGACATCCACAACAGGCTTCGTCGAAGTTATGGATCGATAACATCTTGATCTTGGAAGTTGGAAAAGGACTTAAAAAGGCTCACCCCGGTCGCACCTGGCCCAAACGTTCCCATCACACTGGCAGCGTTCCCACGTTGTATGGCCAACGAAATCTGTTGAACCAGATACGACCCAGAGCGAGGATCAGACCCTCTGTCTCTGAGCCTGCGACCCACCTCCCTTATAAAGTCCCTGGCCTCAGTACCCCACGGTCCCGCAGTCTCCACTGCCACTGGCACAAAATCATACATCGGTTCCAGGGCAGAGTACTTGGTGTGTTTGAGTTTGGCCGCACATTCCGCGGCGGCCCCGGCAGATCTAGTAGTGTGGCTCAAGTGTGACGGTGCAAACGTACTAACACACGTAGCGTAAATTATAAATTGTACCTTTCACTTTTGCTACAAAACTACAAATATGAGAGTTCCGGCTTACCTACTGATTTATAATGACTCCATTGGCACATTGATCTAAGTCTTACAACAACATCATGAAGCAGTGACACATCTGCACCGCATTTCCGTTTGCACGGCGATGAGTGAACTTATTTTACGCGTGATGCGACGCGGTGATGACTGAACTTAAGTTATTCTTACCGCAAATATTGGTACACACATAAATAGCTATATTATATTTTTTTCTACGTATGCGTGTTGCGGAAAAACTTTATTTGTTAACCCCATCTCATAAAAATACAAATGCTTATGTCACACTTTTGGGTTTAGGATTTTTGAAATGTTTTTGTGAAATGCTAAAAACGTATTGATATTATTACTGGAATGAAATAAGCTTATTTTTTTCTTGTCAACATTAAGTACAAATACAAATACAAATACTCTTTATTGCACACCTCCAACATCAAGGAATATACAACACAACATGAGATACATAAGCGTATAGTAAGTAGCTGCCTACGCAAAAAAATATCTTTGAGAATCAAAGTACCGAACATTATAAAAACCCTGACGTGACGTAACCACGTACCTCCTACATACCAGCTATGTATATGCGAATATTCAATGTTGAAGACATTCTTACTTTGTACCTATGTACTCGTAGTTTAATTTTGTTCTCTGGATACGTAAATGCTGCGAGGCTGAACCCTAAACCGCGACCCGTCTCGCACCCGTTAAGTCTTCCGCAATGGCATCAAGTGTCGCCAAGTCCGCAGTCTCCGCGCTCGCCCCCACAATAAACCTAGTGGTGTATAATTTAGTGTTGTACCAGTCTGGACGGCTATAGCTAGCGGTAGGTTCAGGCGGCGGCGCGAGGGGTAGGTCAGGCACGGTGCAGTCTGGGTGCATGAGTCTGTACGCAGCGCGAATGCGCGAATACGGATAGAAAAGATTGGGAGTTTTGATGCGTCATTGATTTTGTGTCCTGATACAAAGACCTACCTTTAGTTTCAAATTACAAAACAGTGTAGATCTACCTTTTAACAAGCGGGTTTTTGTTATTTAGGGATTATTCTACTTATTGTAATTAAATTGGCGAGTGGAGGAAGTCTGTTGTTTTGATCAAAAGTATCCTAAATCTAATTTTTTCGTCCATCTTGTTAGGTAAGGTAGTAGGTACATATGCAATACAACCCTTATTCTTCTATTCGTATTTATTATATGCAATGATAAATAACTAATGCGCAGTGAGCTACAAGAAAGTAACCGCTATGTATGTCCACGCGGGTTGTAAAGTAAAAGTTAGGCAAATTAAAGTCATAGGACACTGTTTATGCCGACAAAATAGTCGAAAAATGTATATATTTACATAAGTTACTTAAAAATTTACATCATGCCTCTACGCTGTTAGCAAAAAGGCGTGTTCACATATTTTTGAACAAATTTTTGCTCATAGGGTTTCCCAGATTTTACTGGCGGCTATGACGTGCGTCTGCGTCTTTTTATGTTACTTAAACATATCGATGATATTTTTCCGTTTGGTGCTACAGTTGACTGGTACAGAATACCTCCGAACCCTTAATTCGATAATTGTAGGTTCTCGCTTCTATACTCGTAAGCAATGTAGTTCCAATAAGTGTAGTGAAATCAGAAAAAGTTATTTCCTTGCCGATTTGCTATATTATGTAGACTTGACGGCGCGGTTGGCGCAGTGGTTAAGCAACTGCCCACTGAGCCGACGGTCCTGGGTTCGAATCCCGGCAAGAGCAAATATTTGTGTGATGAACTCGAATATTTGTGCCTGGGTCATGGATGTCATTTGTATTTAAGTATGTATTTATTTATGTAAGTGTTAGGTTTAAGATAGGGGGTAGATATAAGTCAGCCGGTTGCACCCGGCGTCAGGCCTGTTAGTCGGAATATAGCACTACGACAAGCGACCGCGTCTCATTACTCGGCACCCTTTTCCCTCCAAAATAGCAATAAGTATGTTTATCGTCATCTAGTGTCCATAACACAAGCCTACTAGAGCTTACTGTAGGACTAAATATATTTAATTGTGTAAGGTTGTCCGATATTTATTATTATCTTAAATATATTTACGAACAAACCATGGACATGAAACAATATAACATAAAAGTCTCCACGCAGCAGATTTTAAAGGAACAGCCTTCTTTTTACCTCTTAAACATTAATCGGCTTTTAACATCCTTTTTCCTTTTTATCCATTAGGTACCATTTTAAATGTGTAGATCCCAATAAAGCTGACAATGGCATTTATTGTATTTGGCGCCCACGAGCGCTGACGTCAGCGGAGCGAGATACCAGGGTCGCAGCGCCGCCCAGGATGCTTGTTTCATAACATAATAGGTTACCTAAATAGCGCGCAGGGAAAAAGTTCACAAATACCGAACAGGGGGCAAGATATTTTTATAAGGGTCAAGTCGCTGGACATAACGAAATTTAAATTTATAAATTCTAAAATTGTACAAAAGTAAGTAAGTTCTTTTATGAATAAATGTTTTTTTTTTACACTTTCTGTATGGGCGCGAAGCGCTAGCTGTATACCGCCATCTGTTCATCGCCACCTAGTATTATAGTGTGGATGTCCTAAGTATTATATATACATATGTATATCTAGTTTTGCATTCTCGCAGACCTGCCTTAACTTGACATGACTATGTAGAATCTACATTGTAGATACATTTTACATAGGTACACTGACCGGCATCTCAAGACACTTTGGAAAGAGACCGGACGGAATCTCTTTGATTCCATTGGAGTAAGGGACGGGTGCTAGTGTGGGATGCAACCTGTGTAGACACACTGGCCCCGTCAAATTTCCACCAATCCTCAATTAGGGCCGGAGCAGCGGCAGAAGCGGCCGAAGGCATAAAACGAAATAAGTGGTCTTGGCGCCGAGTACAATTTCATACCTTTTGGCGTCGAGACCCTGGGTCCGTGGTCCAGTGCATTAAAGTATCTTCAAAGATAACTCGAAGAGGCTTATTGATGTTACTGGTGACCGGAGAGCTGGCGGTTTCCTCGCTCAAATAATCAGTTTGGCGATTCAGTGAGGAGATCCCGCCAGCATCTTCGGCACTAAGCCGCAGGGGCCATTTTTCGATTTAGTTTATAACTTTATTGTGTTCTAGTTTAGTTTAATTTTTAGTTTTAGTTTTATTGTATTTACCTATGTACACATCTTATTTATTTTAACAAGAATTTTAAAGGTAAAGTAAACAGACATCTGACACATATCAGACACACGGATTTGCCCCTAGGCTTACTACATTTAACACCCACGGGAGCTACAGTAGTTAGCTCTGACGTCAGTACCAAAATACCAGGCTCGCGGCGCCGACAAATGATAAAAGAAAAAAAACCAAGGTTTAAAATTCAAATCTTTATTAAATGTTTACAAATGAAGCGAAAATTGAAAAATTTAATGATTCGGACAGGATTCGAACCTGCGTTTCCAACGGCTTTCCGGGCCAACACTGGCGTCCTCCCAATTGGACCACCGAATCAGATGTCAGAGTCATTGAATTTTTCAACCAGTTGCTTCGACATGCCTTAGGGTGGCATCGTAGCGACATCTACCGTAAAGATTTAGACTTTATCGTCTCAAATTTGTTGAGAATCGATAGTAACGATGTGCTACACCCAAATTACTTATTGCCACCCTAAGGCATGTCGAAGCAACTGGTTGAAAAATTCAATGACTCTGACATCTGATTCGGTGGTCCAATTGGGAGGACGCCAGTGTTGGCCCGGAAAGCCGTTGGAAACGCAGGTTCGAATCCTGTCCGAATCATTAAATTTTTCAATTTTCGCTTCATTTGTAAACATTTAGTTTACGTTAGCAGACGTTACTGCTTTAATAATAAAAATAAAAAATAAAAAAATAAGTAATTTGGGTGTAGCACATCGTTACTATCGATTCTCAACAAATTTGAGACGATGGTGCCGACGATAAAGTCTAAATCTTTACGGTAGATGTCGCTACGATGCCACCCTAAGGCATGTCGAAGCAACTGGTTGAAAAATTCAATGACTCTGACATCTGATTCGGTGGTCCAATTGGGAGGACGCCAGTGTTGGCCCGGAAAGCCGTTGGAAACGCAGGTTCGAATCCTGTCCGAATCATTAAATTTTTCAATTTTCGCTTCATTTGTAAACATTTAGTTTACGTTAGCAGACGTTACTGCTTTAATAAAAAAAAAAAAAAAAAAAACAAATCTTTATTCTGCAAGTATATGCCTCAAAGGCACTTTTACATTTCTGATCCTATGTCATTGTATAACAATAATACATATATATAAAGTTATAATGCAACAGACAAATCACTGGGCACACTTTACCGGGAGATGTAGGTGTATATTATTTGTCTCCTGGTCTATTACTACAATACTCTTACCTCTTACCTATAATATCAGAGATTTAAAGGATTTCTAGGCGTCTATATTAAAATATAAAATACGAGGGAATTAAATACCGAATAAATATCGATACAGAAGTGGTTTAAGCGAGGAGTAAGAGGCGGTAGATTATATATATACAGTGTCATCCATGTGGTTTATTGCTTGGCGTCGGGAGGGAGAATGCTGCAACGAACGTGCACTCAAAGGGTTAAAGGGATCCCTGACACGACACCTTCTGGCTTTCAGCTATTACGAAGCACTTTATATTGCTCCGTCCTTCTTTTTCTCTGTAATACAATTGAAAAGGTCATGGGCTGAAGACACTATGAGTAGCTTCCCCCGCGGTAGCTAAATATATTAAATTTGGTAGTTAAATAATATCTCGGATATTCAGGATATTGTAGTTAGTCTTTATCCGACTAGAATCCAAAGATACTTTTATTATTTCAACTAGCTACCCACCCCGGCTTTGCACGGGTGCAATGCTGATAAGTACTAAATATACTATGCATGTATTATACGAGTACATATAAACCTTTTGGATCACTCTATCTATTAAAAAAACGCATCTTAATCCGTTGCCTAGTTTTAAACATCTAAGCATACATAGGGACAGACAGACAGACAGCAGGAAGCGACTTTGTTTTATACTATGTAGTGATACCAAGTTCCTTAGCAGTTTACTTGCTTTGTTGGCGTTATTCGTACAATCTGTACTTTTACAAAATTCTAAAATCGTATTTAAAATCGGTTTTCTATAGATAGGTGTCATTATTTCAGAGAAAATCTTAACGCATTCACTACCGCGTAGCGCTACGGGCTACGCTCGTAGCCGATAACATTAGAAAAACAGTATTATGTAGCGAAAACTTACTACGAGTAGAGCGCCCGGCTCCGGGTTGCTGGTGTCGAAAGTGTCCGCGCCATGCAGTAAACAATTATTTGTCCGCTCATCACGACGAAACTAAATAGAATAGGAATAGCTAAACATCAAAGGTGGTTAAAGCTTTTTGCCTATTTCATCTTCTTAGACGGCAGGCTGTTTTACCTTACTGTCGGTTTTGCGATTCTTCTCCAGGGGTTTCTGTTGGCTGCATTTACCCCATTCCGGTAAAGAAATGTTTTACGCGGGCGAAGTCGCGGGCGCCTTCTAGTTATAATGCAGTAAGTGACAACATTATGAAGTTTCATAACGCTACTCGCGAATTTCAATAACCCCCGCGAATTTAATAATCTGGTACAATATTTGGTATCTATACAAGAATATTCGATAAGAAAATAAATTCCCCAGCTTATAGCGTGTGCTGTATAATTTTATTCGTTCAAGTAAAGACATGCAAGGCGGAAGTGGCTGCATCGGCGGGTCGTTGCATCCCGGGTAGGGAGGTGGGTAGTGGGGGGGGCTACCCGGGCGATCACACCCGGGTTCATTATCAAAGTTCACTAGTGCGACACACATACACACCCGATCACGTACACCGCAATCCCTGCACACATAACTGGCCGGCCAGTTGCAGCGGAGCTGTTCCGGGCAACTTTCCCGGTTGGTTCATGACAGCCAGGTTCAGTTCCAGGGGTCTAGGTGCGCTGGCCGACGCAGGGTTTCGAAGCGCGCCGACGGCGACCGGAAACGGCCGAGCCCGGCCGCCGTGACAGCCCCGGGACCTGCAGCGAGGCAGCGGCCGGCCGAGCCTCGAACCTGCACTCTGCAGTTCCCGACTCTGCAGCGAGGAGATAGAGGGTGGTCTCGCGCCGGCGGGAGTAAGGTTGTTGTATCGTGCAGACAAGTTTGGAAGAAAAATTAGGGCTGTCGGGGCTTAAGGACCGCGATGAACGCATTTTAATAGCATTTCAGAACAAAGGATTTTACGGATTTCATTACGATTTCAATAATAAGGGCTAAATTTAATGACTGATTCCAGGTACTTGAAACTAGTTATTACAGTCAGAAGAACCGACAAACAACAGACACTGTTTACATTGTGCAAACAGTAAAATATATATTCAACAAACATTTTCCTCGCGACGCGACTATAGGTCCGGAATTATGAGAAACATTTATATTAATTGCTTTTTTTCCAAAACAGAATGTGTCCTATCACTTTCAGACCCTAGCAATATAACTTCAATTTGCATTCCTCTAATTCTATTACAGATAGTACGTCAAACCAATAAACTCATTAACATGGCCGCTTCTCCAACCAAATGAAAATTCAATTTCTTTCCATGTGTCGATTATTTATGCGATATATTGCTGTAAACAGAGTTTATTTAAATACAACAGAGTGTTACCCTCGATTTTCCGGCACTACACACCCATTGAATCCCCGAACGTGTATTAATGGCGGCGATCCATCCCGGCTAAAAGAATTGAATACCCGATGTATGCGTAGCACGTCTACGCCGTAGCGCTGCGCCCGTAGGCGCTACGCTACGGCCGTTCTAATATCACGTGCCAAAACGTAATAACTACGTACTAGCTTAATACACAGATATGGCTTTTAGAATAGAGGCATTCAACTAGCGAATAGGCTACTTAGTTGTAAGTGTTGTACTTTTAACAGAGACTGGGAGAATAAAACATCGTGATATGAAGAAAATCAAGAAAAATATTGCTTGCTTATGCTTTGTACTTATTCAAATATATATTGTGTATTTTATCGGCACACATCTGATCGTTGCATCGCATAGTCTACATAAACAGACGACTTCAATGCAAGCTTTTCAAATATAATGAAAATATGATATGGCCAGTATTTAATTAACGAAATGAATAAGTAATATTATGAAATGAAACATTCTGCGAGTTGTTTGTCGGCAATATAGAGGAATGCAACTAAAGTGTCATCGCTATTTAAAATCAGCGTTTCATTTTACAAATAAGTATTCAGAACGACTGCAAAACGATATATGAATTACTACATATCGCTACGTAAAACAAGTACTTACATTTCAAATGCTTTAATGTAAGAAATATCTCATGTACATTTGTGGCAATTACAATTCTATTTCTCATTTAACAGATTTCGACATTTTCTAATATTGTGATAATTGTTATTTTTAATTTAGTGAAATTTAGCTTTCCATCGCACATCATTTGGTAAAATATTGTAATGAGTAATAATTAGCTTTTCAGGGTTCACGTTGAGTTCACATTTACCAACACTTAAACCTTGGAAAGCTACACTTCTCTCACATACCCGAATCATTCTTAAACAGAATTCCTCTATTAACCTCGTGCTTTTTAACTATTCATCATTTGTTTAATGAATGATTTATTGACACATTTGTTTCGTGAACGTTACCAAAATGACGATGGAATAGATTAGTAGATATCGACGGGGCCGGCGCGGTGTGGTAGCTGCACCGGTTCGAGTCACGCGGCGGATCATTACGACCCAACACGAGGGCGCACACAAACGTCAATAAATATCGCGTGTTGTGCGTTTACGAGACTGATCTATGGCAAATCGAAATGGAATTCATGCCTAATGCTATATAGGAAAGGGGAATTTGTAGTCCGAATCACTATACTAAATTCACTGATAGTAATGAGTGATGATGATGACAGTATTAAAACAATCCTTGGCAATCAATATTGGTTGACAATTTACTTATAATATATCTTATGTACTGGCTGGATGATCGGAAGGCTTGAAAAAAAGCAAGCAAGGAATTATTGATATATGTAGATGAGCACTTGGAAGCACTGGTAGAATTTCTAAGGAAAAGAAAGTGAACATTACGTACGTATGCAGTCCCTTTTTAATTACCTATTTTTTAATGATTACCAACAGCACAGAATAACAACGACTATGTTGTAACAGTAAACATAGAATAAACACGTGGCATAAGTTCTCGTGTACACCGGTTGAACGCGCAAAATGTCGCGCCCAAAATTAGACGCATCCGCCTCTGAGCCGCACGCTGCGGACATTGGTCGCATATTATGGCTCTTTGTTTACTCCTGAACAAAGATGGGAGGACAATTTAAGGGCCCCGTGTACGAAACAAAAATGTATGATTCAAAAGAATGTCAAGAGGCTACTATAATGTTTATAGAAACTAGGCTAGGCTCTGTGAGCAATGGCAATGTAGACCTCGGGATTATTCATCGAAATAGCGGAAATTTTACTTTTTTACAACCCTTATTTCAAAGTCGACATGCGAATTCTATTAGTAGAGTTGCTAAGCCGCGAAATTGTGCGCATCGGGTTACAAGCATGAAATTTCTACCACACATAGAACGTTCCACGGTGATTATTTTCAGATGTGGAGGGAAGTCAGATTCGTCCCCTGTGTGGTGGGAGAGCGGGGTGAAGAGGACCAAGTACTGCTCATTTTCTTTTTTTTTATTACTGATCAGTTAAGGCTATTAGGGCTTGTGCGACATCGTTTTCGTGTAAAATAGATATCAGTTATTAATTTTTCATGTTTTTTAAGAATAGTTTCATATAAAAATTTGGGTTTATTGCCGAAAAGGTAAAAATCACAACAAGTTTTTTTTATTCAGAACGATAAATTAGTTATCTATCCTGAATATTTACAATTTAAAAAAATATTACTAAGCAGCAAATTTAATGTTGTTTTTAAAAATGTATACATATTGGGCACATCTGATACAAAAAGTACCTTGAAAAAAATGTTGATGTTAAGCTTAGCCTGCGTGTTCTAGTACATTTTGCTAAGTCGCGAAATTGTGTACATCGGGATACAACCACGAAATTTCTACCACAAATAGAGTATTTTGCGGTGATTATTTTTAGACGTAGAGGGAAGTCAGATTCGTCGCCTGTGCGGCAGGAAAGCGGGGTGAATAGGACAAAGGAGTCCTCTTTTTCTTTTTATATTACTGATCAGGTAACACTAGTAGGACTTGTGTCGTATTGTTTTCGTGTAAAACAGATATCAGGAATTCATTTTCATGTTATTTATTTATAGTACCATATAAAAATATGGTTGTATTTCCGAAATTGTAAAAATCACAACAAGCTTTTTTTATTCAGGGAGATAAATTAGTTATATTTCCTGAATATTTACAACTAAGAAAAATATTGCAAAATAGCAAATTTAATCTAGTTTTTAAAAATATGTACATGTTGGGCACTCTTCATACAAACAGTAGGTAACTTAAATAAATTGTTGATGTTGAGATTAGCCCGTGTGCTCGTGATACATTAGCAAAAAAATATTTTGTTTAAATTACATTAATTTGTTTTTCTAGGACGTATATGTATAGTAAATATTATTATTTAAAAGCATGTTAATAATCATTATTTAATGTATTTAATGAAGCGAAATAGGATGCGTTCGGAGATTTACGTTGGTCACGCCGACGTAAAGATATATTTTAAGCTACTGTTAGTTAGTTTTATTATTATATTTTTATTTTGACGATCATGATGTGAATACTTATGTAAATGTATACAGTTATTTTCACATGAAATAAATGAATCTGAATCTGAATCTGTATAAGAAGTGCCCAACATTCATATATTTTTAGAAACCAGATTAAATGAACTTTTTGAAATAATAATAATAATAATTTGAAAATGTTCACGAAATTGAACTAATTTACCTCACTGAATAAAAAAACTTGTTGTGATTTTTACCTTTTCGGCCATTACACCCATATTTTTATATAGAAATATACAAAAATAATATAAAAAATGAATTTCTGATATTTGCTTTATACGGAAACGATACCAAACAAGTCCTGGTAGACTTAACTGACCAGCAATAAAGAAATAAAAGAGGGATACTTGGCCGTATTCACTCCGCTCTCCCGCCTCACAGGGGACGAATCTGACTTCCCTCCACATCTGAAAATAATCACCGTGGAACACTCTATCTGTGGTAGAAATTTCATGCTTGTAACCCGATGCGCACAATTATTTTAGAAAACAGCGGACTAACAACTCTACTATATATAATTATTGAACCTGCTCACAAAGTTCGAGAATCGGTTGAGAAACGCGGCCTACAGTCGAGACCAGCTAAATATCGGGACATGCGAACATCAGGACATACGAAAGAATTTTTGGCCACGCTGAAACGGAGACACTTCGCTCGCTCCCTGACTAGTGTTAATTAAATATTATTATTATTTGTTTAGAATAGTAGCTCTCCAGTTAATTTACATGGTTATGTAAATGGCTCCTAATAAGTCACTCGTCCAATACTTGCCCATAAATAATTGAAGCTAAAATCAAGGTTCAATAAAAAAATGCGGCAAAGCCTCCCCGTCTACACGGCCTCCGTCGACGGCAAAAGGTACCAGGGCGGCATGAGGCGTAGGCGGCGTCGCCGGCAGCGGCAGTCGGGCACTGCAGGCGCACTGCAGCCGGGTGAACGGCCTCGCATCGATCCGCCCCTCCCCCCGCCCACCCGCGACTTGCGTAGCCTCCCCCGCCCGGGTTATGTAACCATGACGCGGTTAGCGTGATTTCTTCCTGGTTCCAAAAATTCCCGAGATGTGAAAATCTATGAAAATAGGACGGGGTGGGAACACAATAGCGTTTGTTGGGTCTTGAGATCATTATTTGAAGAAAATAACGGACCTGCTCCTCGCTTCGGGTAGGCTAGGTTGGTGGAGGTTGTGTTATCTAGAACTAAAATGTGTTGTGTGACAAAAGACTAAGGCCAAGTTTTAAAAATAAACTTAAAATCGACTTGCAGAGGTCAAAACTAGTGGCTCTGTGACCTATAGACCTCACGAGAAATTATTGAAATTTGTATTTTTTATGTTTTAAACCCCATAACTCCGCCATTAAAAAAAAAGAACGAAAAACTGAACTGCCAAGAAAAAAATAATAAACCTACTCGCAAATTTTCATGAGAATCGGTTGAGAAATGCGGCCTTTCGGCGAGAACAGCCGAAAATGCAAACATACGAAAGAAATTTGGGCCGACCTGAAACGGAGACTATCAGTCCACGACAATGGGGTGAGAAGAGAAATTGTAATGTGTCTGATACGTCGGGAATTGTATCAAATATTTGCGATTAGGTACTCTTACCACTAGATATGGGAAATACAATTACGTTAGACCATACATAATAAAAAGTATATCAAAACAACATCAAGACAAGCAAGAAAAAATAAAGCTCAAAGGAAACACCAAATAACGCGTTATTGCATCTTGGAAGTTTTTGGCTGTTTTAAAATTCAATGCATATTTCGGCATCCCTCCATCAATTATTTGTAGATACGAGATGGGCCGCTCCTTTTTGTGGCGCCCACCGCGGACTGTCCCGGGCAGATACTTTGATAAAATACCCGGACCAACCCTGACGTCAAGAACCTTCGTTTATCCTAGTTTGTTAGGATTCATCTTAGAGCATGCTATATTTCACTTATTTCCGGGTTGGGAGTCTCGAGATCTGTATTACAGCTTGGACTTCAGTCTCTCACAAAGGGTATCTAATTATTAGTAGCTAATCATTTTGTCAATGTTTATATTTTTGTGTCTCGTTATCCTTTGTGAGGTGAAAATAAACGCATTTTTATAATTATTTATGAAACCAAATTCAATGAAAATAACCTATTCTGAGGGCACATGCATAAGGTAAACACAGGTATCAAAGACCCATCGAAAACCTGCAGGAATTGCCGACCTATTTATTGTTTTTCTCAATTTGTTCATTGAGCATCATATAAATTACGCTAGCGTGTAGATTCGGCGATGGCCACATGTGCATTTCTCAAAAAAAAACTATATTATTATATACCTATTATTCAAAAATCTATAATGTGTGGTAACAATTATAAACATTGTTTTATTGTTCATGACTTTGTGTTTTTGTTTTTTTTTTGTACTTAGAAATAAGTTAGCTGAGCGTTTTTTAGTAGTCATAATATTATTATTACGAGTAATATACTCAAGTTCTAATTTCTAGTGAACTATGTGCAATTAAATATAATGACAATACATGTCCTTAAACTATACAAAACTCCTTAAAAAAGGAGTTCGTCGATTCTTCATGCCTGGCTAGGAACAGTGGGGACATTCGGAGGATGCATTGAGGTAAAAAAAAAACATTCTCAAAATCGGCTAACAACTGACGAAGTTCTGAGGTAATATAACATTAAAACATACATGTCGATTTGACAACCCTTTATTATTTTTAATCGGTTAAAATACAAACAAATACAAGTTTTCATTTAGGTACAAGTTAGGGGTTGGTTCGAGCGTTGTTGCCCCTCATAGGTGCCAGGCTGCCGCTGGCCGCCGCTGGCCACCGCTGGCCGCCGATGTCGTAGCCAGTGTCGTGGCCGTAAGTATGTATTCATTCATGATAATCTGCGAATAATGGAAGATTGGATAAAGCTGGTTACTGAATGGTGGAGACCATGCAGGAAAATACATTTCTGTGCAGCAAGTGAATATAGTTACAATGGGTCTGCCGCATGACCGAGGAAATACACGATATTGTAAGGAACTTTCTGGTCGGTGGCAGCGAGCTGGCAGGCGAGGTTTTATATTAGAATATACCGGGTGTTGCCTATAATAGAAGCAATAAAGTAAAACATAGATTCTACTCTTCATACTGAACAGCATTTGTTTAGCAACTTAAAAAAAAAAGTTAGTTTTCCAAATGTCATTATTTCAAACAAATTAAATAGTATTTTCAATGTACGTCGTCCAACATTGACATTCCCTGAACATTGATATAGCTGTCACTCTACTAATATCGCACATTTTGCAATACATTTCTGCTTTGTCTAAACATTATTCTACAAATTATCATTTGATACACGTTATTTTCAGAAGTTGCTTAACAAATGTTGTTCAATTTGAAGGGTACTATTTAATTTGTTTGAAATATCTATGTTTTAATTTATTGCTCCTATTACAGGCAACACCCGGTATTTGAATATTCGAATTAAGGCCGTCTCTGCCACTCACCAAAAGAGCCGGTTATTCGGGAATGAGCTACGAGATTAACCACTTGTATTAAAGTGCAAATATATATATAATTACATAAAAGTCCAAGTCCACCACTGAGCTGCACCCCTGCTACAGTATACATATACCTACTATACACGTACGTACTGAACGATAACCAGAGGAGGCTTATTCTCAAGACTGGGTGCATCAACAGAACATATTCAATTGCACAAAGATTCCAATAGTGCACATATACCCGTATGATGGCCGGGTGTACCCGGACACGCATATTATGCCCATATTTCATCCCGGGCACCGGGGCTGAGCGCCATTAGGACCGGGGGCATTGACCTCTGTCGCAATCACTCGCCAATCCGGGCACGTATACGTTTCCTGAGGAGCCCCCACGTGCGGCACGTAGGTATACCGCTACCAGAACAAACCCTTAGGATTTACCGAAAAATCATCCGGAGAAAACTAAGATACGATATTTCATGAACAAATATGAAGAAAAACGGTCTTACTGTGTCATGTTGATTAAGTTCAAAATAAAATGACCAAAAAGATTGGTGAGGTTTTTTTTTAAAATAACAATAGAGAAGCTTAAAAGCTCTAAAAGATGTTGACATCCCGGTGGGAACCGTGTTTCATTTCAGTTCCGAGCGTCCTTGTGGCGGCATCGAATGCGCGGTGCTGAGTTGTTGCGGACCATCTACCACAACACGGCGCAACTTATGGAAGAATACAACTCGGCGAGACAATGTATGTAATCGGCCCACAAAAAATCATATTAACCACATTATTAACAATAATTTGTTCGTTGAATAAATGAAACGGATTGGAAAGTAGGTCCCTCGTGCGTGAAACGCCAGATCGGAATCCTAAATCATGATTATCATTAATTTGAATATTTCCAGTATGACTTATTTAACCAAATTTGTATGATTAGGATACAAACAGGGACACACAAATAATAACTGATTTCTTTAAATTCAGGTTAAAGAAATTGATACGTGTATCTTATCCCAATGACAATAAGGGTTAATATATACACGTTTCCTTTACCGTACGCTGTTTTGTTATTATTTCTTGAGAATCACGGCCTCAGCATGGAATGCTGGAATGCAGAAGCTTACGAGAAAATTCACCTATTTTCAACACGGATAAGAAAATTATACTTAATAGCATATTTCACATTATAGAACTCATAAGGATGCAAATTCTGGTAATTAGATCAAACTTGTACAACTTCCCTTGTAGAAAGATCAATCAAAAATATTGTTGGTAAGAGCCGGCATGTGGGATGGAATGGGCGGATGGGAGGGGACGGGTCGAATGCGGTATTTGACAGAGATGGTGCCTCGCTGCGCCATCTAGCGCGCCACGCGCATTTTCCTAAAGCTACGTCACCACGTGCGCGCCCGCGCCCGCCCGCCCAGACAGCGCGCCACGCGCTCCGCCCGCCCACACGCCGCCTATACTTTCATCTTCCAGCCAGTGATTTTCATCCAAAGTATATCAGTTCTACATATGTTTATATAAAGAAGATACATCTTTTCTAGTTATATACGGCGTGTGTTTCAATGGGATGTAATATTTGTTTGATAACGTAAGATAATGTAAAGACCATTTACAGAAATTTGATTTTTAAGCCGCAGTTAAATAAATTTTAAGCACCTAACAGGTATTATGTAAAATATGCAATCACACTAAATAGTCATTATGTAAGTATATTAACTTGTGAATAAAAAATATCAACGAATATAATACACTATTTTTATAGAATATTATCATAAATGCAAAAATAAAAAGCCAACATAAAACCCGAATCATCACCACGATGACCTAATAACAAATACATAAAATTAAAACAAAAGAGGAAGCTACGGCAGCAGCCGTAGCGGCGTAGCTCGTAGCGCCGTAGCGGGGTGACGTCCGGGCGCGGTCGCCGACCCCTGGCCGTGAACGGGGGTGCGGCCCCCCCGCCCCCCACCGCCCGCAGACACGTGCGCCCCTCCCGGCTACAGGGTGCGCCTAGAACGCTGCTTACCTGGTTACGAGCTACGAGTATTTATGTATATCGATTTATTTAACCGGTTATTCTAGATTAATCTCTGTCTGTTCGTGAGCAAACGATGTACTTATAGTTTAATGGTCATTTCATTACCTACTGGGAGGTATAGACGTGGTTTTTTTGCTTCAATATAAATATGAACATTGCCTGCGGTCTTCTACTCTGTACAAGTAAATTGCACATGCGTCATAATGTTCATTTGCACCATCAGCATTTAGTTTGTATAAAGTTTTGTAATTAGTCAATAAAATGTTTATTCATTCACGGTCATAATTCATGTTCGCTATTCTATAAGTGTGCACACCTATCAAGTTAAATAAATCAAATTATCTCAAGAAATCGTCTTTCGTGTTCCAAACTATTATCAAGATATTTATCAAGTAAATGTCAGAGTAAGCAAGTACTCTTACATTATTGGTCCTTCGAACCGGATCTTTTGTGCTCGTTTCGTTTGATTATTTTCAACTTAGTTGGCCTCCCACAAGCGGGTTCCACCGACTGGGTTGAGAAGGCGGATCAAGCGGCAGAGCGCGAGAGATAATACTGAATCAGCAAGCAGTTATCAAGACATCAAGCAAGACAACAAGGTCAGAAATCAAGCAACAAGGCTTACATATATACGCGAACAATAAAAAACAAAAATTAAGCAAGAAAATTGAACACGACATAGCAAGAAGGGCGATCAAGCAAGTATATCGCCGTTTATCAAGCAGTTATAAAGCAAGAATTTTAATTTATTTCTTCAAATTACCAGTGATCAAGAAGTTGTAATATGGAGGATTTATATCAAAGTCAGATTCAACTACAAAGTCTAATTAAACAAGTGAAGACTAATTTCAAAAAAGATAGCCAAGATCGCAAGACAGCAGAGTACATCAAAAGAAAGTTATCTTCTCTCGACCTGCACTGGGAAGAGTTCCACATCAATGATGAAAAGTTACGTGAGTTCAACAATCCTAATCATGCCTACTTCTTCAACAATCTTTATGATGACACGTATAGTGCTTACATAGAAACAAGAGAATTAATTCAAAATACAACCCCTCCAACGCCCACGGAACAAGCCAAACCAAACCCGCTCAACGTTCAACCGACGCCACGACAACAACAAGTACCAGTACCCGGAAGCAGTAAACATCAGCCTGAATCTTCATTTACCTCGCAAGGAAATAACAGCAAGTTAGATGAAATGTTACGTAAACAAAGTAGCAATTTCAAGGCATTAGCTCGAACGCTGGCAAATATCAAGCTGGACAGTGTTGGAGAGAAATGGGAGCTTGAGGATATCCTTAAGTCTCTGGACTCCCGCTGGGCTGCAATCGATTCACTGCACTGGGAGATAGACAGTGAACTTGGCGGCACGGATGAACATTACGAAAATACATTCACTAAGTATGAAAAGGAGCATGCAGAGATGAAAAAACAGATAAACAGCAAGTTATGGTCAACGTCGCACAGAGAAAAATCCACTCCGCGTCTAGATATTCCTGTATTTCATGGTCAATATCAACAATGGGTTTCGTTTAAGGACTTATTCACTGAAGCCATTCATAGTAATCCGTGCTTGTCGAACGCACAGAAAATGCAGTTTCTGAAAAGCAAAATTAAGGGCGAACCAGAACGACTCATACAACACCTGCCGATTAGTTCCGACAATTACACTACGTGCTGGGAAATATTGAACCATCGATATAATAACAAGAAATTGATATTTACAACTCACATAAACAACGTTATAAGCCTTCCTGTGATGCAACAAGCTACTTCAAGTTACATCAAGCGACTTCATGACGTCACTATAGAAAGTCTGAATGGTATAAAAAACTTGGGTGTCGACATTGACACCTGGGATCCGATATTAGTCCATTTATTGCAACAGAAATTGGATTCCGAAACTCACAATGAATACATGACATCATTGAAGCAGCCCAGAGAGCTACCATCATTAAAGGATTTTTTGTCATTTTTGGAGGGCAAATTTACCGCTATGGAATCGTCACGGCGCAAGCAAGAAGCCGTTGTGAATCGAACCAGTTTGACTACACCTGCTACATCAAACAATCAAAATAAACCAAGCCGTTTTAAGCATTACTTTTCGAGCAACAAGGCTACTACTGCAAAAGGAGTACATGAATACCAGCGGAAATGTCCGGTTTGCCAGCAAGATCATGGTATATACTTCTGCCCAGAGTTCAAAGAAATGGCGCCGGGACTTAAACGAAAAACAATTACAAAACTTAATCTTTGTAGTAATTGTTTATACAATCACAACAGCAAACCTTGCCATTCTACAAAAAGATGTCAAGAATGCAGTGGGTTTCATAATACACTTTTGCATGACGTATTTCACAACCAAAATGCAACGTCGATAAATACGTCCGGACATCAAACTCGACAACAAGGAAATGGGTCGCACGTGGCGCAGCAACGTGAAAACAGCGAACAAGAACCGAATATTATTTTAGCTACAGCTATGATCAAAATCCTGGGAAATGATGGAGTACCCCGTACAATGCGTGCCCTAGTCGACCCAGGTTCTCAAATGTGTTTGGTTACGGAGAAAGCAGCCCAACAACTAGCTTTACCGCGACATCAATTTAAGGGCATGATCACTGGAGTAGGTGTTAACGACAACATCTGCAAAGGGAAGCTGCATTTAAACTGTTTATCATTAGACGAACAATATTCATTCGACACCGAGGCGTTCATTATGAAGACTATAACAAGAAACTTGCCCAACATTACCTTTCCCAGATCAAGGTGGGAAATATTAAATACTCTGACGTTGGCGGACTCCAAGTATTATATCAGCAACTCCGTCGACATATTATTGGGCGCCGAGGTCTATGCAAGCATATTAAAGGGAGGAATATTCAAGGACGAAAACTCACCCCTTGTCGTACAAGAAACTCACTTAGGGTGGATTTTACGAGGGGCACACCGAAATGATCGGGAATAGAGTACTTTAAACTGAGTTACATTAAATCCTTTTTTGTCACATGCATACTGGCGACTTACAATCACGATGCCGTTTTTACAATTTAAAAAAAGAACGATATATTTTTTTAATTCCATTTTTAAATTGACAACTCGATGAACAAAATGGAGCTGACGCGTGAAAATTTTCGTGCAATTATTTACCATAACTTTCGTCGTGGCTTATCTCCAGATGAATGTCGCAATGAGCTTGTTACTATATACGACATTGAAGCACCTAGTCAGACGACAATATATCGGTGGTATGCTGAGTTTCGACGGGGTCGTGCCTCTCTTGGCACCGTACCTTCATCAGGTCGGCCGAAAACGGCGGTTTCGCCTGAAAACATCGCGGCTGTGGAAAAACTACTAAAAGAAGATAGACATGTGACATACGAGCAGATTCGGGCAACCATAGGCATTGGAATGACTGCAATTCACACTATTTTGCATGGTGAATTGGGTGTCAGAAAATTGATTTCCCGATGGGTACCCCATAATTTGTCTGAAGAGCAAAAGGCGGCTCGTGTTGATTGGTGCCGATCTATTCTGAAATGCTACAATGGAGGAAAGTCAAAAGCCGTTTATAATATGGTCTCGGGTGACGAATCCTGGATTTATTCTTATGAGCCTGAAAGAAAGCACCAGTCGGCAGTATGGGTCTTCGATGACGAGGTCAAACCAACGAAAGTTGTGCGTTCTCGAAGCGTGTCGAAGAAGATGGTGGCTTCGTTCGTCTCAAAAAAGGGGCATGTTGCCACAATTCCTCTAGAAGAACAAAGAACCGTTACCGCTGATTGGTATATCACAGTTTGTTTGCCGGAGGTGCTGGCCGAACTTCGCCAAGGGAACCCGAGACGCCGCGTCATCTTACACCACGACAATGCGAGCTCCCACACCGCCCACAAAACAACTAAATTTTTGAACGACGAAAACGTTGAGTTGATGTCCCATCCTCCATACAGCCCTGACCTGAGTCCAAATGATTTTTTTACGTTCCCTAGAATTAAAGATTTATTGCGTGGTCAGCGGTTTGAGAACCCAGAAGCCGCTGTGGAAGCCTATAAATCGGCCATTTTGGCAATGCCTACTTCAAACTGGAATTATTGTTTTAATGACTGGTTTAAAAGAATGCAAAAGTGCATTGAATGTAACGGAGAATACTTCGAAAAACAATAAAATATAATTTATGTATATAGTGCACATAGTTTTTTAAATTCCCGATCATTTCGGTTTGCCCTCGTATGTGGACGAATACAGCAAAGCTTTCATTGTAATTTGGTGATAAATAACATCGAAGACATCCAAAAATTTTGGGAAATCGAAGACATTCCAGCTCATACACCCAATACCAGCGAAGAAGATGAATGTATCAAGTATTACAAGGAAACAACAACAAGGTTGGCAGACGGAAGATATCAAGTACGAATTCCTCTGAAAAATAATGGTCTGAAAAGACTCGGTCACTCAAAAAGCAAAGTTGTTATGCAATTCCGGCAATTGGAGCATAAATTCAACAGAAATAAATACTGGATAATCGGAGGCAACAGCGCAACCAAGCAATTTATTCGTCGATGTGTGACCTGCAAAAAACAAAAGGCAAACATGCAACATCAAATAATGGGGGACTTACCTGCAGCAAGAAGTAATCCATCTCGCCCCTTCGCTCACACGGGCGTGGATTTCACGGGTCACGTATTCCTGAAGGCAAACAAGGGTCGTGGTATCAAGACCACTAAAGGATACGTCTGCGTGTTTGTCTGTATGGCTACGAAAGCTGTCCATTTAGAACTAGTATCTGACATGACAGCCTCAGCTTTCATAGCGGCGTTGCGCCGAATGGCTGCTCGAAGAGGTGCTCCGCTACATATTTACAGCGATAATGGTCGAAACTTCCTGAAATCCAGCAAGATACTTCAGGAAGAATACCTTGAGATGCAACACATCATCGGTCAAGAATTTATGGATGCTATATCAGACATGGAAATCACCTGGCACTTCAATGCTCCCGCCTGGCCAACAGCAGGAGGCTTGTGGGAAAGTTGTGTTAAGGCCTTCAAATATCATCTCAAACGAGTCATCGGCGAGCAAAAACTCACCTATGAAGAATTCAGCACCTTAATAGCCCAGATCGAAGGTTGTCTGAACTCGAGACCACTATGCGCAATATCAGAAGATCCTGACGATATCAACTATTTGACTCCCGCTCACTTTCTAAACAACGGACCGACTCTTACATTAATAGAGACAGAAAGAGATTTGCGCACAAGATGGCAACTTATTCAGAAAATATTACAAGACTTGTGGAAGAGATGGCGTTCTGAGTACCTCGCGCTGTTAAACTCAAGAAGTAAATGGAGGAAGCCTCTCGCCAACATCGGCCTTAACGATGTCGTGCTCATTCACGATGATAACCTGCCACCCGGCAAATGGGCAATGGGCAGAGTTATAGAGCTACATCCGGGACAAGACGGATATGTAAGGGTTGTGACCTTGAAAACGAAGAGTGGAATCCTAAAGCGACCCGTACTCAAGCTCTCCATCTTGTCAGAACACGCTGAGCAAGAACTACCCAACCTGAACCAAGGAAACTCGTTACCTGATCAAGAACCCGAAAAGGAGAAATTGACAAGAAAATCCCAAAAACCTAGTCCAAACAAGGCCAGGTTCACACTATCATCAATGTTTGCCGCATTATTGTTATTTTTATCATGCCTCTCCACCGGACAATGCGATGTCAACATAATACCATTTCGAGAAACACAAGGGCTATATTTCGATAAATTCGCAGACATGATGCTTATTCGGGACGAATGGAAGCTGATAGTCTATTATAACATGGATCCGTATTGGCAAGCAACGAATGCATTTCAAAAGTACACCCGATTTCTAAAAGATACCTGCGAAACTATCAAGACACAAGTTCATTGTGACATAATACTACTACAGCTACGTCATGGATTCTCGGAACTTGAATACTATAACCAGATGTTACTCAGTCAGCATTCAAGCACGCGACTGACGTCACAACGTTCCCGACGCGGCCTTATCGACGGTGTCGGATACATCGCTAATAGTTTATTCGGCGTATTAGACGAGAGGTTCGCCGAACAGTACCAGAAAGATATTACACTTCTACGGGACAACAATAAACATATGGCCGCACTTTGGAAAAATCAAACATCCATTGTAGAAGCGGAATATAATTTGTTGAAACGTACTGAAGACATCATGAATCAACAATATAAAATGATAAATCAACACATGAACAATATGGGAGAAGCCTTCAAAAATTTGCAACAAAAAGTTGAAAGTAACAATATTATAAACGACTTCAACTTGGGAGCCACCATAGCAAGTAATATGCTTCACAATTTAAAAGGAATGCAAAACGTGTTATTAGACACCATCACGGACATTTATCATGGACGTTTTAATTTACACCTGCTAACTCCGGAACAACTTATCAACGAATTAAGTACCATAGCCAGCACCCTGCCAAGAGACGTTTCACTGCCAATCGACAACTTACGCACAGATCTGCGCAAGATATACGACCTTCTGAAAGTGAAAACAAGGATGATGGAAGATATCTTAATCTTCGAGATACGACTGCCTCTTATTAGCCGAGATAGTTACGAACTTCTTAAGATCATTCCGATACCCAAGAAGACTGGAAGCAAGATAACCACTGTAATACCTATATCGGAATACGTATCTATTAACATGAAAAAGGATATGTATATTCCCATCTCGGAGAATGATGTCAGAGCATGTTCCATATCAACAGACTCTTATTTTTGCTACATCAAGAAACCAGTGTATCAGTTGAAAGGCGACAACAGCTTTTGTGAGACTGACAAATCGGGATGCAAGACTATCACAACAACATGCAAGAATGATTGGATTGAAAGTAATGCATTAAATACTTATATCTACATTTGTTGTGAGCAGTGTCAAGTTCGAACACTGTGCGCGGATCAAGTAACCGCACATCAGCTGACGAACGCCGGGCTTATTAATGTAGGTCACGGCTGCATTATTAAGACTGATAATTTTTCGGTGTTCCCGCATAAACCTCATTGGTCGGAGATTAAAATGAAGCCGGACTTATACAACCCGGTTATGGCACCAATAAATCACGTCATCAACATCACCATACCTCACATCCAGAACAATGAATCAGGATCAGAAGACTTACAAAAAGAAAGTACTCATCTCGGAGAGAAGATCGAGCAGTTGAAGAATACTGAAGTTATCTCTGAAAACATATCATTTCACGATATCCATCACTATGCTATGATATACGTGATTCTCGGAGTAATAGGAGCAGTAGCACTGTATATCATAATACGAAGAGTTCGATGGACAGTGCCGCCCACGCCGGCCCCGGCCGTCGTCGAGGAACCCGCGACAGCCGCGCAGCCCCCGCCCCGCGCCGTCCCGCGATCTGCAGCCAGCGACACGCGCCAACAAAATGATCAGGATCGCGGCGAAACAACAAATCCTTCGCGAGTAGATAAGGCCACTTCCCCAAAGTTTAAACAAGTCACTTTCAATTAATTTTAATCTTTGTATTTTTTCTTTATCAAGTTTGTACACATCTCCCTCTCATCTCATCCGCCCCCCGGAATATGTACAAGTAAATTGCACATGCGTCATAATGTTCATTTGCACCATCAGCATTTAGTTTGTATAAAGTTTTGTAATTAGTCAATAAAATGTTTATTCATTCACGGTCATAATTCATGTTCGCTATTCTATAAGTGTGCACACCTATCAAGTTAAATAAATCAAATTATCTCAAGAAATCGTCTTTCGTGTTCCAAACTATTATCAAGATATTTATCAAGTAAATGTCAGAGTAAGCAAGTACTCTTACATACTCAGAGTGCTAAACGATGGTCTAAAACAATTGAAACTAAACAGCTTGCATCAATTAGAAATACATAGATGTTTAAAATTGTTTCGTAAGAATCGTTTGGGGAAAGGTGCTTTGCTCATTTAGCAAAAGTGAATTTTCTGGGACAAAGTAGGTCTGTCACTTTCCAGTCCAAATATCATCTGCAGGCTCGTCATCTCGACCTTTGATATCTCCGTTGTACTGGTATAGAAAGTCAAACCAAAAAGAACACTAAATATTTATACTCAAGCGAAACCTGAAAAATTCAAAGACTTTAAGAGACGAAAAAACAGTCATTCCCTATATAGCTCCCTCCTTTGTTGACAGCCGTGTACTTTTATAATAAATAAATAGATAAATATTATGGGACAGTCATACACAAATCGACCTAGTCCTTAACTAAGCAAAGCTTGTACTAAAAAGGGTACTATACGATGATATACATAATATATACATACATATATTATCAGTCAATCAACATGGTAATCAAGAGAGTAACCTGTCTAAAATGAGCCATAACCATGGCACCAAGTCCGTAGCTGCAGGTAGGTAGAGTAAGCAATTACTATGGGGACAGGCTCATCGAAAAGCGCTTACCATATTTACTTTAACGCCTTGCCTGCGGCTGTTAGGACAGACACAAATAAAAATAAATTTAAAAAACCTGTACTAAAATACTACCCAGACAGTATTTAACTTAATTAAGTCAAAAGTTTGAGCTAAAAATTGTATAGATATTTGCCCCTTACCTACCTATATTATCATTAATTAAGATTTAGATTTTATTACTTGAGTATAACTATTGTATAGAAAGGATCCCACAGTCAAACTGTGAAAACAGTTTTGTGGGACGATGTACCTTACCTGACATGTTCTTGACATTTGAATAAATAAAAAAAAAATATATAGATAACATCCATGACCCAAGAACAAATATTCGACTTCATCTCACAAATATTTGCCCCGGCCGGGATTCGAACCCGGGACCGCCGGCTCAGTAGGCAGGTGTATGCAAACTGCGCCAACCGCGTCGTCGTTATTGCATTCATGTTGAAAATTGAACAAAAATTAAGAGGCATTTACTAGGCAAGCATGCTCCATCTTGCTTTATTGTCACTCAACATCAGGTGCAATCGAGGCTAAACCTTGGCTATCGTAAATATTGCTATAGCTTAAATAGCTATAATGATGCCGTAAAGTCCGTAAACCTATACGCACGTTGCAGATACACAGACACGTTAAAGTCCTTTATTCCTTTGTTTTTCGACAGCAGGTCGAATGCAAAAGTTTCAATGCTGCATATATAAAACATGTGTCTTTCCTGTAAATTCCGGAATCATTTAAATTCAAAAGATTCATCGTCTTACGTTCAATAACACCTTTCTAAGGACCCGTGCCTACTGAGCGCAGTCTCCCACTAACGAGCCGCCATCCCGGGAACTACTTACTCGCAGTCTGAGCGGGAGTCCTTACTCACGCGAAATCCTATGAAACGGCTTCACTCGGTTAAGTAGGTACTTATCGAACTAGTTGCCTGCAGTTTATAAGATAAAGATAAAATACTCGGATTTATGTATGCAAAACAAAAGCCAAGTGACTTCTTAGAAAAAACATTATTTTTACTGAAAAAATATAATACTGTATGGTCCATACTTATTTTAAAATTTTATATGCGCAATATCAAAATAAGTAAATAGTGCTAATACAAAAAAAAAACTAAATATTCATTGGTCAATAATATAGACTGTAGTATTTTGTTATCAAACACTCCTTTTGAGTACCCTAAACAGCATAGACACGAATTAAATCGTAGCACGAGACAAAGCTTTGAGCGGGTTAATGACAGAGCACCCTGTACCTCGCACACCCACAGGCGTGCCCTGCACACAAAGACGTCAGACTCCAGCGAAGCCTCGTCGGCCGCGCCACACCTCCCCTGTGCGCACAAGGCGGCGCGCACACATAAACAGCAACAGGAAAATTCCCGCGCATGTGTGCGTTCGCGCCGTATACGTACCTGTTCGTAGTCGTGCTAGTGTGCGTGGAAAAACTGTGTTAATGTGAGACTTCCGCGTTTTACTGTATTTGTGTCACGCGCACACGCGCCGCCCCTGCAGCGCGCGTGTGTGAGTAGGGTGCATCGACTCGGTTCCGGTTCCGCAGGGTACAACGGCCCCGGGCTGATTTATGTCCTGCGCTCGCGTGACGGCTGCGGAAACGTTATAATCAGCCTAGTAATGATACTCAAATACTATCGATTTCGTAAAAATAAGGGATGCTTGGGTATCTGTTGCGGGAATCTATCTATACGGTCGAATAATTAATGAGGTACCTTCGACTGAACGGGGAAGTAAATGCCCGCCCCGCCCCTAGCTAGTATTAATAGGAGCGCGTACGTACACTGCATGAGTTATTTTTTTGATCAATTGTCCATAAATACACATAAAATTTACACTGGAATTACAAATAATGAATTATTTACTTCTTTATATTAAAATCGTAGGTACGTATGACAATTTTGTTTAGAAGTAAACAACCCCCTTCCCCTCGCCTCTCTTTCCGCCCGGGCGGGCGGGCGAGCCGCGCGCGTGGCGCTGGTTGCAGCGCTGCAGCGACGCCGCTCTTACGCAACTCCGCCCGGGCGGGCGGGCGAGCCGCGCGCGTGGCGCTGGTTGCAGCGCTGCAGCGTCGCCGCTCTTACGCAACTCCGCCCGGGCGGGCGGGCGAGCCGCGCGCGTGGCGCTGGTTGCAGCGCTGCAGCGTCGCCGCTCCTACGCAACTCCGCCCGGGCGGGCGGGCGAGCCGCGCGCGTGGCCCTGGTTGCAGCGCTGCAGCGTCGCCGCTCCTACGCAACTCCGCCCGGGCGGGCGGGCGAGCCGCGCGCGTGGCGCTGGTTGCAGCGCTGCAGCGTCGCCGCTCCTACGCAACTCCGCCCGGGCGGGCGGGCGAGCCGCGCGCGTGGCGCTGGTTGCAGCGCTGCAGCGACGCCGCTCCTACGCAACTCCGCCCGGGCGGGCGGGCGAGCCGCGCGCGTGGCGCTGGTTGCAGCGCTGCAGCGTCGCCGCTCCTACGCAACTCCGCCCGGGCGGGCGGGCGAGCCGCGCGCGTGGCGCTGGTTGCAGCGCTGCAGCGACGCCGCTCTTACGCAACTCCGCCCGGGCGGGCGGGCGAGCCGCGCGCGTGGCGCTGGTTGCAGCGCTGCAGCGACGCCGCTCCTACGCAACTCCGCCCGGGCGGGCGGGCGAGCCGCGCGCGTGGCGCTGGTTGCAGCGCTGCAGCGACGCCGCTCTTACGCAACTCCGCCCGGGCGGGCGGGCGAGCCGCGCGCGTGGCGCTGGTTGCAGCGCTGCAGCGACGCCGCTCTTACGCAACTCCGCCCGGGCGGGCGGGCGAGCCGCGCGCGTGGCGCTGGTTGCAGCGCTGCAGCGACGCCGCTCTTACGCAACTCCGCCCGGGCGGGCGGGCGAGCCGCGCGCGTGGCGCTGGTTGCAGCGCTGCAGCGACGCCGCTCTTACGCAACTCCGCCCGGGCGGGCGGGCGAGCCGCGCGCGTGGCGCTGGTTGCAGCGCTGCAGCGACGCCGCTCCTACGCAACTCCGCCCGGGCGGGCGGGCGAGCCGCGCGCGTGGCGCTGGTTGCAGCGCTGCAGCGACGCCGCTCTTACGCAACTCCGCCCGGGCGGGCGGGCGAGCCGCGCGCGTGGCGCTGGTTGCAGCGCTGCAGCGACGCCGCTCTTACGCAACTCCGCCCGGGCGGGCGGGCGAGCCGCGCGCGTGGCGCTGGTTGCAGCGCTGCAGCGACGCCGCTCTTACGCAACTCCGCCCGGGCGGGCGGGCGAGCCGCTCGCGTGGCGCTGGTTGCAGCGCTGCAGCGACGCCGCTCTTACGCAACTCCGCCCGGGCGGGCGGGCGAGCCGCGCGCGTGGGGCTGGTTGCAGCGCTGCAGCGACGCCGCTCTTACGCAACTCCGCCCGGGCGGGCGGGCGAGCCGCGCGCGTGGCGCTGGTTGCAGCGCTGCAGCGACGCCGCTCTTACGCAACTCCGCCCGGGCGGGCGGGCGAGCCGCGCGCGTGGCGCTGGTTGCAGCGCTGCAGCGACGCCGCTCTTACGCAACTCCGCCCGGGCGGGCGGGCGAGCCGCTCGCGTGGCGCTGGTTGCAGCGCTGCAGCGACGCCGCTCTTACGCAACTCCGCCCGGGCGGGCGGGCGAGCCGCGCGCGTGGGGCTGGTTGCAGCGCTGCAGCGACGCCGCTCTTACGCAACTCCGCCCGGGCGGGCGGGCGAGCCGCGCGCGTGGCGCTGGTTGCAGCGCTGCAGCGACGCCGCTCTTACGCAACTCCGCCCGGGCGGGCGGGCGAGCCGCGCGCGTGGCGCTGGTTGCAGCGCTGCAGCGACGCCGCTCTTACGCAACTCCGCCCGGGCGGGCGGGCGAGCCGCGCGCGTGGCGCTGGTTGCAGCGCTGCAGCGACGCCGCTCTTACGCAACTCCGCCCGGGCGGGCGGGCGAGCCGCGCGCGTGGCGCTGGTTGCAGCGCTGCAGCGACGCCGCTCTTACGCAACTCCGCCCGGCAGCGGCAAGAGGGCTGGACACCTTTGGTCCATATTTATATATTTACAGTCAACTTTATCGCAATAAGATAAGTTTTTATATTTGTTCGAGCGGTGGACTCTTATCTTTGTCTAGTGATTTTAAGAGGCCTTATTCCTTTTAAAATTATTTTTTTAATATTATGACTAATATATTGATAATTTCAACCAACTTTCTGAAGTGAATAATACTTTTTCCTGAGTTCTAGGTAGTAACATAGCTATTTCATGTTTTCATTGCGTGCAGTCGAAAATAAGTTTAGAAAAGTAATTTTCCGCGTGAATTTTGTCAATTACAAATACTTAAGTTATAAACTAAAACAGCCTTACACTTCATCCAATTACCTTAATGTCTGTAGGAAGCACCATCTGATCCCTTTATATAAGCGACGGGAAATAGCTGATATCACTTTCTTGCTACAAATCACAACGGGTGGCGTTGACTGTCCCGAACTGCTTCAAGAACTGTCATTTACTGCTCCTTCTCGGTCCAAAAGGCATTTCCCCCCCATATCTCTGAGGCGTACGTCATCCAACTACAGACGAAATAGTTTCCTTAACCGCGCTAGTCGGCAACTGAACAGCTCGACGAGGGAGCTTGATATTGATGTATTTAATTGTGTAGTTCCTTCTGTGAGGCGTAGTTTAGCAGAGGCCTTTTTCAAATGAGCGTTATAGAATCTCGTGTTAGTGCAGTTTTTTAGTATTTAGTATTAAGTATTTGTGTTGTTGGCCTAGGAAGGCTTCATGAATAAACTGTAAGTGTATACGTATTTCTGCTGTGTGTGCGCGCCGTATTAATAATGCGCGTTGTTACTTATATGTTTCATATACGGTGTCTATCTGTGAGTTCCTGTAATTGGCTCTGTAATTCTATTTAAGTTTTCCTTTTATATGTCATAATTAGCTGTTGGTTCTCCTTGAATAAATAAATAAATAAATAAATTACCTTCGAGTAGTTTTTGAAACAAAAAATTATCAATTAAAAATTAAAACTGGAGGATTCAAATTATATACCAATAAAACCCAATAGCCCTGTTCTAGGTAGTTACATCAATAATATGTTAAGAAATGGTTAAGAAACATGTTTTATCATAGAGAAAATATCTAAAGCATACAGCATTTTAAAAGGAATAAGGCCTCTTAAATAATAATTTCAATTTAAAAATTCACAAAAGACACAAAAGAAAATAAAACTATTTCAAACGTTTTACATCCATAAAAATCGGTTTACTATTGGAAGGCATAAAAACATTAATACTAATATGGTTACGCATAATTGGTTTTCGCCGAAAATAAGATGTGCATAAGCCTCATTACGCATAATTTTTTACGCATAACATTAAAAAGCATAAATACAGAAAGCATAACCGTCATGAAGACTAATAACAAAAAGCATAAGCATAAATAGGCATAATAATCAATTGGCATCATATCAAAATGCATAACGCTATTATCCTATTAAAAGTTGCACTACGAGAGGTTAGTATAGTGTGTATATATTTTATTTAGGAACTAAAGCGAGGTCGACGGAGGTCCGCTTCGCAGACCCCCTATTCCGCGTTGCCTAGGCGCTTCGCGCCTGGTTATCATGCTAACCTAACCTAACCTAATGTACTATGGGCTGCAGAAATGATGAATTCATTCATAAATGGGCCATGCAATTCTGCAGCTCATTGTACCTACCATGGAAGAAAGAGACGTACCTACCTAATGTGTACCTAACGTCACGTAACGTAATATTTTGTTTTGAAACATATACATACAAAAATAATAAATGCATGTTAACCACGTAACTGAGTTTCATTCATTTAGACAACTGAAATTATGGATAATGACAGATATATACCAAATAATTATTAGCCCAAACAATAGTATGCGTAAAGTATATTCGGCCAATACAAATTAGTCCAACTAAAATTATGCTAATAGCGTAGTATGCAAAAAAACCAGTAGCCAAAATATTATTATGCGAAAGTACTATTATGCCAAAACAAATTATGCTAAATCAATTATGCGAAACAGCATTAGTCTAAAAAACATTATGCGATCCAAAGGGATCCCTAAAAATCTTGTCCTTTACTGGTGGTCTTTTTCCCGTTTCCCGCAAATGTATTTTTAATGTTGTCTCAGGTTTATCAAACAAAGTCAAGCACGATTGTTTTATTTTCTTTTAAAATAGGATTTTACTAATTGGTAGACTTGCTACGAACTTTCACACTTGTTTGTAGTGCAATATTAAGAAAACGCTAATAAAATCGTGGCACGCGCCGCGGGAGCGTGCTGACTCTCGGTGTCGGGAGTTCTCCCCAACACCAAAGACGGTTCCTGCTCGATACAGCTCAATGTCACTCCAACTTAATTAGGGCGGATAAGCACTGCCCCAATTGGAATTCAAGAAAATGCAACAACTTACATAAATAAAAAATACTTCTATCGAAATATTTCTTAGCTGTTTGATGAAAATAAAAACAGTAGTTTCCAAACAGTGGGTTTGATTGGAACTAGTAATTACGGATACAATTTTGTATTTTTATACCTTTCCATAACACATGTCTATGTCGATTTTTTTAATTTCAAATTTGAATCATACCTTGCTTAATTTCGTCTACTCAAAAGTGCCTGTAAGTGCAATGACGGACCCAGGTTTCTACACATAATACCATCAAGCTCGTACTATACAAGAGGCTTTTAGAACAAACTTATGCACAAAATTAATTTTAATAAGTACGGAAAAATAAATCGAATATCTCAGACAAGGTAATACCTGTCTAGAGACTTCACTTATATTTTCTTCTCGTTTTTCTACGGCCTCGCTTACGCAAATAGAGGTTTCAAAACCGAATGCCAATGACCGCTTAACGACACGATTTCTTTATGTAAGACTACCTCCATGAGTTTACTAGTCCGCGTCCAGAACTAATTATTGGTTGTCATGTCGGGGGTTTTTAAATTTTAAATTTTATTTTTATTTCATATTTTTTAAACAAACAGAAGTTTCGTCCCGGAATTTTCTTCTTTTGACACTATTTTTGTTTTACACCGTTTATTGTCCAGGGTTTCCAATCTTTCGTTGAGCTTGATCCTTGACTATATGTAGGCACAACAGGATCCCAAGCCAGTGTTAATAAATGCCGTCTTCTCTAAGATTGAAGTCAGGATATATTTTGATTTCAATAGCCTTAAGCAACATTCTGGGAATAAATCGTTAAAGTCAGACTAGTTAATGCTTATACTGGCAAACTGGCGAAGTTATTAGCCAAGACAATCAAAATATATACTTCAAAATGCACTGTATGAGTCGCAAGAACCTGCTACTTATGGCCTAAAACAGAACCAGGTTTCTATTCTACAGGATCCGAATAGGGTACGGGTGGCTTACTTAGCTCCATAAAAATTGCAGTTGTTGCTAGGCAAATTGACTTAGTTTTAAAAGACCTAATCATCGATACCCCACACCATGGGATAAAAATCCCCACTTTTGTTACGTGTAGGGAAGGTATACACAAAAAAATGTTTTTAATAATGTATTCAACCACTATGTTTGTGAGCTAAGCTGTGGACAGACTGACACAAACTACAAAATCCTAAAAAGCTGTTATTCACTTAGGCAAGAGTACTTTTGCTAAAGCTTACGTGTCATTTAGTCGCGTTAAAATCTTGCAGGGTGTTGCTATTTGTGACCTCAATCAAAGGAACCTGTTCAATAGTCCTAATACCTAACAATTCAGCTTTAGCAGAATTCCGAAAGTTAAAAATAGTGACCCAGTACTGTGACAGAAATTATTATGAGTTTTTTTGTCAAAAAATATTTTTTGAGACTCGGTTTTATTATTGACTGTAATTTCTTACACAAATGTTAATTGCTCATCAAGAACAATCAGACGAGCCCAAACACTATGGGTTTATCTTGTGCTGTTTAGGAGTTCCTTCGGCCATCTTCAGCTCCAAGGTGCCAAATTATTGTACTGTCAAAAATTAATTAATCTGTTGATTACGCTAATATAACTTAACATTTAACCAACATTAGAAATTTTTGGCTTAGATCCTTTCACAACTAGCTGGTCATCATGATAGACCTTCATTTATTGGGTGATATAGAAAATGCTAATTATACTTAACATTTAACCAAAACTTTGTTTATTATAATTATGTATATCCGACGTTTAAAACGTTGGAAGTTCTTGTAGTCGCCGCGGTTTCTCGCCGGTGCACCCGCGGTCATGCGGCTTTCAGGAAATAAACTCGGTTCCTGATAAAGTAATAAATAATACTAAATATCGGACAACCTCACACAAATCTTGATGAATTCGATATTCCTGATAAGGAATCATCTGAATCGATCTAGTCCACCCACAGTAAGCTCTAGTAGGCTTGTGGTATGGACACTAGACGACGATAAACATACTTATATAAATAAATATACACTTAAATACAAATAACATCCATGACCCAGGCACAAACATTCGAGTTCAACACACAAACATTTGCCCTTGCCGGGATTCGATCCCAGGACCGCCGGCTCAGTAGGCAGCTGCTTTACCACTGCGCCAACCGTGTCGTCGTCGCAAAGTATTCCTATAGTTAGTTACCTTTTCTTACTTGGCTTAAAATGAGGCACTGTATTGTGTGCGGGGTTCTTTTGCGTGCTCATTACGAGAAACGTCAATTTCCGAGAGAATATAATTCGCTTCTGTTTACGAGGTAAAAGAGAGCACGATTTACATATAACGTGCAACGGCCAACCTGTCCCTCAGGTCGACCAGGTGAAATACTTGGGCCTGATAATCGACTCCGGGCTAACGTGGAGTCCGCATATAGATCAACTGTGTGACCGCCTGTCATCCGCATGCTTCACCCTCGGCAGACTGCGCCCCAGTCTAAGTACCAATAACGTCAGGAAAGCTTATTACGGCTACTTTCATTCAATACTAACATACGGAATCGACCTATGGGGTGACGTTGCCGACCGACTGAGGCCATTCAAACTCCAGAAACGAGCAATTCGCTGTATAACTGGAGTCCCATGGGACCATCCAGCTCAGGAACTGTTCAAACAAACAAAGATCCTAACCTTACCGTGTTTATACATCTTCGAAGTGGCAAAATATGTAAGGCGTAATTTAACACAATTTCCTACTCGTGGCAATGCACGAGGCCCAAATTCCAGAAGGCATGGTGAACTCTATCCACCTAAGACCCGACTTGCCAAATCCAGAAGGTGTATGCACACAGTAGGACCTAGGGTGTATAACAAAATCCCACTAGACATAAAACAAGCAGAGAGTGATGGAACTTTCAACAACAAACTTAAAACAAAACTAGCGTCTGATGCTTACTACTCTGTCGATGCCTTCTACGAGAGCTAACACTGTAGGTAGGTTGTTAATATTAGTTATAATCGAATACGTAACTGGTTCGCTGGCTCAGCCCCGAGTCACAAATCTGTAAACTAAGTATAACTTAAGTTGAATTAAGTATAACTCTTATTGTAATCGTATTGACATGTAAAATTTTATTTTATCAATAAAGTATTGAATTGAATTGAATTGAATACGATTTAATTAAAGTTTGGAACTTTCCACTCCCTTTTTAATAGCTTTACATCGGATCTAACAAAGCTCACGTCTAACTATTGGTATTTAGTTACAGAGGAACAACTCAATAAGCTGGAGTTTATTGAAAATCTGCATTCAAACTCTTTTATATGTAGGTACTAGTGGCGTGGCATAAATATATGAATTCTTGTTAATGCCGGTACAGATGTGTCTCGGATTTGCTCAAGATTGGAAGATTCATTTCTATGGTTCTGTGAACGTCGCGCCTCTGATACATCATCGCACCTAACTGCATAGAGATAAATCATTGCAATATCTCAGGGAATTCTCCCGTGCCATAAAAAGTCATTATTTTCATTACGAAAATTATCATGTCGTTTTTGAAATTTGTTTTTCACTTTCATATCTACTGAACTGTTTATGCGAGTGTTTTTCTTTTGGTAGCATCAAAGATGTCAAAAACTGTATTCTAGTTTTGCAATCTACCTTAAACGGCACCCTAAAAGGATATATGCTTGTTACAGTTTTTTTTCCTTTAGGTACAAAACGCAAAACTGAACAAGTGTCGCTATATCAACCGAGCGGCATACGTTGTGACAATTCCTAAGCCCGCCACGTCCCGTTGTCCGCCGCCAAACTTCTCCGCCACACCGCACCAGCCTCTCGACGAATCGCTAACTAATGAGTATAAATCACTTAAATCACTAAATAAATCACTTCTTGAATTTCCATATCACTTGGTGACGGAGAGTGATATAAGTACATAGGTACAGCCGAATAAATTCAACCTTAACGAATGACCTTTGAATCTAAAATTGCCTACGTTTTATCGTGTCTTGATTCACATTTATTTGTGTAAGTACATATGTGTTTTCATTCGATATTCATATGACAATGTCGTTTTTAGGATTCCGTACCTCGAAAGGAAAAAACGGAACCCTTATAGGATCACTTTGTTGTTCCTCCGTCCGTCCGTCGGTCTGCCAAGACCCTTTATCTCGGTAACGCATGTGGAGGTATCGAGTTGAAATTAACCTGTACTTCTAAGTTACCGTTAAAAATAAAAGATCCGGTCGTTTATGCCGTGAAAACCGTATATTTAACATCAATAAGAATATCCATATCTTTGTAGAATTTAGTAACGCCATCTATTGATACCGCATTTCCTCTGATAATATTCTAGACCCAAATAGTATTCACTCAGGGATTTCTCAAATAATGAACCATTCCTTATTTTTCTTCAAGTATTAACTCAAACATAATACACGAAATAAAATCCTATAATACGTTCGCCTCGTTCACACATCTTCTTATCTTACTATATGCTTTCGCTAAGCTAATAAAGAACCCCATAGTTCCCCTCGAGAAGGGTATTAAATATTTAATTTCCCGTTTTTCAGCGGAGCGGCGACGGGGCGCGCAAATTGATCTGTCTGTCCGTCTGTCTATACTCTATACATTAACTTTGCACTGTCTATATAGTCCGGGATGTGGTCGAAAGTTTAGTCGAGTCATTAAATCGGTACTGGTACAACAGAAAGGAAGGAACTCTAAAAGATTTAGTATTGACATTAACTACAAATAGAAAATCAACAATTCGATAGATGCACCGTGGGAAGACCCCCACAAGGTAGCATGTTGTGAAGACCTTTAAGGAAGCCTTTGTCCATAAGTGGACGTATTTCCGCACCCGCCAGTTATAATGATGATGAAAATCATCCTAATAGAAATATGTCAAGCTAAGGGGGGCCAAAATCAGATAAGTGATAACTTAGTTTTAAGAAGCAATTTTTTTATATTTAAATTCGATGACGTAATTATACTTGTGTTGGATTCCCAGGCCACGCGTCGCGCTGCTGTCGGGCTGTCTATACTCTATACATTAGCGCGGCCAGACGGGGCATGTTTTGATTTATTTTGCCGAGGGCTCTCAATAAAGCCTTTGAGTCTGCTGGTTGCAGCTCCGCCTGATAACGGAGCGGAGCCGGCAGCGCGGCGGAACCAGGGACGGCATTTGTTTTCAAACTCTGATACCTGTATGCGAATCACGTCCCCTTGCTGTTTCATGTGTGTGAGCTTGTATGTATAGTATGAAGTATCCGAAGGCATCAATAGGTATACATCGGTAGGCAAAGGCTAGATATAATGTACAGCAGACATATCCGTCTTTAAGGAAAATACTAATACCACAATGATTACTTATACTGATTTTTTATACTGTAACAGATTTTTTAAACTATGACAACTCTAACTATGGTAAATAAATTTCAAATGTATACATGTTTTATAAGGGTGCATGTTATTTTTGTAAGGACTTAATTTTAATTATTTTTAATATTAATTGACATATTTATATTTAATTGATAGAAATTGACATAATTTTCGGAATCTATTAATTGACACGTGCAATATTTACTTTAATTTAATTTAATTATAATTTAATTTAATAATTTAATTGACATGTTTACTAGCAATACTATAATAACATTTCTACGCCAATACTGGCCGAACATGTAGCACTAAGAAAATTAATAATAACCAAATGTACCATATTCTTGGAAATAAATAAATATGAATATGAATAAATATGAATACATCTGTAAGTACTGTGAATACTGGTGCTCCGTCAGCAAATACTGTAAATACCGGCGAATTGTGAGAGTCAGAATGGCGGGTGTACCATCACGGATTTGTAAAACAATTATACCAAAAAAATGTACTCAAAATGTACTTTTTTGTACCTACTTTAAAAAAAATTGTACCTCTCCGTACAAAAAGTTATCACAATGTTTAGGTACACCCGCCATTCTGACTGTCAGGATGGCGGGTGTATCGCAGTTTACCATGAAACCCTTGATTATTGAGAAATGTTATTACTCTAAAAAAATGCACCAAAATTGTACTCCAAGATACAGTTAAAATATTTGCATTCCGATGTGTAGTTTGCGAATTATAAACACATTAAGTTTTGTTCGTAGTAAGTGAAGGGCGAAGGGGAGAACTGGGTAAGTCACAATTGCAAAATTTTACAGTACAGAAAATTGAGGTTCCTAATCTTTTGATGGCTGTATGCCTTAATTAATAATGTAGCAAAAAACCGGCCAATCGCGAGTCTGACTCGCGCACCGAGGGTTCCGTACAAACACTTATCTGAACTGGCCGGGTTGAGTTTGCACTTAGTACCTAGGTATGTATGGCGCCGGATACAAATGAGGTGCAAATTTAAGGCAACCGGGTCCTCCAAATATGATTTTCGAAAAGGACTAAATATATTAATTTATGAAACATGTAATGTCTCATTTCTTTCTATTTCAACCATTGATACAAAGATCAAACCTTTAAGAAAAATTTAAAAAGGAGCTACCTCCACCCCACCAGGGTCTCTTCCATCAGGTAGTACCTTTTAACAAAAAACCTTAAGCTTTGATCTTTGTATCAATAGAATAGAATAGAATAGAATAGAATACTCTTTATTGCACACCTCAAGAAGAAAGAAATACAAATAAATACAAATGACACTTAACATTACAATAGAGGCAAAACAATAGGCGATCAATGAATTAGGACTAAATATAATTTACCTACAAATGTATAGTTTTCGGAGTTTTCCATTTACTTGTAGTATAAGACGGGTGTTACTTGTAAATTTCAATTCTAGGTCAACGGAAAATACCGTATAAATTTTGAATAGGTAGGTATACCTTGAGAGTGTCGAAATATACGGTTATACCAGTACAGGAAGTCTTTATACCCACTAAGCATGCTAAAATAACGAAATTATAAGTTTTTCCCCGTGCTACTATAATAAACAATATTTTTTGGGAGTACATTTTTTTTCTCAAATATGTTCCTGTTAAAATACGCGGGGTTTAGAGCTTTGATTTAGATTTAGATTTAGATTTATTTATTTCATAATATAAGATGTCAATATAAATTACACTAAGTAAATTTACATGCACTTGTACTATGATCGAAGAAGAGTATATTTGGGAGAGCTGGCAACCCTAGCCATGTAAACATTAGCTGATAGACTGTCCGTCGATTTAATTAAATATTAATAGATAGCTCGTACTAATACTAGTGAAAGTGCAACAAAAATCATAACCAAGAAACTTACGTCCATATACTACATCGAGTTCATCAAAATGAAGGATATACTGAACACATAGCGAAGAGGTGAGAAATATTTTTGTCGTTGCACTTTGAATTCACTCCAGATTTGAAAACAAACGGGAAATAACAGTTCGTTTTCAAGGAAGATAACTGTATCACCGGCACTCACTTGAAAACTAATTGGCCATTGCACTGACAGTTGACACTCCTATCTGCTTACCAACAAAAAGGAAAAATATCTGTGTTGCCACTGCACTAAATGATTAACAGAGGCATATTTTCTAAGCGCAACTGGGAACAAGCGCCATCTATTGACCACTTTCAGCAACTACAACGACAACACACATCTATTGTTATTGCTCGTTTGTTTATTATTTATTATTGTTTGGCACTGAAATAGAATTCGACGAAATGACTGCAATACCTTCGAATAAATCCATTGCATGCTTTAAGTGTAAGTTGACGATACGTACTAAGGAGTTTCTACAATGTTCATACTGTCGCAAATTCTTTGACCTGAATTGTACAGGGAGCGTTACATTAAATAGATATCGCTTGATGACAAATGAAAACAGGAAAGATTGGACATGTAATTTATGCCGTGAAAAATCACGTATAAACGTACCAAAGGCAAATACAACAAAAATTGACGGCAGTAATAATACATCACAGGACAATATTACCCGTAGGAAACGTATAGTAAATGCAAAATCTAACTCATGTGATGACGCATCGCAGACCTTATCTGATGCGAATATTATGAGTTCGACTCTTAAAGATTTAAGTACATATGAAAGTCCTCGGAGCCTTCCAAATGTGTCCATCATGGAATGTTCTCAAATATTAGCCCTTAAGGTACAATTAGAAGATCTCGCGATAGAACTATCAACCGCCCATGACGAAATTGCGAACTTAAATACTGAAAATAGTGACTTACACAAACAAATTGACGATTACAAGAAAAAAATAAATGTTTATACGACCCTGCTCAAGGAACAACCGCAAGGCAAATGCACTCCCTCACAAAATACTCGAAACAGTCCAAGTTCGCATTCATCTGGCACTATGAATTCGTTAGAATCTGAAAATAAAATCAAGGAACTGGAAAATGAGATAAATAAATTAAACAAAAAAATCAGTAGGTACTCTTCAAAATAAATTAAGCAAGGTCTTATCAACAAACAAAGAAATAACACGCAAATCGGATACATTAATAAATAAGGACATAACACTCTCGCGTATACAACAGTCTCCTAAAACACTACAAAAAACTGTTAAGCAGCTAGAACAAAGAATCAGCAACAACTCTGTTTTTGAAAAGTGTTTAGATAAAAATCAGAGTATGTCTGAAGAAAAACAACATTTTTGTGAACATAAAACGCAAGACACCAATAGTACAACCCCCAAGCCGAAGCTTCTGCTATTGTCGGATTTTCACGGAGCTGACTTACTATTGCCCCTTTCTAAAATAAGAAGAAATGACTACGAGTTTTCTGCAGACATACTACACTACGGGACAACACAACGAGTGCTACAAAATGTACAACAAAAAATTTGTAATTTTGGAAAAAGTGATTGTTTAGTTATAATGTGCGGAGGCAGTGACTACAACGTCACGCCGTTAAAAAATATCTTAGGTATATTAGAAACAACTGTCAAAAATTCTGACCATACTAATGTAATCATCTGTGACATCCCATTCTCGATAAATCAACATTCTGACCATTATAATAATTTTATTAGTAAATTCAATTCTGCTATTCATAAACATTTTGCAAACTTGTCACATGTACGAGTATGGCTCCAAACTAGCACTATCTATCTAGGAATGGCAGATTACCAAAATGATGGCAATCGTCTAAATTATAGAGGTAAGCACAAATTAGCACAATGTATAAATACAATACTAAAAAATGTAAATGAGGCATTCTATAATAGCTGCAATTTTTTAGGAATAAGATAATATTAAATAATATATCCATTAATAGCATTAATAATGATCTCATAGTTTATAACAACATATTTGTTCTTCATCAAAATATAAATGGCATAATTAATAAGGCTGATAACTTATGTGTCCATCTACAAGAGTTAATGGAATCTGGAAAACCCATTGATGTTGTATGTATTACCGAACACAATATGAAAAAAGGCGATGAGATACATTTGATCATGCCGAACTACATACTCGCAACATGCTTTACAAGAGATAACAGAAATGGGGGCTCTTGTATTCTGGTTCGAAATTTTAATAAATTTAATATTCTAAATGAGATCACGAACGTTTCTATACCAAATGTTATTGAATGTACAGGAGTGGAGCTAACTGAGCACAATTTAATTATTATTTGTATATACAGAGTGCCAAAAAATTATACAGCGACAATGATATTGTTTCTAAATAAACTTAATGAGATTTTAGCTCGCACTTGTCACAAAAATAAAAAGGTGATACTGTGTGGTGATTTCAATATAGACATACTCAAAACTACTAAACATTCGGCTGGATTCAAAAATCTGCTATTTGGATATAACCGTAAATTAGGAATATCCCAGCCCACACGACTGGGCAGTGGTACTTGCATTGATAACATTATTCATAATGTACGAGGCGCTAAGACCGAGGTCTTAGACCTGGCCCTTTCCGATCATACTGCACAGTTACTAAGATGTCCAGTAAAGAAAACATGTTCCATTCCTTACTGGTATATACAAAAAATAGACTTATGTGAAGAAAATATAGTAAAATTTATAGACTGTCTTCAAAATATCAGTTTTAACAATGTTTATTGTGCGAATAATCCAAATGAAGCCTTTAATAATTTTTATGAGACTTTTGATCTTTTTTACAAACTGTGCTTTCCGAAAAAACGAGTTCGTATTTCCACCATTACCAAACCAAAATGGATTTCTAAGGGAATTAAAATTGGCTGTAAACGGAAAAGGGACCTCTTGTGGCAATATAGACTCTCCTCGAATCCAGAAATTAAAAAAAAGTATAAATTGTATTCTAAAAGACTTAGGAAAATTATAAACCTAACACGTAAATCACAAAATGACCATTTCATAAAAAAATCTGCGAATAAAAGTAAAGCAACTTGGAAAATCATAAACAATTCTAAATCTAGTTATCCTATAGAAAGTATCGAACAAATAGAATGTAACGGCAACACAATATCACATCCTAAACGTATTGCTGAAGAATTTAACAGCTATTTCATTGATCAAGTTTATTCAATATCTGACAGCAATAAATCAACAAACTTAATAAAAAAATATAAAAATACATTGACATTGAATTCGAACTCCCTATTTATGAATCCGACAAGCCCAAATGACATTCAATTAATAATAAATTCTTTAAAAAACACTAACAGCACTGGCATTGATGGTGTACATACAAATGTTTTGAAAAGAGTATCTGCTATTATTTCCCCCATACTCAGTTACATTATAAACATGTGTATTGAACAAGGCGTATTTCCGAATCAACTTAAAGTATCCATAGTAAGACCCCTTTTTAAGAAAGATGACAAGCGTAATATGGGGAACTATAGACCCATTGCATTAATTTCTGTTTTCTCTAAAATAATTGAAAAAGTGATACATAATAGCTTATACAACTATTTTGAAAATAATAATTTATTCGCGCAAGAACAAAAAGGCTTCCGCAAGAAAAAATCAATTAATTTAGCAATATTTGACTTACTTCAAAAAGTAATAACAAGCATGGACAAAAAAATTCCAGTATGCGCCCTATACATGGATATGTCCAAGGCATTTGACTTTGTAGATCATAATATCCTCTTTGACAAACTTTATGCTTACGGAATTCGTGGCAATGTTCTTAGTCTGATTGAATCTTATATGACTAATCGAAAACAGATCACACAAATAAAAAAGCTGTCTCGCAAAACAAAAACTGAAGAAGTGTACTCATCAAATTACAGAGAGATTCGTTATGGTGTACCTCAGGGAAGTGTATTAGGCCCATTACTGTTTTTGATCTATATTAATGATATTCCTAATGCCATAAAGTACCCGATGGTCTTATTTGCTGATGACAGTACAGTCATATTTACTGGACAGAATATAGAAACATACGAATCTGACATTAACAACACATTAGGAACTATTATAGAATGGTTAACAAATAACAATTTAAAAATTAATATAGACAAAACTAATTTTATGATATTTAGACAAAGGGTCAAATATATTGATTTGAGCATAGTTTATAAGGGACATAATATAACTGAAACTGACATAACAAAATTTTTAGGGCTTAACGTAGATAATAAGTTGACCTGGAATAACCAGATTGACCTTATATGTAAGAAACTAAGTAAATTTTCATATGCTCTGTACAATTTGAGGAAAATTGTAAATCAATCATCTGTATTAATTGCATATCATGCGTATGTCACATCTACTTTACGGTATGGAATAATTTTCTGGGGAAATTCACCAAATAGGGATAACGCATTTATAGCTCAAAAAAAGTGCGTTAGGTCAATGTGCGGTCTTAATCCAACTGACTCATGCAAACCACATTTTATTAAGCTAAAACTACTAACACTACCTAGTTTGTATATATACGAAATAGCTATCTTTGTTATTACTAACCAAAACCTATTTAATAAGTTCAAAAGTCAACGGCTTCAAAATAAGATAAAAGCGCACCCAAGTAACACAGCACTGCTGCAAAAAAGTATACTTGGAATGGCACACAAAATATTTAACAAGCTGCCACAAGCCATAGTAGCAAAAAAGGAAAGTGAAATCGACTTCAAAAGCACTTTAAAAGCATTTCTTATAGAAAAAGCATATTATTCAATAACAGAATTTTTGACTGAAACCTAATAATTAATTTGACATCCTATTTTTCATCCTTTATTTATTGTGATTCCTGTACGTACCTAAACTTAGTTATAGATGTGACCTAAATAGTTTATTATTATTAGTTTTTTTTTTAACCCCCGACGAAAAAAGAGGGGTGTTATAAGTTTAACATGTGTATCTGTGTATCTGTGTATCTGTGTATCTGTCTGTGGCATCGTAGCGCCCAAGCGGATGGACCAATTTAAGTGCGGTTTTTTAATCGAAAGATTTTTCCGTCGAGATGGTTCTTAACTATGTTTGGTGGAAATAGGACCAATAGTTTCCAAGATATTCAGCTTTCATTGGAACAAGTGACAAGATCTCAGCCAATATTGAAGCTAAGGATATCAAATTTTGGTTATATGTTAAGTATTATTAGCATTTTCTATATCACTTACTAAATGAAGGTCTCATGATGACCAGGTAGTTGTAAATGGATCTAAGCCAATATTGAAGCTAGGGATTCCAAATTTTGGTTAAATGTTAAGTATTATTAGCATTTTCTATGTCACTTACTAAATGAAGGTCTCGTGATGACCAGGTAGTTGTTAATGGATCTCAGCCAATATTGAAGCTAAGGATTCCAAATTTTGGTTAAATGTTAAGTGTTATTAGCATTTTCTATATCACTTACTAAATGAAGGTCTCATGATGACCAGGTAGTTGTTAATGGATCTCAGCCAATATTGAAGCTAAGGATTCCAAATTTTGGTTGAATGTTAAGTATTATTAGCATTTTCTATGTCACTTACTAAATGAAGGTCTCGTGATGACCAGGTAGTTGTTAATGGATCTCAGCCAATATTGAAGCTAAGGATTCTAAATTTTGGTTAAATGTTAAGTATTATTAGCATTTTCTATATCACTTACTTAATGAAGGTGTCATGATGACCAGGTAGTTGTTAATGGATCTCAGCCAATATTGAAGCTAAGGATTCCAAATTTTGGTTGAATGTTAAATATTATTAGCATTTTCTATATCGCTCACTAAATGAAGATCTCATGATAACCATCTAATTGTGAAAGGATCTAAGCCAAGCATTTCAAATAGGTATTGGTTAAAAGTAAAGTTTTATTAGCGTAAGCAACAATTTTATAAAATTTTGACAGTACAATAATTTGGTACCTTGGAGCTGAAGATGGCCGTAGGAACCCCTAAACAGCACAAGATAAACCCATGGTGCTTAGGCTCGTCTGATTGTTCTTGATGAGCAATTATCGTTTGTGTACGAAAGTACAGTCGATAATAAAACTGAGTCTCAGAAAAACTTTTTTGACAAAAAAAAAAACATATTATAATTTCTGTCACAGTACCTACTGGGTCACTGTTTCCAAGTTTCGCAATTCTGCTAAAGCTGAATTGTCATTAGGACTATTAAACAGGTTCCTTTGATTGACCCTGCGAGATTTTAACGCGACTAAAGGACACGTAAGCTTTAGCAAAAGTATGTACTCTTGCCTAAGTGAATAACAGCTTTTTAGGATTATGTAGTCAACAAGGAAACCTTATAGTTTCACCATATCTGTCCGTCCGTCTGTCCGTCTGTCAACAGCTTAGCCCAGAGACAAAGTTGTAGAATAAATGTAAAAAAACTTTTTTGTGTACCTTCGATCTCTACATGTAAAAAAAGTAAAGATGTAATTTTTTTATCGGAATATCCCATGGTGTAGGGTGATTAGGTATTTCAAAACTAAGTCAAGTTACCTAGCATCAACTGCAATTATTATGGAGCTAAGTAAGCCACCCATAAATACTATTTGGATCCTGTAGAATAGAAACTTGGTTTTGTTTTAGGCACTAGTAGCAGGTTCTTTCGACTCATCCAGTGCATTTAAAGTATATATTTTGATTGTCTTGGCCTATAACTTCGCCTTTTTGTTATTATAAGCATTCATTAATTATTACTGGAGGACGAGAGCTGAAAATCTCAGTGACGTGCCATGGGAGAGGCCTTTGTCCAGCAGTGGACTGAAACAGGCTGATGATGATGAAGCATTAATTAGTTTGACTGTAACTATTTTTTCCAAGAATGTTGCTTAAGGCTATTGCAAATAAAATATATCCTAATTTCAATCTTAGAGAAGACGGCTTTCGTTACCACTGGCTTGGGATCCTGTTGCACCTACCTACATATAGTCAAGGATCAAGCTCAACGAAAGACTGGAAACCCTGGACCACGGTATAAAACAAAAATAGTGTTAAAAGAAGAAAATTCCGGGGCGAAACTTCTGTTTGTTTAAAAAATATGAAATAAAATAAAATTAAAAATTTGAAAAACCCCCGACATGACCACCTGTAAAAAGAAAGAAATAAAATGTACGAAATTTGCTTTAAAAATGAACAGTAGATAAAGAATCCAAGCTTCGTTGCGTCGGGGGACCGCTAAGTAAATGAAATGCAATGTACCTACTGAAAATCGTAAGTGGGAAGCCCAAATGCATAGGTAGAGGTACCTACTTGCAATTTTGCTTTGATAAATATATTTCTTTTCATTTAGGTACTTAGCGGTCCCCCAAACGCAACAAAGTTTGGTTTCTTTTTCTACTGTTCATTTTAAAGGCAAATTTCGTACATTTTATTTCTTTCTTTTTACAGGTGGTCATGTCGGGGGTTTTTCAAATTTTTAATTTTATAATGTGTGTTGCATGTACTCTAAGCATGTAACTATTTAATTTGTATGCCCAATGGCACCACATAGTGGTACAATAAATATGTAACACCTAAATTTACCTATGTTGGACAAATAAATATTTTGATTTTGATTTTGAAGGATTTTGGTTGATAAAAATTAGAAAAGATGTTGACGTTAATAGTGTATATTTGAAGTAACCGTAAATTTTAAAATATTTCTTAACTACGAATATAAAAAACTTGGCCTAAAATTCTTGCGTATCCGGATGTCCGGATTTCCAGCTGTTCTCGCCTAAAGGTCGCATTTCTCAACCGATTCTCATGAAATTGTGTGAGTATAGAGGTTCATTTCATTCGTTCGTTTTTAGGGCTCCGTACCCAAAGGGTAAAATACGGGACCCTATTCTATTCCTAAGACTCCGCTGTTCATCTGTCCGTCCGTCACCAGGCTGTATCTCAAGAACGGTGATAGCTAGACAGTTGAAATTTTCACAGATGATGTATTTCTATTGCCGCTATAACAACAAATACTAAAAACAGAATAAAATAAATATTTAAGTGGGGCTACCACATACGTGATTGGTTTCGTTAACTTTGCACCTCATTTATATCCGGTGCCATACATACTAAGTGCAAACTTAACCCGGCCAGTTAAGATAAGTGTTTGTACGGAACCCTCGGTGCGCGAGTCAGACTCGCAATTGGCCGGTTTTTTGCTACATTATCAAAGGATTAGGAACCTCAATTTTCTGTACCTGTAAAATTTTTGCAATTGTGACTTACCCAGTTCTCCCCTTCGCCCTTCACTTACTACGAACAAAACTTAATGTGTTTATAATTCGCAAACTACACATCGGATTGCAAATATTTTAACTGTATCTTGGAGTACAATTTTGGTACATTTTTTTAGAGTAATAACATTTCTCAATAATCAAGTGAAGGGCTTCATGGTAAACTGCGATACACCCGCCATCCTGACAGTCAGAATGGCGGGTGTACCTAAACATTGTGATAACTTTTTGTACGGAGAGGTACAATTTTTTAAAGTAGGTACAAAATAGTACATTTTGAGTAAATTTTTTTGGTATAATTGTTTTACAAATCCGTGATGGTACACCCACCATTCTGACTCTCACGGCGAATTCCAGAAGCTAAATTTGAGTATTTAATGACGATGACATCACATTACGTGACTGATGAATCTCTGCATTTTTTTTGTATGTCTTCACATTCGATTACGTTTGTACAATAACTATAGATACATCCTGCGGTTCTGTAAAGTTATAACACCTTCTAATTTCTATGATGAGCTGAGCAATTTAGCGAACGCATTTTATATGGAATTAGGAGTGACATTCTGATTTAAAGCACAGTTTCCTGTTCAAAATAACCCAGGATTGTAATTATACGCAGCATTATTATTTAGGAATGGAAGTTCATACATAAAGTATGTGCCTAGCAGAAGACATTAACAATCTAAAAAGAGGACGATTAGTAAATCGGTCTATTCGAACAATAAATCCAGTAGTTAAATCATTTCACGGTGATCAAAAACAACAAACATTGACCAATGTAACGATGACGGCCGATCTTTGCATCGATCCACCAGGACAGCAGACGTTCGTAAATAGATTCCCCATAATACCCGCAGCTCAATTACGTAATCAATCAAACGCAAATCACGAGCAAAAACTTACAACTGAATTTATATCAATTATGTATTTCTTCTTATATTTTTACCTTTTGTCCATTGTTAGTTACCCTATACTATTTTTATTTTACATGATACAAGTACATGTAGATTAATTTCATTTTGACTACGGGTATCCTCTTACTATTTTTAAATATTTAGTTATGCACTGTTCTTCACATGCATCAAGTACCTCGTCGTACTGTCTCCTGCTTTTTTAAACAAAAAATTACGTAGGTACTAGTTACAAATACCCTGATTGGACATTACCACCAAACAGTATGTGTAACTTTATGAACATGTCTCCTATTAAACCCCAATTTAAATTAACCGAGCCTTCCCATCGACCAGGCAAGCAGCAATCAAATAGATAGAATTCCCATTATACCCGTGAGTCATAATGCACCGGTCACACTACATACCTACATCTGAAAGGACGTATGGCTTATACAATTAAAAAGCAGTACAGCCTTTCGATACCTATGCTTGTATGTATTGGGTGGGAGGAGGCAGACGTCGAGCTAATATTTGCGTTGTGTTGTACACCGATTCCGGGCCCGTGTTACAGCTGCAGCGAGATGATACGGTTTAAGTTCCCTTTGGTAGATAACTTTATTACTTTTCTAGATTATAATAGCATAGGCCGCCGTGGCTAGTGTCGATGTCCCTTTGTTATGATTATTTTTTAAATAATTAAACAGTGCCGACAGATGTCGAACACGATCATGCTTACCTGATTAACTTCAAGTAACTACACAAATAAAACAAAAACCAACACCTGTCTTGTATTGTCCGATTTGCTTGCCCTTAACAACGGATATAAGCAATTTACAGTAAAGGTTAAGTCATTAAAATAGTTAATTCATTATTTAATATATCAAGATCCGGCTCCAAGGACCATGATACATTGCTAAACCTTTTATTCATAAAATAATGTTTACTAGTTACAAGTTGGACTGTAGTACTAGTATTACTACTTAATTATCGTTTAAATTTGTGTTTAGCACTCATTTACTCAAAGGTTAACTGGAAGAGATCCCTTAAAGGGATAAGTTCGCCTTTGTACATGTTTATTGTTTTAAAATGTATTTCTTGTTTTTGTGTACCATAAAGTGTTTACATACATACATAAGTAATTAAATCTTTCAGAATCGAATCTTTCAGTGACTGCCCGGTTTTGCTGCAATCTATCGCCGTTCAAAGGGCCGGCAACTCTTCGTTTGCTTTGCAAACTTTTGCAGATGCGCTCGTAATGGTCCCTAGAGATCGATACTCCTCGGCACACCTGCCGCCCTAGTACCTAACGCCGATTTATCCCTTAACGGGTAAATAAATACACCTACCTACTTGTAATGTTCAGCTCGGGTTTTGCAAGCGAGATAATCCTTTTCTTTATTGGTGAGATGGGTGAATCGTTACTATTTAAAAAAATACATACATCTATTTCTAAGTTCCTTCGTGTTTATTTTCTAAAGTATGTAAGTAATAAATAACGATGTTAGTGTATTGTTCTGAACACCTTATGCATTCACAAAATGTAAAACAATAATTTATGTAATGAAACATGTAATGTCTCATTTTTTAATGTGGGTACACCACAATTTTTATTTAAACTATGAATACAAAGATCAAAGCTTAAAGAAAAATTGAAAAAGGAGCTACCTGGTGGAAGGGACCGGGAATCGAACCCGGTACCTCTGGATTACCGGTCCAAAAAAAAATATACTAAACAATTTTAGGTCAAACATGTTTTAGGACAAAAAATGTGTATGCAAAAAAATCTTTATGCTAAAGAATAAGTATACCATTAAATATTAGACCAAACATTTTCGGCCAAACAATTTTAGAACATAAAATTTTAGACCAAGCGAAGGGCACCCCATTTCATCAAATGGTAAATACCTATATTATATCATTATAAAAAAAAATGAATTACCGCTAAAAAAATAACTCACAATGTTAAATCATTAATGAATTCAATTTCGTTACTGTTTCCTTGTAACCGGGCTGGTTTGATCAATAACGTTATTCAGTCAACATCACCGAGTTCCCAAATGAATCCACTTGTACGCACACAGAAGCAGATGTCTCCAGGCGTGATTGATCGGGACAAGCCTCCCTTAAGCCTATGTCAGCCTGGTACCTCCGTTTGTAGAACAATATGATATCAGCGAGGCATGCCAACGTGTCGTTTTATCAGTGACGCCAGTCAAGCAAAACCAAAACAATAATTTTATTGAACCTCGCGAGTTTGTTTCGAAATAGTTGAAATTTGTATTTGTTAAGTTTCAACCCCCATATCTCCGCCATTTCGTTTTTTTTAATTGTTTCATCAAAAAAATATACATATTTTAGGGAACCCTACTCACAGATAATAATCTGTTGAGTAATGCGACCGCTAGGCAAGAACAGTCCGAATTCCGGACAAACGGAATTTTAGGCCAAGCTGAAACGGAGACTCTTCTAATTCGTCCCTAAACCTTGACTATAAACAATCAAGAATACTTCATTCAAAATAAAATATTTTTTTTGTTGAACACACTAGGTAAATACGGGTTCGAATCCCGGCCAGGGCAAATATTTGTGTGATGACCTCGAATATTTGTGCTTGGTTCATGGTTGTTCTATGTATTTAAGTATATATTTATCTATATAAGTATGTATATCGTCGTCTAGTACCCATAACACAAGCCTTCTTGAGCTTAATTTTCGACTAGATCGATTTGTGTGAGGTTGTCTGATATTTATTTAATTTCTGAATATTTCATTAAATTTTAAACATGATATCATCAAGTTTATTCACATGCACAGTGAAGGAATTTGCTTCCTAAGTGGCAGAAGTAAATTTGGTTGAAGGCCCATTGATTCGACGGCCAAGGAGCCGCGGAGGACAACGGCTCGCCTTGGCCGACTGGAGCCCTGACTGCTGTTACTGGAACGATGCATAATTCACACGATTTGCTCGCTTATTTATCTTTTGTCAGGAACTTATATTGTTTACTTAAGGAGCGACCACACCGCTGCTTAAAATACGCTGACGCTCCATAGACGTTGACGTTAAACAGTGACGTTGTACGCATTAACTGTCCACGCAATTTTACGTGGACTCAGATTTTTTGATCTACGGATTTTACACCTATAAATCTCTGCATATAAGTAGGTTTGTTTTTATATTATTACCTACTCGATGGCGTTTAACCAATTTAAGTGCTAATAAACCATTGATACACAGATACAAAGATCAAAGCTCAAAGAAAAATTTAATGCGCAACCTGGTGGAAGAGACCGGGAATCGAACCCGGCACCTCGGATTACCGGTCCAGCGCGTTCACCTTTCCACCACACTAACGCCCAGATAACCTTTCCATTTTTTCCTTATGCTTTAGTGTATTGATCTTTGCATTGTTTATTTGAAAGGCATTACACCTTAGCGACCCCTGTGTGAATACGTTATATGTTTTATAAATTTACAATTTAACATTGTATTTACAACAAACTTATGTAGGTACAGGTACATACATGTATACGTAGACTGTTAATATCATATATCTCGTTTGGCTTTCCTGTAGCCGGATAAAAAATAGAGTTAAGTTCACTTTTTCTACTACACGAGTTGCTTTTTTGGTGTGTAAATACAGGGTGGAACATATAAACGGGTCACTAAGGGCAGCTACCTACCAGAAAACTCGTCGCCACGCAATAGCCTTAGGCGACCATCTCTAACTTTTTTATGCCAGCTCATACCAATCGGCCTTTTTACAAATAAAAAAAATACAGACTGTGAGCAAAATCATCTTATGCCAATCGATTCATCAAAAGACCCTTAGCAAGGTTAAGTGCCAGAAAATACGCGTATATTATGTTTTTTTGTATGAAATTGCTTTGTTTTTATGTTTTATATAGTATTTAACGCCTCCTATAATTTTCTCATAGCTGCAGGGTTCTTGTAGCATTCTCACTGTTACCTACGTTTATGATTAAATTCCTCCTTATCCTTGTTTTTTTTTTCGTACCCAATATCCTTGAAATATCACACTTCCAACAAACCCTCATATTTTATAAGTCAACTATAAGTAACCTAGATAGCATTCGGTCGCGAGCACTCCGCGGCCGTGGTTGCATTTCGTATGAATGGTGACAGCTGAGTGAACTGAAACCAGTTCGAGGTCACTCCAATCGATGTCCAGCCACTTTCCGGGCAAAGCCCTCACCTTGGGCACCAGCGAGTTATTGGTATTAAGTGAGTGTATTTTAAATGTTTATTTAAGTACGATTACCATGCACCGCAGTCCGTTGATACATTTAATTTGATAGTTCATAATCATAACAAATTCTCATAGGTAATTCAACTCCTTTATTTAGCATAACTACGTATCTTAAATATAGTACCTAGTTGTAGCATTATGTCAGCAAGAATTTCTACGCAATAAAATCTCCGTTGCTGACTTACCGAGAGAACGGAATACAGAACAATTAAGCCATAAAAATAAACACGTCTTATAAAGCTTTAGTTGGGCTCTTATAAATAATGCACAACCTTGTCAAAAAATGCGGCAAGAGATTTAAATAGTAGCGCAATTTCCTAGAATAAAAGATTTGGACCAACAACCAACAGACGAGAGTTAAATCATTAGATAGATATATTTAAATATAATTATTTTTTTTATTATAAGCGCCAAACTGAATTCCATTGGAGAGCTGAAATATTCCTGTTTAAAATATGGCACACGTGGTGGAAAATGAAACTAACTAAAACTAACTCATAGTTAACATTGACCAATGCGTAGATAGCTCAGAATTATAAGTAAGTAAGTAAGTAAACGCTTTATTGTACACAAAAACAGTTAAAAAATACATCTATTACAATTAACATATAGGTACAAAGGCGGACTTATCCCTATAAGGGATCTCTTCCAGTTAACCTTTAAGCAGTTGAGTGAGTACGAGAAGAAGATAGACAAACTAACACCGTGTACAAAAAGGTATTAAAAATAATAAGACTACTAATAATTACACATATAAACTATTAATACATACATACATATATACATACATATATACATACATACATACATATATATAATGTAATATAAATATACACATAAATATAAATACATTGTAGATCCAATTCACAAGTCATTGGAAAGCCATAACTTCTTAAGATTCGTCTTGAGCGATGCTACAGATGGAGACTTCCTCAGGGACAGTGGCAATTCGTTCCACAACTTCACAGCGCTTACTGTGAAAGATTTGGCGTACGTACGCATCTTGTTAGACGGTACAGCCAGAGTGAGATTGGCGGACGACCGCAAGCGGTGACCACTGCCATCGGCCATATATTTAAACCTTTCACTGAGGTAAGGAGGTGAAGCAGGGTTGTAGAGAACATTAAAAAGCAATGACAGGACATGCAGGTCTCTACGCTGACGTATTGGCAGCCAACCCAGCTGCGCTCTAAAGGCGGACACGTGATCGTATTTGCGCAGTTCGAAAACATATTTTATGCACACATTTTGTAAGCGCTCGAGCTTGTCAAGTAGTTCCTCTTTGAGATTCGTCATAGCAATGTCACCATAATCCAGAAGGGGCAGCAAGAGTGAACTGGCAAGAGTAAGCTTGGTGGACATAGGAAGGAAGTTCTGCAGGCGCCTAAGTGAGTGAAGAGATGCGAAGAGCTTCCGGCTGACCTCCGAGATATGCGGAGACCAAGACAATAACCGGTCCGGTGTACTGCCTTTTCGCCGAATTATGTTTCGTCAAATTTCATTTGGCAACCAACTTTTCGCCGAAGTTTTATTACGCAAACCAATCCTTGGCATAATTTTACTTCGTATTTTTTTTATTTCGCTACATTTTTATATTCCAAAATTTTATTACTTATGTCAAATTTTATGTGGTAAATAATTGTGTAGGAAATGATTTGCTAAGGCAAATAACATATCGTCAAATTTTATGTGGTAAATAATTGTGTAGCAAATGATTTGCTTAGTCAAATAACGATTCATCAAAAGCCATTTGGGAAAATTACCTACAACCATTGCTAACAGTATGATGATAGTGCAAAATAAAACACAAATATAAACCGAAAAAAATATTTTTTAATCAAAATCAATTTGTTGTACTTGTGATACGTATGTATGTGAGCGGATCCGACTCGGCCGGGTTAGGTTAGGTTTGTTTTTTTTTTTATATCCCTAAAAAACGCTCCTTTTATTGTACTTGTGATACGTATGTATGTGAGCAGATCCGACTCGGCCGGGTTAGGTTAGGTTTGTTTTTTTTTATATCCCTAAAAAACGCTCCTTTTATTGTACTTGTGATACGTATGTATGTGAGCAGATCCGACTCGGCCGGGTTAGGTTAGGTTAGTTTTTTTTTTATATCCCTAAAAAACGCTCCTTTTGTTGTACTTGTGATACGTATGTATGTGAACTGTAGGAATTCTAGCCGTCGGGATTACAGTCTTCGGGATTACAGTCTTCGGGACAAACTGCTCCCAGAGATGTAGGTTAGGGTTATTTTTTTTTATGCACACACGCACATTAACTATCAGCGATGATAACTCAAGAATGAAATGCTATTTTGAGCCACAAAGTATGTAAACAAAAGTACCCTCTAAATTTAGGTGCATGGTGCATCACCCTACCCGCTTAATGCAATAAAATTATACTGCGATTTGCATAATGCCATTCAATATGTTGCTAAATCAAGGTATGCCAATCAATACATTTGACGAAAACATAATTGACATCTTATAAAAATCCCAGATAATAATTGGTCTAACAATAGTTTATCAAACCATTAATTGGGAAAAGATATCAGTGCGAAACGTTGAGTTGGGAAATGAAAATTTGACCAAATAAAAATATGGGATACGTAGTTCGGCGAGTTAAGAATTTGCTGTCCATGATGATACCTAAATTCCTAACAGTAGAGGAAAGAAGGATAGGATTATAATGCATCGTTAAATGGTCGTAGATTGCAATTTGTGTAAATTCAAAAAAAAAATTCATAAAAAAGTTTATTTGGTTTTTTTACAATGTTGTTAGCTAGATATAAGGTTGGAACCTTCCATTAAGCATATAGATGCTTGTATCGTAAAACTCAAAAATAACTATAATTATCTACACACCTACACGGATATGTAACAATAAGTAGTAAAGATATTTTCATCACACTTGCTCGTAAACAAGGGTTTACATGCTAGAAAAGCGGGCGGTAAATCATATATTACACCCTAGAGCGGTAAGTCGTATATAACGCCATAGGGTGGTAAGTAATTTTGGTATTAACTACTACTACATTTGTTTTATTTCCTCCAAAGTGTGATGACAAACGTCGTACGTGACTCTGGTTTAAAGGAATTCCATCAAACTCGTGTCATTAAAGCCCTCGCCTTCGGCTTCGGGCTTCTAATAGACACTCGTTTGTAATTTCTCATTTACCACCCTTGTTACGTAATGTACCTTATCGTACATTATGTACGTTTACGTAATAAACATAGGTAGCGTAATTAACGTATACGTACTTAGGTAAATAACCTAATATAAGCATAGGTCATTATCGTCAATAAATTCCCAAGGTTCAATATATTTTTGTACTGCAAATTAGGTGAGTCATATTTATACGGAGCTTATTAAATCTCAAGTGCCTATTAAGTAAGCCCCAGCCTTTGATCGTGGTGCATTGCCTCTTGAAAAAAAAAATATTCCTCGCTACCGGTACCGATAATTTATTTCCTGTACAATTTTAATTTAAACCTAGTTTAGCTCGGTTGGTCGGGTACCTAATGCAGCGGGTGCGAAAGTCCTCGACCCCATTCCGACCCTCGCGGCCCATGTACCAGGGCACTATGACACGCGAGTAATACAATTAAACACTTTGGTATTAGCGGAAGCAACGCGTAATGGAGATACCCCATGGTAGCGACACGTGGAACGTGGATTTATAGGTCAGCCTATAGTATCAAGGCAATGCCTCCCTTGCCTTTTATAAATACATATTTATAAATATACTATCTACTATGTTTGTACTATTACACTATTTAGATCTTTTGTTATATCGTCGGGGATAGTGCAATACCGCGTAAGTAACAAGTGTAGATACGAATAAATATTCAAACAAATGTATTTTATTGAAAGGAGAACTTTGTCGACAGCCGGTATTGCACTATCCCCGACGATATGGCGGAGATATGGGGGTTGAAAACGTACAAAAAAACATATATTATCTATTTCTAGAGACTCGCGAGGCTTGCAGCTCATAGAGCCACCAGTAATTGTTGGGAATGCCGACGGCTGACATCTACGAAGCTCAAGGATGATATCTGGAGCAGTGGTGTAAACGATGGGTCTATTCTACGACTGTATGACTAAACTAATCGAGAGAAAGAGGAAAAAGAAACACAAAGGTAAACGAAAATAGATGTGTTGATATTGGAGAGCTCCCATTTAATAGTGACATTAAAATTATTTATTTCTTTGTGTTGATCCAGAGGCCGTCTCGCTCGCACCGGCCGCGATATACACTTGCCTACGTCTAGCTTAACTATGATACGCTACTCTTTGTCGCGCTACATATAATTTTACAAAGTTTAGAATAAATCTAATTTCTCCTAAATTTTCGCAACTATGACTCAAAGAACAAGTGTTAACAAAGATGACTCTTTTGTTTTGGATTTCTTGTCTGCAATGGAAAGTTTCGGTGATGAGTCACCTTCGTTTACCAGTCGTGCGCGTTATGGCCTCAGACTAGTTTTATGTACTTACAGTTTATTTACTCTTAAGTTTGGGAGCTCTCATACAATAAATAACTGATTTAGGGAAATATATGGTACATGCCATAGCCGCTTTTTTGGGCACTTATTGTTTCTTAAGCTAAGAATATAAAATACATATAAGTACTTATTAATTTATCATAAGCTATGTTTGAACTAGCTGTCCGCAACAAGTAATAATACCTATTTTACTGAAAAACACTACAACCCTAAAAAAGAAAGCACGCCAAAATAGTTCCCACATTATACAAAAATGATATCAATTAAAAAACCAGTGTTTAACTAATAAATACAGCGGCGTAAGGTGTACATGATTAAAATAGGCTTTTTATAGGCACGGACCATAAAAATATTCCAATGAAATAAAAACAATATTAAATTCTACATAAGCAATAATATTGCGTCCCGATCCTAAAACGATATAAGGTCGCCAATAATGAGCTTCACGAAATAGAACGCCCGAACATCCGCAACGAAAAGGCAGTATGAATGTTAAAGATCCGTACAGTTTGTTGCCTTTAGGCTCTATACGGCAGAGAGGCCGTTCACCCCGAACAGATAAAGCCCTTTGGAAACGATACCACAAAAGTTTTCCTTGTGGAACAAAAAATGCAAGCCGTCAACATCGTAGTGGCTTCAATCAATTTCACTCAGCTATTCTTCAGCGAATAAAATACCGAGCATGATCTCTCGCTTATTTATTTAAAGCCCGCCTCGCAGCCTGGCAGCCCGGTACCGGCGAGGGTGCGCCATGGGGGAACCTGACCTAGTTTCCCGAGGGTGCTGCGCTGCCGGCCTGCACCATCGATCCGGTCTACTCCCCTATGGTATCACGTAATCGCCAATGAATTATAAGTGGACGTGCTTCAAAGAAATTAAACGACATTTTATCCGGCAGATTATGTTTGTCGGCTTTGAATGAAATTAAACGAGACGGTTGTATTGCTAAGCAGCATAAAATTACACAGGAAAATGCGCATTATTTTTCCTCGTATCTTCTTTCCCGGGAATGATAATGAGTTTTTTTCAACATCTTAAAAACATAAATGCTTTGCTAGCTAAGCAATTGGAAGCACAGAAAAAGCAGGTTGAGGTGGATACCAACTTGTATATAAAAGAGATAGATGTTATGAAACGCATACATTTCGTTTTGCCTTTCGTCAAATTATGAAAATCAAATAGTGTATAAGAAGAAGATAATTATGGAAACAGAGCAGACTCTGTTCGATTACTAACAACCCAGGCACAAATAGCTGCAAAAGTCATCATCACATTGTACAACCCATTCACGTTAAAAATGACTCACTAAACTACTCTACTATAACTGCTTGAATGGTGCCATAGGCACAAATTTTTTATTTTCTTCAAGTATCTGTATTTACTCGAAAACATTTCGTCTATCTAAAAAAAAAATTTAAAGGCAGTGACTAGGTTTGGTTATATTGTTACGCCGGTGGTTAGATCAAAACTTCAGCCGTCAATTTCAGTGCTTCGGACGCGTTTTCAGCAGGCTGAAAAGTCGTTTCAGGCCGTTTCAGTTGCTGCAGCACATAGCAAAAGATCAAAGTTTAACCCAAGATGTCGTCGTTTTCAGGCGCCTAAAACATACATATTTTCAGTCCGCTTCAGGCCACTTTCAGGCCGTTTTCAGGCGTTTACAGTACCCTTTATGGACATCTGAGGTACTCATGAGAATATGGCAAAATTTCCAGTAGGAGTGACAGAGATAGCGCTATTAGAAAGAGATAGCTATACCCAGGACATTCGAGAATTGTGTGACAGAGATAGCACCATTAGAAAGAGATATCTGAAGATCATTCGAAAAGGGACGAGTAACAGAGATTGCACCATTCGAGAGAGACAGCAATGGCCGAGAATGTTCTAGCTAGACGCTCAGGCTGGACCATGCTGGAATATTCGCGCTTTGTGTATAACTAAGAGCGAAGAATATTTAAGTGATTAGTTTAATTTAACGTTTTTAAGTATAGTTTGTGTGAATTGTGATTGAGTAATTTCGCAATAAAGTTGTTTTAATTTGTGAATTCATTTGTGCTTTTTAGGGTTCCGTAGTCAACTAGGAACCCTTATAGTTTTGCCATGTCCGTCAGTCTGTCTGTCTGTCTGTCCGCGGCTTAGCCCCGTGATCATTTGTACTAAAAAGCTGAAATTTGGTATGAGTATGTGTATGTATCACGCCGACAAAACGGTAACTTTTTTTCGGGTACCTCCCGTATACACCTAAAGTGGGGGTGTTTTTTTTTTGTTCCAACGCTATTGTGTCGGGTGTCGTTGAGTAGGTCTTTTAAAAATAATAGGGGTCTTCAAACATCATTTTTTGATAGTCAGCAGTTTTGTAAATATTCGCTCCAGAAATCCAAAATAAATAGCTACTACAGTTACTTTGGCGTTTACGACCTTTTGATAGAGCTTGAAATCTTTCTCGTAATTTCTTCGTCTATTGTGAAGGATGGGCAACTACGGAACCCAACACTGAGCGTGGCCCGACATGCTCTTGGCCGGTTTTTTTCTATCTAATACGAACCCCACGCTCGTAACAATACTTAATATTATATATTTAATAAGATCGCATCAAGTTCGTTTAATGGAGTAGCCAATTTTGGCACACAGATAAAAGTTAATTTATGTTATGATTATGATTATGACAAACTAGCACTTTAACCTTCGTAATAATGAGGTGAGGAGTTTCTTCTTTCGATTTTTCTTTCTTTATTATTCTTCGTAATATTAGCAGTAAGTAATAGTGAGGTGAGGAGTTTCGTCTTTTTATTTTTTCATTCGATTTTTCATCTGCGCGTTCTTGCATGCTAGTATTAATAGTAGGTAGGTACATATAGCAGAATAAGCCGCCTAATGTCTATGTTCACCTGTTGACAATTCACTGTACCCACTTATTCTATGCAAATAAATTATTCTTATTCTTATTCTTGTTATTCATATTCTTGTCTTGTAAAACTTTTATTATTTTCCAAGACACGAACACACAGTTTACATACCTACATATACATTTACATATGTACATACATTGTATTACATATAATTTAATAATGAGAAAATTAAAAAACAAAGTAACAGAAAATAAAAACTTAACACTAAGTACTAACTACTAAGTACAAAAAAGCTCAAATTAACTAAACTAAAACAAATTCAAAAAACTGCTCCCCTTTGGCATGGTACCGAAAATGCTGGCAGCATTTCCTCGCTGAACAGCTATGCTGATACGCTGTGCGAGGAAGCTGCCAGCTCTCCGGTCCCCAGTGGTCTCTTGAAGCCTTTTAGAGAGCTCCTTGTGAAGTTTTTGGGCGCTGGGACCCCATGGACCTAGGGTCTCTACCCCAAAAGGTACAAAATTGTATTCGGGGCCGAGACCCCTATATTTGGTGCTCTTTAGTTTTTCGGCCGCCTCAGCAGCCGCGCCCGCTCTACCCGATGTTCCGTGAAGGTGGGACAGCGCCAGTGTGTCCACACAGGTGGCATCCCATACAAGCACACGTCCCAGCCTCCACGGAACCAGGGACATCCCGTCCGGTCTCTTGCCATCGTCCCTGGCGATGCCCGTTGGCTCCAGTAGCGCCGGCACGTTGACGGTGGCAAGAGAGCGGCGGATAATGTCGTTCAGAGTGGCATGTCTCGAGATGGGGTGCGTCTCATTTCATAGAAAAACAATTAACATATTTTCATATGACCGAACATACGTTTGGTAGAATTTTCAGTTTGTATAACAACGTTTCATAGAATGTTTATTTCATATATCGTTATTTCGTAGAAGCACAATTGATAGAAAGTCATTTCTTATAACAATAATTTGATAGAATGCACGTTTAATATAATGCACTTTTCTTATAACAATAATTTCATAGAATGTACGTTTAATAGAATGTACTTTTCATAGAATGTACGTTTAATAGAATGTATTTTTCGTATAATGTACTTTCGATTTCATAAATTACAAAATTTGAACAAGCGAGCGAGCGAAGCGAGCGAGCAAAACCTTTTAGAGCAGATCCGACGTGGCCGGGTTAGGTTAGAAGGTCAGGCGGGAGCGAAGCGTAGCGAGCTCCCGCCTGGCCTTCGAGGTTATTTTTTTTGCGTACCGAAAAAAGTTTTGCTTGTATTCATACCTACTGTTTACATACAAGAACAAATCCACCCAACCACTTCCAGGAAAGTAGTTCGGAGCTAAGGCGGAGTACTGGCAAAAAAAAACATACGAGCGAGCAAAACCTTCCAGAGCAGATCCGACGTGGCCGGGTTAGGTTAGAAGGTCAGGCGGGAGCGAAGCGTAGCGAGCTCCCGCCTGGCCTTCGAGGTTATTTTTTTTTTTGCGTACCGAAAAAAAGTTTTGCTTGTATTCATACCTACTGTTTACATTCAAGAACAAATCCACCCAACCACTTCCAGGAAAGTATTAAGTTCGGAGCTAAGGCGGAGTACTGGCAAAAAGTTGCGAATATTATAATTATTATTTACGTACCTTTCTATTAAGTGTGTATTATGTTATTTGTTTATTCTATTAAATGTTTATTGTATGAAATGTTCATTATATTAAGTATGTATTATGTTATTTGTTTATTCTATTAAATGTTTATTATATTAAATGTTCATTATATTAAGTGTTCATTATATTTAGTGTTTATATACGAAACAAAAAATATATCAAGTGTTGTTATAAGAAATAAAAATATATGAACTGATTTTCTACGAAATGATAATTCTAACAATTGATCGATTCTATGTGTTGAAATTATATTATATGTTATTCGATGTGATGAACGTTATACCATTTGTTGTTCTATGAATTATTACACACCCCTCGAGATGCGGCCTGCACTTTTCTGGCAAGAGAGGCCATGGTGACCCAGTGTATCGACCGCGCTGCCGCAAGAGCATCTAAGAGGCGCACAGATAGGCACCCCGAGTCGCAGGCAGGTGGATATGCGGAGTGTGTCGGGCTCTAGAAACGTACCAGTGTTGGCAGAGGGGAAAGCGTGCAGCCAGTGACCCGCTTCTTTCGTGCCCGCTGCCAAAATTCTGGCACGTTCAGAGCCCGTACTTCGACTTAGGAGGGAGTCATATGTTACATTTACATTTTTATTGTACATTTTAATAGTAGTGAAGTTGTATAGTAGTGTAGTAGTATAGTAGTGTGTATAGTAAGTAGTGTTACTTTGTAAATTAGAACTTTGGGTTCCAACTCCATCACGATAAAGCAAGAGTAACAGCTAGTGCTCAACACCCCCGGTACAGCGCCGCCATAGATTAGAGTGTATAGCGCCGCGCGTCATTACTTATAACTGCGCTGTTAACGACAGCGGACGGGTTTGACAGGTGGCTCGCGACCCGCCCCGCCCTCCGCCGTTTTGTGCTATTTGGATACATTGCAAATATCATTGGCCGCTAACATTAAATATAGAGTGGAACGTATGAATGGATCAGTAGATAATAGATTGGGCCAATTGAACCCATGTTGCTATCAAGAATCAAACGTTTCTTTCAGACCAACCATGCAGGTTAGAGGGAAAAGCCAGAAACCGCCCATAAACTCAAGTCAACATAACATATGCCAATATTGCACAATGTAAGAAGGTACAAGATTAACGAACTTCACTTCAGGGAGGCTTAAATAATGAATATACACAATGTAATCTGTTAATACCTACCTTAAGGTAGGCATTCTCCACCAACCAACCGACAGTCCATACTGAATGTCAAGTTGAGGTTTATCGTTTGAGACGCACTAAGCAATAGAGGGTATTGTGCATCGAAGTTCTCCGTGGTTTCAACTAATAACTACTAAGAGTCTCTGATTTCTGTAAAGATACCTCTCTTTGAAAGTGATTGATGTTGATAATGGTCCCGGTAGCTGGGAGGCAACATCGAAGCAACAGATCGACATTATTATAACCAGGGTCCGTAAAATGGGAACAGAATTCATTAAAGTGCTGGCGGTCACTGGTTATGTTATAAACCCCGATTATAACATAACCTAAATTAAAAATTTGAAAAACCCCCGATACAAGTAGTTGGTCACCTGCATGAGACCCTCATTCAATGAGTGATATTTGAATACAAAATTCTTAACTTCAGTATTGGCTGAAATCTTGTCACTTGTTCCGATCAAAGCTGAATATCTTGGAAACTACTGGTTCTAATTCTCGACGCGGACATATATCCATACTAATATTATAAATGCGAAAGTGTGTCTGTCTGTCTGTCTGTCTGTTACCTCTTCACGCTTAAACCGCTGAACCGATTTTGATGAAATTTGGCATGGAGATAGTTTAAGATCCGAGGAAGGACATAGGATAGTTTTCATCCTGGAAATTATACCTAAAAAGATTGAAAAGTGAGTGAACATTTCTGTTGGGTTGCGGTGACCCTGTAAGAAAAGTAATTATTAGACCAAAAGCACAATTGCTCTTACATTTGCTTAGGCACTTATAATAATCCCTTTTATCAAGTTCCACGCGTACGTAGTCGCGGGCAAAAGCTAGTATAATATATATATGTCCGCGTCATATTATGTCTTTCGACTTAAAAAACCACACTCAACTTGGTCCATCCGTTTGGGAGCTACAATGCCACAGGCGGACAAACGAGACACGCATTGTAGGTGTATTTACACAGATACACATGTCAAACAGAACTTAATCGCGTTCAAGAATCCTTTCCCTTTGAAACCATCAACGTAACATGTCGTTCGAAACGTCGAGGTAATTAAATAAACACTTTTTAACGCGGTTTAGTCCTGTTTTGTTATAATACGCGCGAGTAATGTATGAATATCGACTAGCTTAGAGATGGAATATTTCGGATTAAATAAATACATAAATAGGAGACTCTTTCTTTAAGAAGTGAAGGTACCTACGGTTATTCATAATTTGGGTTCACAGAGTAATTTTCAACCATCAGTGGCACACAAAATGTATTTAAATCGACGACGACTGCCAAAAAAAACCTAGGAGATTATTATATTATAGGTATGTTTAAACGATAACTTGTCGATGTAACTGCAGGTGGTTAAATATAACCAACTACAATTGACATCACGAGTTTTGGATCAAGGAATAATCATCCACACAATAAAATGCAATTTCAAATTGCATAAGTGCAAGGAAATTACGGTTAATTACGTAAATATGCCACTTTCACTGGTACTCGTAACAAAGGAGGTTGTCGAGGTGCCGCCATTACAATTGCATGTCAGAACATTATTCTCGAATTCCACCATCACTGGCTACCCCGACGTTACAGACGGAACACTGCGCGTCGGAAATAAGGCACACGTTCCTAAGGAATGCGAAACGGTGGATAGAGTTTGCGAAAGTTACCCGTCTGGCCCTGGATAAAGGCTAATGTTCGGGGCACAAAAGGAAACAAAAGCGATGTGTTTGACCGCGGCAGCAGGCCGGCCATTACCTCGCCGCGCCGCGCAGAAGGGCGCAAGTGCGCTGCCCACACGAACATCCATGAGCCCTTCTGCCCCGCGCGACCAAGCGGGCCAAGGTGCGCCCACAGCTGGCGGTACACCTGCCATCTTTAACATTTCTTTAAGTTTTTTTTCGCATGGAGTTATTGGCCTATTTTTTACGACTCGCAAGCTGGCGGGCAGCTGACGCCTTTGTTAACCCGCGCCCGCTTGAGGTAGATACTGTCTAGGATAATAACCCGAGGATAAGGCAGCTGTCTCAAGATTAAAAGGTTCGGCCGGGTGCGGGTGCCACGTGGCTATCTATTAAACTTTTTTCTATCGTGTTTGATTATTTTTTAATCGTCTATAAAGTCATCTTAAATCGTAAAATGTGTTCTTCTTTCGTCGTCCATCAATGTGTATCTTTGTCGGGAAGCTAAACAAAAAACCATCTTACATATTTAATGAAAATATTTGACATCCTATAGAAATATATCTAATGTACATTTCCGATGGTATTAATTCTCTATTTATAGCCAGAGAACGGGCGCGCACGCACGGACAGCATCCGATGTAAACACGTCTCGGACAACAAATAAAAGCAGGTACATAATGTACCTTCAATACAAACATATTAGGTACACAATTGCACATGCGCAGTGCCTCCAAAACATACGGATGACGGATGACGACCTGCACCAACGACGTAAGATGCCCCTTGTTGTGAACAAATCGGAAGCCTAGTCTTATGAATGTTACCATTTTAATGAAACCTTTACCATCCTTTTATATGCGTATTTTGTGTTATTTTTCAAGAGTTACCTAGTACAGTCGCCATCAGACATATCGCAGCATATAAGGCGTTCATAAATATATGAACATGTACTGTAACGCCCAGTCAATAAGAGTTGTGTTCATATATTTATGAACGCCATATATGCTGCGATATATATCTGATGGCGACTGTACGAAGTAGGTACTCGTAGTACAAAGAAAAAAAATAAAACAGGTGTTAAAACAGGTGTATACAATGTAATACGCCTGAGGTGGTCCCATCACATGTTACAATACACTCATAATGTTTTCCATGTATTTTCTAAAGTTCTATCATAGTTAGCGGATAATTCAAACGAGATACATACAAAAGGGACCTCCCTAATTTCAATCACAAAAAGCAAAAAAAAAATAACAAAAAGAATCGCCTTCAAAAATAAACTGAAAAGCCAAAAATAATCCGCTCACGTACAGATTACATTTGAATCAACTTTTGAAGCCGGTACTTGGTCGGTACTGACGAGACTTTGGCATGAACTTGCACCTTGACATATCACCATACCATCGAGGAGACGGACGCATAATACGTACCAAACACTGAATGTTATTAAGCCAGGCTTAGACAGACCCGAGATAGAAGTTGCAGAGGAAAAACTTGCCACAACTGATATCACACGTAAAAATGGGACGAGAATTAACCGCGGCGTCGAAATTAGACCAACTTAAATTTCGGTGACAATTAAAGTTAAGTTTTTTTTACAGACAGTCAAGATGGGTAAAGGATAAAGAAAAATTAAATCAAACTTATACTAAGAATACTAAGATGATCATTTGTTTTTGACACTGACTCTTAAGTTTGTTGGTTTGGGCTAGAAATTATATTGGTATTTTTTTTATCGGGGCAACGAGCGATTAGCGATGACATTTGGCCGAACGGAGGACGCCTTGCCTCGCCGACAAATACTCTCATCCGTTGGCAAGTCCAGTCAGTCTCAGATAGTACCTTAGCGTCTTCTAGACATTTACGTACCTATACCTACCACTGAATATGGTTACTGCAATATCGTTAAAGCCGTAACCATATTTTAGTATATACTAAAAAGTGCGACCTGAACCGCTAGCACAAGTAGGTATCTATTGCCTGTGTTTGTCCTTTCAATACCGTGCGAATAACATGTACGTGATGCGATATACGAAAGCGCGTCAGTCTTCAAAATTAATACGAATTAAAGACCGAACTACGTTTAAAAATAACCCAATATTTCGCTAGAAAACATTTATTTGCACTTTTTTGCAATTTCGTCAGCAAATCGAGTGAACACAGGTGCGGTAGGTACGCGTGGATCAGCACTCAGCAGATATTTTTAGGGTTCCGTAGCCAAATGGCAAAAAACGGAACCCTTATAGATTCGTCATGTCTGTCTGTCTGTCCGTCTGTCTGTCTGTCTGTCTGTCTGTCTGTCTGTCCGTCTGTCCGTCCGAATGTCACAGCCATTTTTTTCCGAAACTATAAGAGCTATACTGTTGAAACTTGGTAGGTAGATGTATTCTGTGAACCGCATTAAGATTTTGATGCAAAAATAAAAAAATAATAATAAATATTGGGGCTCCCCATACTTAGAACTGAAACTCGAAATTTTTTTTTTTCATCAAACACATACGTGTGGTATCTATGTCTTCAAAAATGATATCGAGGTTTCTAAAATATTTTTTTTCTAAACCGAATAGTTTGCGTGACAGACGCTTCCAAAGTGGAAAAAAGTTGCCCCCCCCCCCCCCCCCCCCTCTAACCTCTAAAATAAGAAAATGTAATATCTAAAAAAAACATATGATGTACATTACTATAAAAAATACCAACGAAAATTGTTTTTAACGAGATCTAGTAAGTAGTTTTTTTTAATATTTGAATACCTAACTTTGCACCTAATTTATATGGGGCGCTATACATACCAGGTGCAAACTTAACTTAACCACTTAGGGATGGAAAGTGTTTGTACGGAACCCTCGGTGCGCGAGTCCGACTCGCACTTGGCCGGTTTTTTAACAGCCACGCGTTAGCCGCGCGTGTCCCTGCATCTGCCCCTTCATTAGCCGAACCTGCGGGGCTCCTCCTCGCGGCCGCTGCGCGCCTGGTCACTCCGAAATCCTTTCTACCTGTCGGAGTTGTCGGACAAACAATTGGATCAATTTAACTTGCCTGTATGTTTGCATGGACGGTTATACAAATTCATGCCTTACCTTAGTTTGTTCGGAAATCCTTATGTAAAATTTGTTGTATGACTCGTTCTAGGCGTAGGTAATATTTATTCTATTTTTCTTAGGGTGACTGGACAGACCATAGGTGAAAGCGGAAGGTCCGAGCGCGGCGTCTCGCTCACTCGTATGGCCGCCACTCGCCGCTGCCGCTTGTCGCCTAAGTCGTGGTACGGGCGTATGACTAAAAATCTGAAATGAGATTTCGAAAATTCGGACATCTTCGGAAAATCATGCAGACATTAAACAGCTTTAATAAAAGAAACCCGGGCCAGTGCGAGTCTGACTCGCACACCGAGGGTTCCTTACAAATAGTTATCCCATCTTAACTGGCCGGGTTAAGTTTGCACCTATGTATGGCGCCGGATACAAATAAGATGCAAACGCGAGCATTCACGTTTGTTGTATTGGGAGATTTGGGAGCCCCACTTAAATATTTATTTTATTTTATTCTGTTTCGTTTTTAGTATTTCATTATCTGTGAATAATTCAGTCTATCACGGATCACGAGATACAGCGTGGTGCTCCACTTAAATATTTATTTTATTCTGTTTTTAGCATTTGTTGTTATAGCGGCAACAGAGATACCTATACTACCTACATCATCAGTGAAAATTGTAACTGGCTATAGCTATCACGGTTTATGATATACTTACAGCTTGGTGACAGACAGGCAGAAAAACAGACGGACAGACAGGCAGGCAGACAGACGGACGGACACTGGAGTCTTAGTAATACCTAGTCTAGCCATAAGTTCTGTTACAAATGAAAATAAACATATTTTTAAAATAATGTAATATATTAACAATAATTAAATGTTTACTTATAGGTAACTTAATATAGTTTTTAAACAATATAAATACACGCCCTCAAACGACCTGGCCATTCGTTTATCGATTTACGCACTGTCTCCACTGGGAAATTTGCTAACTGCATCCTTCAAAGATTTTTTTAGGGACTCGATATTGGCATGGCGTTTAGAGCAGGTCATGTCCTCTAACACTGACCGCAATTTATAGTCCAGGGGATTTAAATCGGGACTAGAGGAGGGCCTATTATCTGACCTGATGAAGTCCGGAACATTCCATTCCAGCCAAATCTGAGTGGTGCGAGCTTTATGGTTTACGGTAATATTATTCGCAATTTAAAATAGAATACACATCCTAATAAACGTAAATATAGCTATAAACTACGTAAAATACAATGAAGCTACTTATGCATTACATATTCCAACATTTAAAATATTTCTTTTTGAGTCCTTATTTTTATAAAGTAAATCTTTGAGGAGTGTGCTGTTCAAAAATATTTTCTTTTGTAGGTATTTGTTTTTTATACTAGTTCTAATAAATTATATATTTTTAAAATCTGCATAAATGTGGCTTTATAGGTAGTAATGGTATTTTTTCCATGCCCAAAGTCGTTGCTTATTTTCACGTAATCGGTGCAGAAAGATTTTTTTTCTATTTTTTCTAGAAAAACATGTTATAAATGTACCAGAAAATGGGGAAACATGGGCGGTGCTCGAGTCACTTCAGCGATGCCATATTGACTATCGGTACATTGAAGTGTTTATTTATTTATTTATTTATTTATTTATTCAAACACAAACACAGTATCTAGACACGCGGCAGCGTGTCCAGCCAAGTTCACCGCAGGAACTGGCGAGCAGCAGCCGTGTGTTATATTACACGAACCGTTTGGAGCCACTTTTGACCCCCCAATAACTCCAAATCTATTTAACATAAAAAAATGAAATTTGGCTTATGTATTAAGATCCTTTAGAACAAGTAGAACCCCAAATTTCATTAATATAGGTTAAATAGTTATTGAGATATTAAAGTCCAAAAAACGGTATTTTTAGCACTGACTGACTGACTGACTGACTGACTGACTGACTGACTAGTAATCAAAAACCTAACCCACTTCCAGGTGACCTAGAAAGGTGAAATTTGGCATCCAGCTTAGTAATTGTGTGTGTATACATATAAAAATCTAAAACAGTGATTTTTTTATGTTTTTTTATTATTATTATTATTGATGGTTGTTGCCTCAGAACTCTGTCATTTATAAACCGATTTGGAAAATTCTTTTTTTGTTTGAAAGATATACTAGAATAGCATATACACTCACACGCACACACTTACACATACATGCACATAAAAATCCAATACGTACTAACCGTTTTGGTAAATTCTTTGTTTGTTCAAAACTTTCAAAAGATGTACTAGATTAGCACACAGAACTAATTAACAAATAATAATTAAGTAATTTACACATCATAATAATTTCTGTACAAAAAGTAATGATATCCCATCAAAAACATAAATGTAAAATGAGAGCCAAGTTCAATATCGCGTGCACTTCGCCGACAAAAGAATTGAGATCTGCAAGAGCGCCAAGTTCTTTGCCCTAAAATTTTTAGATACAAGGACATGCTACATACTCAATGCATTTATTTTACTTGGGGTGTAATTCAATATCAAGACGTGACTTGGCTAGTTTTAAAATACAAAATTTATATTATAAATCAAAATCAATCAAATCATTAACCTATTTTCGTAAAGGTAAGTAGGCAAGTTAGTTTACGTCTTGTTACTTATACTGTTAGCTTGATAATGAACTATGACTATGACTATGTTACTTTTATAAAATTTAGTTAGTTTGTGAAAACTAGCCAAGTCAAATCTTGATATTGAATTACTCCCCAAGTAAAATAAATGCATTGAGTATGTAGCATGTCCTTGTATCTAAAAATTTTAGGGCAAAGAACTTGGCGCTCTTGCAGATCTCAATTCTTTTGTCGGCGAAGTGCACGCGATATTGAACTTGGCTCTCATTTTACATTTATGTTTTTGATGGGATTACAGTTTACACTAAGGCACTGTGAGTATCAAAAAATAACAGACAAAGAAAAATAAAAAATGTTAACATAAAATAACTTAAACACATAACATAACAAACAAAATTAACATTGGTAAAAACGTAAACAATTTATTTAAAAACAGAAGATTCTCGAACATCCATCGCCTCACAGAACTTCAAACACTCCGCACAAACAACCGCCCAGCTACACGCAAAAACATCGCAGTCAGGTGCTGATGCGAGGAGAGCATTGAGGCTCTGCAAAGCTCGAACAAGCGGAGAGTTCCGGTACGACACGGTGCGCGCCGCCGGCACAGCCAGCAGGAGGGACTGGCGCGGGCGAAGGTTAGCCTTCTTCTGCATTGATGGGACATGGAGGCGTACCAGTTGCGCCACCAGGTCCATACAATCCAAGTCACCTCTTAGAGTCTTGCACGCCCCCATCAAAAGCCCAACGTTACGCCTTACCTCTAGAGAATTGAATCCCAGGACACCTAGTAAAAACTGAGATGGGTACAGAAATGGATAGTACCCATAAAGTTTCTTGTAAAAGAACCTCAAAAAGGCTTTCTGAATTTTCTCTAGGAGTAACGCGTAAGTGGTCTCATGCGGGTTCCACACAATAGAGGCTGCCTCAAGTTTACTCCTGACTAAGGCCGTGTAAACCAACTTAATGGCTCTTGGATTGTCAAACTCACGAGCATTACGGATAACAAATCCCAACCTTCGGTAGCAGTCCAGTGCAAGTTTTTAGGGTTCCGTACCTCAAAAGGAAAAAACGGAACCCTTATAGGATCACTTTGTTGTCCGTCTGTCCGTCCGTCCGTCCGTCTGTCAAGACCCTTTTTCTCAGGAACGCGTGGAGGTATGAAGCTGAAATTTATATCAATTACTCAGGTCTACTGTCCCTTGAAGCTGTGAAAAAATCAAACTTCTAAGCCAACGCAATCAAAAGATACAGCCGTTTATGCCGCAAATTTTCGACACTTGCAAGGGAATCAAAACCTACAGGGTGCTTCCCGTGAACTCAGAATCTTGAAATTTGGTACGAAGCAACGTCTTATAGCATAGATAAAGGAAAAATTACGAAAACCATAATTTTTTTTTTTAATACCTAACTTTGCACCTAATTTATATGGGGCGCTATACATACCAGGTGCAAACTTAACTTAACCACTTAGGGATGGAAAGTGTTTGTACGGAACCCTCGGTGCGCGAGTCCGACTCGCACTTGGCCGGTTTTTTTCATATGCTCATGGAAGTTGAGATGAGTATCAAAAGTGACACCTAAATCCTTAATGGAGTCTACCCGAACTATGGGCTCACCACCTAGCAAATACTTTGCGCACTGGGGATTTCGAGCACGGCTAAAGGTCATTACGGAACATTTTTCAGCATTAAAAAGAAGCCTGTTCTCAACACTCCACTGATAAATCCTATCAATGTCACTCTGAAGAGAATCACAGTCTGAGGATTGCTGTACACCATAAACCAGCTTCAAATCATCGGCGTATAGCAAACACTTGGCATATTGAGGAACTGATGCCAAGTCATTTACCATGATGCCAAACAGAAATGGGCCCAAGATAGAACCCTGGCTAACTCCGGACCGCGTGTGGTAAGCTTCCGACACATAGCATCCGTGCTGCACATACTGCTGCCTATCGCGTAGATAACTCGCAAAGAAGCGAAGCAATTTGGGTGTAAAGCCAATATTGCATAACTTGCTCAAAAGTATGTCATTATCTACGCGATCAAAGGCTTTCTTGAAATCGAAGTACAGCACGTCTACTTGTATCCCCTTATCTAAATGTTCGGAGATGGAGTCCACCAGGGTCAGAAGGTTCGTTTCAACTGAACGTCCTGGTCTGAAACCGTGTTGAAGTGTTTGTATAGTAACGCCACATGTCGGTCCGAGTTCAGGAGCAGAGCACAAAGGCCATTCCATTGAGAAGAGGCGTAAGACAGGGGGACGTTATTTCCCCGAAACTGTTTACGGCCGTTATGGAAGACGCCTTCAAGCTCCTGGAATGGCAAGGACTTGGCATCAACATCAATGGCGAATACATCACTCATCTTCGGTTTGCCGACGACATCGTAGTCATGGCAAAGTCGATGGAGGAACTCAGCATGATGCTCGATGACCTCAATCGAGTTTCTCAACGGGTGGGCTTAAAAATGAACATGGACAAGACGAAACTCATGTCAAATTCCAAGGTTGTGCCCATCCCAGTCTCTGTTGAAAACTCGGTACTCGAAGTTGTTGACTCATACATCTACCTAGGACAAGTGGTCCAATTAGGTAGGTCCAACTTCGAGAAAGAGGTCAACCGCCGAATCCAACTCGGCTGGGCAGCGTTCGGGAAGCTACGCAATGTCTTTTCGTCCGACATACCTCAGTGCCTCAAGACGAAAGTCTTCAACCAATGTGTGTTACCAGTGATGACTTACGGCACCGAAACGTGGTCTTTCACTATCAGCCTCATCTCAAAGCTCAAAGTCGCTCAACGAGCAATGGAGAGGGCTATGCTCGGGGTGTGTCTACGTGATCGAATCAGAAATGAGGAAATCCGTAGACGAACTAAAGTGACCGATATAGCTCACCGGATTAGCACGTTGAAGTGGCAATGGGCAGGCCACATAGCATAAAGAAATTTTGAATTTTGAATTTGAATTTTGAATAGCACGCAGAGCAGATGGCCGATGGGGCCGAAAAGTGCTCGAATGGAAACCTCGGACAAGCAAGCGCAGCGTAGGACGTCCACCTACAAGATGGACAGACGACCTTATAAAGGTCGCCGGAAAGCGCTGGATGCAGGTCGCTTCCAACCGGTATATATGGAAGTCCAAAGGGAAGGCCTATGTTCAGCAGTGGACGTCCTATGGCTGAGATGATGATGATGATGATGATGAATAGGTACTTTCCTGACTTAACAGAGTATTGAGACTTATCCAGTATTTTAAAGTAACGATTACCTAATTAATTTCTTAAATCGCTAATACCGTTTTATAAATTTTCCTTCTAGACAGTATTAAAAGCAGTAGCTGTGTTTCACTTGGCAGCAAAATTATTATCATGTTAGGCGACGTCTTTCTCTATATTTGGGAATTCTTCGTTTCTCTCAAGACTAAATGCAGTCAGCAGCGGAAGATCCTACGGATGGCAGGTGCTCAGAATGAAATGCACATGAACTCTATGGTCAAGAGGATAAGCGTTGTACCTACAGATAATTGTAAGCGTGTTATTAATTACTCTTACTGCGGGCTGTACATTAGGATAATGTAATTCCGGGGTAGTTGGCCATAGTTTCAATGCTGCATGTTAAAAAAAATCTTACATATTATTATAGAAATCTTTATATTTTGTGTTTAAACTTAAAACAATCAACTTCAGAAATTATTGGCGTAACTAAGATCAGTTTCCAGACGGGGCCTGGGGGGGGCCTGGCCATGGCTTTTGAGATGAATTTCTATGGGTAACCCAAAATCCTGGGGTGGGCACTAGACCATACTGGGGTGGGCACGGCCCACCCGGCCACCCCCCTATATACGCCAATGATTATAGACACAAAAATAATAATTTCTAATAGGATCGACTAAAAAATATGTATTTTTTTAAATTCACGATTGGCCATCTCTCCCGGGGTGGTCCGGGTGTGATGGCCATGGCATAACTTAATTCTAATTGTAACATACTTTTCAGTCTTATATCCTTTTTATTAAAGCCTTTTTGCACTGCACCACAACCAGAGCACATGTCTTCAAATTCAGTGCAATTTTCTTGTACCCAATTTTTTTTACCCAGTACCCAGATACTCCAGATAGTCATCGGATAACTTTTCTTCGGATGGCCATATGGCAATCATATACCGACTAACACTGGCCATCTCTCCTTTTCCTCCGGGAGAGATGACCACAACTAAAAAAAAGTAATTTTGGGGTTAGGACAAACTGTTACTCGTATACTTTGCAACCAAACCAAAAATAACCATTATTTTACGAAATTAGTATCATAACAACCTAAAAACAATAACCCTCTGAAAAATATTTCCACGTCCCAAAACAAATAACAAAAAGATTTTACTTACTTTTTGATTTTTTTCGCCAAAAAGTTGCACACACCCTTGCTTCTACGCGCGTCGCCAAGCGAATTAAACTATTACAAGGTGTCATCTAGTTCAGGAATTATTTCGCCGGGCCATCTCTCCCTTATGGCCATCTACCCCAGAATTATCCTATTATCTTTTTTGAAGTGAAACTTCTAATGCGACTAGACTTAAACGTTTAACGAAGTTTCACTTCTTCCGCGCGGAGGGACTCCACGCACTATATTTTTGTGGCACAGTGGTGTTCATATAATTTTTACGCCTACCATTTTCCTGAGGGCACATTATTGGTGCCTGTGGCTGTCACCAGTGTGTGACGGCATCGATTAATGTCTCTCGATCAAACCTGGTGCCCAATTTTTAAAAGCGACAGGTTTTTTGTCATATATATAATTTTATAAAATTATACAGTAGTGGCAAAAAATCTATCATATCTGTGGATTTTGTATGCAAAATAAATACTTTTATATATTATTATCTATTACAATTTTGGCAATTTTCATTTGAATCCTATCCTTGGAACCTTAAGTTAAAATGTTTGAACATGATAGATTTTTTGCCGCTACTATAGGTATAGTACACTGGAGGTGCGCACTGGTTCACTTTTGCCTCCTACAGCCTCTTCGAAATAATAGAGAAACAAATTATGGCCATTTTTATTTCCGTGACTTCAAATTTTATGAAACACAAGATATGTTCAGATATCTGATGGTCATAACTAGGAAAGATCATAAATGGTGGGCTATACCTACCTAACAAGGCATTACACCTTTGCTATCCATTACTGCGTACTACTGTGCTTAACATGTCCATGGTTGGTGCTGTCACCCTATTCACAACTATTTTACGCACGGCGTTTTCCATCAAAAAGTGTGTTTTGTTTTTACAGCGGATATCTTTCCTATCTCGAGAACAAACTATCGACGAGTAAAGGCCCTTCCCAGTTCCATACAACTAATGGAAAATATGAGCACCGGTTTAACTCGAGAGCATCGTCGCGCACGCAACGTATCTCACGCGAGGAATAGTCGCGCGCGGTCACAAGTCGGTCGACTACATCTTGGCTTTACTAGCGCCGTTAAAGAAGCATGGTATTGGAGGATACAGATATAAACAAACCATTTTAAACTTAAGCGTTCGTTTATTTATCAGTTTAGTGGACCTTCTTAAACGGATCTCATGGCGTGTACGTCTACTTCGTGGTTACAAGGAGAGGGACCCTAGGCGTCAGGCTGTAAAAAAATAATAATACATGCGATGAAATCCGTTTAAATTAGGTAAAATATATAAATAATAAATTTATCCCGCCTAGTCGCGGCGGACTACGACCTAAGTGTCTCACACGAGGCAACGCTGACCCCTTAATTTTATACTTTATACGCAACAAAGGCTTACAATTACGTTTATTTACAAAATGTACACGAAAATAACACATTAAACAATTCGTTATAGCTGAAAATCTATACACAAAGACAATTTAGCAACAAGTCCGCCTCGCGACACACACCGAGGCGAGGCTTTCATAAAGCCCGTCAATCTGGCGTTTCGCTTTATAAGAGCTATTTAAATAATAACCTTGCGTTACAATGTTACCTTTTTATGTATTTTCATAGCTATCGTACAATGGTCGTATTGGATTGGACAATAATACATTCTGGAACCCACATTCGTCCATTATTTAAATAAGTTTAATTTAACTCCTTCCTATATTAAATTTCCTTCCTTCATTTAGAGTATCGGTTCTGCCAATGCCGCTGGCGATTTGTACTGTCCTCGCGCCGCGCCCGGACACGCGCGCTCAGCAGGCACGCGATACCCGGCGAACGCATTACTAATCATAACTGCTAATAAATACATTCGATGATAATCAACAACGCCCAATACCTACATGTAGGTATAAGCCTAGCTTTAATTGGGACCAGATCTATTTATGTATGGTCGTTCCCTACTATGTATTTAGTTATTATTTAATAAACAGCGCTGATTTATGTGATTCAAATTATGTACATAGCGGGAGTTGTCAGAATGCGATTCACGTTTTGATCCTGTCTCGCTCGCTCTTACGCGATCCAGATAAGAACCTCTCAGTTTTCATCTAAACCCGAATGGCAATCTGAGAGCTCACGGACTGTACGCGTGTAGATCCTTAAAACAACCCAGTAAAAATTGGGTTATATTTGCCACAGGTGCGTTGCGAAGGTCTACAGAGTAACAAATCAGAAATTCGGCGTGTTTTTTCCCCAGCAACCTTAAATAATGACGATACTGTGAACAAACCAGAAGGACGGGATTATACCGGAGTCGCGGCGCCACGGCGCGCGGGCCGCGCCGCGGCCGGGCCGGCGGCCGCGGCGCGCGCTCGAGCCTCATTACACTGCCGGCAATCGACAACGATAGGTTCGATCGTTCGATCTAACCCCGCAATGTAATGAAAACGCAGGGTCGACTCGGCAAATTCATACCACCGAGTCGCCCGAGACCGGTATCGTCGGCCCGGACGCCGCGCTATAGTGCGGGCGCGGAGGCGGGGGCGGAGGCGGACGCGGCCCGCCGTCGCTCGTCACTACACACACAGTCCGGGCGAGCGCGCCGGCCGCGCCGCCCTAGTCGAAGTCGATGTCCATGTTGTACTGCGAGTCGCGCTCGCTGGCGTTCAGCGAGGAGCTGGAGGTGGAGTCGGAGGCGCGGCCGGCCCAGGCGCCCGTGCTGACGGACGCGTCCGACGACGACGAGCCCGAGTCCGGCGCGTCCCAGCCCGCGCGCCGCCGCGCCAGCCGCCGCAGCCGCGCCGCCGGCGCGCCGCCCGCCGTCACTGCAACACGTAACACTACTCGTTACACGTGTCGGACGGGCCGGTACCAGGCCCGCATGCTGCACAGTACTCACTCGCGGAGCTGGAGCTGGAGCGGGGCGGGGTGGGCGCGGCCGGTACCAGGCCCGCATGCTGCACAGTACTCACTCGCGGAGCTGGAGCTGGAGCGGGGCGGGGTGGGCGCGGCCGGTACCAGGCCCGCATGCTGCACAGTACTCACTCGCGGAGCTGGAGCTGGAGCGGGGCGGGGTGGGCGCGGCCGGTACCAGGCCCGCATGCTGCACAGTACTCACTCGCGGAGCTGGAGCTGGAGCGGGGCGGGGTGGGCGCGGCCGGTACCAGGCCCGCATGCTGCACAGTACTCACTCGCGGAGCTGGAGCTGGAGCGGGGCGGGGTGGGCGCGGCCGGTACCAGGCCCGCATGCTGCACAGTACTCACTCGCGGAGCTGGAGCTGGAGCGGGGCGGGGTGGGCGCGGCCGGTACCAGGCCCGCATGCTGCACAGTACTCACTCGCGGAGCTGGAGCTGGAGCGGGGCGGGGTGGTCGCGGCCGGTACCAGGCCCGCATGCTGCACAGTACTCACTCGCGGAGCTGGAGCTGGAGCGGGGCGGGGTGGGCGCGGCCGGTACCAGGCCCGCATGCTGCACAGTACTCACTCGCGGAGCTGGAGCTGGAGCGGGGCGGGGTGGGCGCGGCCGGTACCAGGCCCGCATGCTGCACAGTACTCACTCGCGGAGCTGGAGCTGGAGCGGGGCGGGGTGGGCGCGGCCGGTACCAGGCCCGCATGCTGCACAGTACTCACTCGCGGAGCTGGAGCTGGAGCGGGGCGGGGTGGGCGCGGCCGGTACCAGGCCCGCATGCTGCACAGTACTCACTCGCGGAGCTGGAGCTGGAGCGGGGCGGGGTGGGCGCGGCCGGTACCAGGCCCGCATGCTGCACAGTACTCACTCGCGGAGCTGGAGCTGGAGCGGGGCGGGGTGGGCGCGGCCGGTACCAGGCCCGCATGCTGCACAGTACTCACTCGCGGAGCTGGAGCTGGAGCGGGGCGGGGTGGGCGCGGCCGGTACCAGGCCCGCATGCTGCACAGTACTCACTCGCGGAGCTGGAGCTGGAGCGGGGCGGGGTGGGCGCGGCCGGTACCAGGCCCGCATGCTGCACAGTACTCACTCGCGGAGCTGGAGCTGGAGCGGGGCGGGGTGGGCGCGGCCGGTACCAGGCCCGCATGCTGCACAGTACTCACTCGCGGAGCTGGAGCTGGAGCGGGGCGGGGTGGGCGCGGCCGGTACCAGGCCCGCATGCTGCACAGTACTCACTCGCGGAGCTGGAGCTGGAGCGGGGCGGGGTGGGCGCGGCCGGTACCAGGCCCGCATGCTGCACAGTACTCACTCGCGGAGCTGGAGCGGGGCGGGGTGGGCGCGGCCGGTACCAGGCCCGCATGCTGGACAGTACTCACTCGCGGAGCTGGAGCGGGGCGGGGTGGGCGCGGCCGGTACCAGGCCCGCATGCTGCACAGTACTCACTCGCGGAGCTGGAGCTGGAGCGGGGCGGGGTGGGCGCGGCCGGTACCAGGCCCGCATGCTGCACAGTACTCACTCGCGGAGCTGGAGCTGGAGCGGGGCGGGGTGGGCGCGGCCGGTACCAGGCCCGCATGCTGCACAGTACTCACTCGCGGAGCTGGAGCTGGAGCGGGGCGGGGTGGGCGCGGCCGGTACCAGGCCCGCATGCTGCACAGTACTCACTCGCGGAGCTGGAGCTGGAGCGGGGCGGGGTGGGCGCGGCCGGTACCAGGCCCGCATGCTGCACAGTACTCACTCGCGGAGCTGGAGCTGGAGCGGGGCGGGGTGGGCGCGGCCGGTACCAGGCCCGCATGCTGCACAGTACTCACTCGCGGAGCTGGAGCTGGAGCGGGGCGGGGTGGGCGCGGCCGGTACCAGGCCCGCATGCTGCACAGTACTCACTCGCGGAGCTGGAGCTGGAGCGGGGCGGGGTGGGCGCGGCCGGTACCAGGCCCGCATGCTGCACAGTACTCACTCGCGGAGCTGGAGCTGGAGCGGGGCGGGGTGGGCGCGGCCGGTACCAGGCCCGCATGCTGGACAGTACTCACTCGCGGAGCTGGAGCTGGAGCGGGGCGGGGTGGGCGCGGCCGGTACCAGGCCCGCATGCTGCACAGTACTCACTCGCGGAGCTGGAGCTGGAGCGGGGCGGGGTGGGCGCGGCCGGTACCAGGCCCGCATGCTGCACAGTACTCACTCGCGGAGCTGGAGCTGGAGCGGGGCGGGGTGGGCGCGGCCGGTACCAGGCCCGCATGCTGCACAGTACTCACTCGCGGAGCTGGAGCTGGAGCGGGGCGGGGTGGGCGCGGCCGGTACCAGGCCCGCATGCTGCACAGTACTCACTCGCGGAGCTGGAGCTGGAGCGGGGCGGGGTGGGCGCGGCCGGTACCAGGCCCGCATGCTGCACAGTACTCACTCGCGGAGCTGGAGCGGGGCGGGGTGGGCGCGGCCGGTACCAGGCCCGCATGCTGCACAGTACTCACTCGCGGAGCTGGAGCTGGAGCGGGGCGGGGTGGGCGCGGCGTCGGCGGCCTGCTGCTCCTGCGCCGCCTGCTGCTCCTCGGTCAGCAGCGAGCGGCGACATATCGGACACGTCGCGTGCAGCTGCAGCCACGGCTCTATACACGTCGCGTGGAATATGTGGTCGCACTGCAGCCGGGACACCGACTCGCCTGGAAACATAATGGGCCGAGAGTTAACCGATGAGTTACGGGGCGTGCGGGCGGGAGAGGGGAGCCGAGCGGAGACTCACCCAGCTGGAAGTTCTCCCAGCACACGGAGCAGGCGGCGCTGGCGGCGACCTGGTCGGCGGAGACGGGCTCGCTGGGGATGGCGGCGATCTGGTCGCGCGGCAGCGGCGGAGGCCCCGCGTTCTCCAGCTGCCCTAGTAACTGCGTCACCACTGCGTCCAGGCCTGGAACATACATCTATTTTTTTAAACGTTATTTTTTCAACATTCGATCTTGTGAGTTGAGTACACCGACCGACTACTCCTACGTCTCCCCGGGCGAAGTAACTTGCTAATCGGTCATGATCGCCTAGTGGCAACGGCCCCGCGCTGTCTTTGAATTAGATCACCGCATAAAGTGTAAATAAAAACTGAAATCATTATCTCACATATAGTAGTGTAGTAGTATACTGAGTATACACATTAGTTCGGTGAATAGATACTAAAGTACTATGGGTGACCTTACAAACGGTCCGGTATTTTTTAATTTTTGATATGTTGTCTAGGATGGTAAGTCAGTGTTTAAAATGTAAAATGCACAATTTCCCCCCCTCCGCGCCCGCCGCCATATTGAAAAAACTGGCACTTTCTTCATAGTTTTGCTCATATCTTCCTTTAGGAGCATCTTAGCTAGAAGAAAGCTTGCACAATGTTATATAGAGTTAAATTTACTATATTCTCCATGTTATATTTTGTTTCTAGAACAGATAGTTACGGAGATATGCGCATTAAAAAAAAACGTGAAAAATCGCAATTTCCAACTCAAAAACAAACTTCTGGATTATATCTTCGTTTAGGAGCATTTTAGCTAGAACAGAGCTTGAGTAATGTTGTAGAGAATTAAATTTACTATAATTTACAGTTCAAATTTTGTTTCAAGGACGGTTACTTACGGAGATATGCACATTTAAAAAACTGGAAAAGTCATTCAGTGACGGCCTAGTCTAGGACGAATTAAAACATGTAGGAAATATAATTGCTTATAAAACTCATGTCCGTTTTTACATATTTTTTTTGGAAAATGTGACTTTATTTTTTACATATCGCGCCGCTGATGGAGTACTACTATACGATAGCTAGCCGCGACGCGAGCTTACCTTCGCCGCCGAACACATAGTCGCCGGGCGCGCCGACCAGCACGAAGGGCGCGCCGGCCGTCACGGCGCCGGCGCCCAGCGGGCCCGCGCCGCTGATGGAGTACTACTATACGATAGCTAGCCGCGACGCGAGCTTACCTTCGCCGCCGAACACATAGTCGCCGGGCGCGCCGACCAGCACGAAGGGCGCGCCGGCCGTCACGGCGCCGGCGCCCAGCGGGCCCGCGCCGCTGATGGAGTACTACTATACGATAGCTAGCCGCGACGCGAGCTTACCTTCGCCGCCGAACACATAGTCGCCGGGCGCGCCGACCAGCACGAAGGGCGCGCCGGCCGTCACGGCGCCGGCGCCCAGCGGGCCCGCGCCGCTGATGGAGTACTACTATACGATAGCTAGCCGCGACGCGAGCTTACCTTCGCCGCCGAACACATAGTCGCCGGGCGCGCCGACCAGCACGAAGGGCGCGCCGGCCGTCACGGCGCCGGCGCCCAGCGGGCCCGCGCCGCTGATGGAGTACTACTATACGATAGCTAGCCGCGACGCGAGCTTACCTTCGCCGCCGAACACATAGTCGCCGGGCGCGCCGACCAGCACGAAGGGCGCGCCGGCCGTCACGGCGCCGGCGCCCAGCGGGCCCGCGCCGCTGATGGAGTACTACTATACGATAGCTAGCCGCGACGCGAGCTTACCTTCGCCGCCGAACACATAGTCGCCGGGCGCGCCGACCAGCACGAAGGGCGCGCCGGCCGTCACGGCGCCGGCGCCCAGCGGGCCCGCGCCGCTGATGGAGTACTACTATACGATAGCTAGCCGCGACGCGAGCTTACCTTCGCCGCCGAACACATAGTCGCCGGGCGCGCCGACCAGCACGAAGGGCGCGCCGGCCGTCACGGCGCCGGCGCCCAGCGGGCCCGCGCCGCTGATGGAGTACTACTATACGATAGCTAGCCGCGACGCGAGCTTACCTTCGCCGCCGAACACATAGTCGCCGGGCGCGCCGACCAGCACGAAGGGCGCGCCGGCCGTCACGGCGCCGGCGCCCAGCGGGCCCGCGCCGCTGATGGAGTACTACTATACGATAGCTAGCCGCGACGCGAGCTTACCTTCGCCGCCGAACACATAGTCGCCGGGCGCGCCGACCAGCACGAAGGGCGCGCCGGCCGTCACGGCGCCGGCGCCCAGCGGGCCCGCGCCGCTGATGGAGTACTACTATACGATAGCTAGCCGCGACGCGAGCTTACCTTCGCCGCCGAACACATAGTCGCCGGGCGCGCCGACCAGCACGAAGGGCGCGCCGGCCGTCACGGCGCCGGCGCCCAGCGGGCCCGCGCCGCTGATGGAGTACTACTATACGATAGCTAGCCGCGACGCGAGCTTACCTTCGCCGCCGAACACATAGTCGCCGGGCGCGCCGACCAGCACGAAGGGCGCGCCGGCCGTCACGGCGCCGGCGCCCAGCGGGCCCGCGCCGCTGATGGAGTACTACTATACGATAGCTAGCCGCGACGCGAGCTTACCTTCGCCGCCGAACACATAGTCGCCGGGCGCGCCGACCAGCACGAAGGGCGCGCCGGCCGTCACGGCGCCGGCGCCCAGCGGGCCCGCGCCGCTGATGGAGTACTACTATACGATAGCTAGCCGCGACGCGAGCTTACCTTCGCCGCCGAACACATAGTCGCCGGGCGCGCCGACCAGCACGAAGGGCGCGCCGGCCGTCACGGCGCCGGCGCCCAGCGGGCCCGCGCCGCTGATGGAGTACACCAGCTGCTCCAGTAACGTCTCTGGTCGTGCGCCGCCACTGAAAATATAACTAAACTATACTATTATTCCATAATTTGATTATTTCATGTATGCGAGTGCGTACGTAAACGTTTGTTTTGTAGCCACATCGCGTCAAAACGGCTTGACAGAAGACGAAGACACTAATTTTTGTACAGGGTTAACTAACTGAATTTGCACAATTATAGAATACATTTTACCATGATAATGAAAAAAAAAGTGTCATATCTTGTTCTTCAATAACGGCCAAAGTTGTGGCCACGTTCTAACTGTCGTTAATGATATAGGCGGATGGTGCTTACGTATTAAGTAAGTTTAAGCAAATGCTTTAATTTGGTAATATAGAGTAATCTACTATTCAGTACTTACCGGTGCCGCCCGCCAGACATGAGGAATGCCAGGTCACTCAGCATGGGATGGCTGGCGCTCTGGAATCGCAACAAACACAAATGTTCATATCGTTATTGGTACATTTATGAGCGGCCACAACGAGAAGCGGCCCCCATAGGTGGGAGCGAGGAGGCGTAGCACGATCTCTCGCTCCCACTTACGGAGATGCCATGACTTTGCGCGACCAGCGGCGCGGCGGTCATACGAGTGAGCGAGACACGCGTTCCGCGGTCGTGGCATCTCCGTTATCGCTGCCGCTCACCGCGGATATCGTCACCGTTACTGGTTACTGCACTAATACTCAAACAAGCGCAGACCCAGCATGTAAAGAGGGTTTGGACCGAACAAAAAACGTAGAAAGTGCGAGTTGGGTTACGGCGATCGATATAATAATATTTCTATTTAATTAAAAAAAAAACGGTCAAAACCAGTCATATCACGACATCGGACAATTGCGCCACTGAAGCCGACGTCGCCAAGTGCCGTCCAAACAATCATCAAACACTTTGTAATTTAAATCGTATTTTTGCCATGGCGCGGCGCGGGCGTCAGTGTCACGGAGAATTGCTTCACCGCTTGGCGTGCAAAAGGTTCATTTCGGATGTAGGAACATGTATGGCCATCTTGCCCGCAATGTTAGATCCGCGCCTGACTCGAGAACTGTGACAAATCCCAGAACTGAAGGGAGTTGTGTTGTCGAGTTGTCGCTACGAAGGGGGTAAGGATATTCGTCATTAGAAACTATTTCGTCGAGCTTAGATATACATAAACATACATACCTAATAATAACTGTAAAACTTCGTTAATTTATATACCTGACACAAAACAATCGCCAATGAGTGCAAACTGGCGTTTTTAGGGTTCCGTACCCAAAGGGTAAAAACGGGACCCTATTACTGAGGCTTCGCTGTCCGTCCGTCCGTCCGTCCGTCTGTCACCAGGCTGTATCTCAAGAACGGTGATAGCTAGACAGTTGAAATTTTCACAGATGATGTATTTCTATTGCATATTTAAACACCACACACACACACACACACACACACACACACACACACACGTTTAGTTTGTTCATTAAGCTTTTAGAATTAAGAATATAAATTTAAAAAGTTAAATTTACATAATCGTTTATTATGGTTTGCTACCATATTTTCTAGTTACGGAAGAGCGGGGTCTCCCAACACAAGCATATTTTCTTGCTTAGTGGGTGGCTCCAACCTTTTACGATGTAAAAATCTTGTAAGAAACCTAAATAAACATTTTTCATTTTTCATTTTCATTTTTCATTATTGCCGCTATAACAACAAATACTAAAAACAAAATAAAATAAATATTTAAGAGGGGCTCCCATACAACAAACTTGGTATAGATTATATATATGTATAGGTACGGAACCCTTCATGCGCGAGTCGGACTCGCACTTGCCCAATTTTTTAATTAATGTTATTCAGTATTCTTATCAGTAACCGTAATTCTAATTAGGTTCTTGAGTGTACTACAATAACGCTGCGTTTCTTAGATTTGACATGGTACATGTAATGACCGCTGCCTTACAGTTGAATATACTTGAATACAGTATCTAGCGTTATCTCTCGACGACATCCTTGAATCAAATTATTTTATATCTCATAGTTTTAATTAGGTTTATTGTTTGTCTATAGAAACGCTGAATAGATAAGAATAGGTAAGAGAACAAGTTTCTCTGATGGGATCTAAACGAAAACCGCCCAGTACTGCGTCAGTGAGAGAGAGCGAATCATGCGCGCAAGAGAGCCAATAACTTTTGCAACCTTACATTGTCGAAAAGTGGATGTTTGTGTACCTATAACCCACGGCATGCGTCCACCTACCCCGAATATCCCAAGTCCCTAGGACAGCTGCGCGGTAGAAAGCGTCGCGACTGACATCAAGAAGTTTACTGACTTCCAAAGTTCCCTGTAAGAATCTTACAGTCATATTCAAGTTTCAAGTTCATGTGTCCAGGCTAAGCAACTATAAAGATTTTCGAAGGACCTTCAACAGTAAAATTGTACAAGTGTTTTTGATGGCAACAAATGAATATTATAATTTGACACGGTCGTAACTGATTAGTACAATAACAATCGTATCAGTTAATCCATGACGCAGCAATGAAGTGACGCAAAATGACAACTATCAAGGTCGCGACACTATTTCCTTAAATACATTACCTACGCACTATGTGGGGTGGGGTACTGTATTATTCGTAGCCTGCATACCTAGGCGATTTAGATAAACAACAATGTGACAAAAGAACTTCTAAATAGGTATGTAGGTAACCCTTATACCATAATAGCCCAAGAAATAAAAAGTTCTTGATATGTAAGTATCGTAAAATGAGTCAATCTGATCAATAGGTTATCCGCGTAATGGGCGCGACCGTCGGAGTCGTCTCAAGGTCGCGGATGGTCGACCTATTAGCATGTGGGCCCTACATGCCCTATATGTGCAGGTGCTATTACAACAACCATCACTGGAATGGGAACTAAAATGTGGGCCCCCCCCCCCCTTTCGTCTATCAGAATTTTCTGCTTAATTTTAGAAGTGTGATATCAAATAAAAATATTCCTATTTTCTATTACTTATCCTTAAAGTGCTTATTTTAAAATAAAACCATATTTAATTTCAACATGGCAAAGAAAATACCACAAACAAGTGTGTGATAAGCCACTGGTGTTAGGTATTTTCAGCAACTGATAACAGAAGAAAGCAAGGACCTATTACGCACTGCACATTGGTATGACTGTATGTTCTTAATTTAATTAACTCCTAATTTTTTTTTTATATTATTTGTATGCCTGCACGCAAGCTAGATACAATGTAGACGTAGTGGAATAAAATTGTGACAACACATGTAAACAGTATCTTGCCAAATAAATATTTTAGATTGCCATGCTTCATGCTCTCAGTACCAAGATCCAAATTGATGTTCTATGAACATAATCAGCTATGAAGTTCCATCTGATTTCTTGACAGGGATAACTAGTGTTAGCACTTGAGACCTTACATCCTTACATTACTGTTTTGGATTACAATTGTTGGATGATTCTGTACAAACTTGACTTTACTACACTTTTTCATAGCTTGTATGTAAATAGACTGCAGTGGTATACTGTTCATAAATTAAAATTCTCACTGGCTTCCCCACTTCAGGGCGATTGAGTACCATTCCCTATTGCTACTGAAGAAAAAGCAAACAATATCCACCTCAGCTTGCCCTGAGTTATTGTAAGCAAACTATGCAGTGTTGTCAATGCAAATTTTTAGGCGGCAATATACATTAGAAAAAGAACTTGTGTTTATAGGGAAAAAAGACCAATTGTGGGCCATGTCACTACTTAAATAAGGGTTCCTAGTTGACTACGGAACCCTAAAAAAGGAAACACTTTTCAATATTACCCAAATGGTGCTGCTTTCAGGTTTATAACATAGCATAGACAACTTTACAAAGTTGGCATTAAAAAACAGAAGGGCTATTCTGAATACTCCGATGTTCGAAATTCGGCAGCAGTCAAGAAAATGAATGAATTTGTTATCAATAAATGAATTAATTACCGTAAAATTTGCGAAAGCCATAGAATCTACTACAGCCCCAAGGCTAGGCCCTTGATAAAGTGATTTTTTGGCCTGAAAGTCGTAGAACACAGTAATTGCCATAGCAATGGCCACACTGACACCATGCCACTGATAAACTGTGTCCTTATGTTCTTAGAAGCAAGAAATTGAAAAATCATGTGCCTCTAATAGGAATTGAATACAGATCTATTTTTTGTTCACCTTTGGTCCAATTTTTCAATTAGTTGCTTCACAGTATATGTATATTTCATACCTTGTACCTATGCTACCATGCAAAGGGCATCTGAGCCTGTATTCCAAGTGTGTATTAATATGTAATATAATATAACAAAACATGTCTCAACTTCTATGACATGAGTAAATCCATTTCATACGCATTATAATAACTGATGTAGTTTTTCACATATTTCCTGAGAATACAAGCCCTTGTAGTATCGATTAAGCTTAATGACTAAGTTACCTTGTAGACTTAGAGCAAGTCCTGCAAGGAAATAATCAGTAATAACTATCATACTTGATGCATATCATCTGAATCATCTAAATTGCTCATGTCTGCGTCACTGAAGTCATCTCCGGAGAGTGCAGTGCTTTCCGTCTCACTCTCCAACTGTTCAATGAAACCACTGGCACAATATGGACATCTGTAATCCTGAAAAGTGAAATAATATTGTTTCAACGATTTAATAAAAAGATCTAGAAATCATAAATATACATATTCATATTTCAACTTATCTACTTTTCTTTTCATTATTATTCAACGCGTTCATTCTAGAAAATAGTGTTTAAGACTTCCTTTTATATCCACAAATAGTTTTCTTGATAATATTGACATTCCTACATGATGTAATTTTTTACAATTTGTTATGATATTGAGCATGTCTCACTCTGTAGAGTATTTTAAGGGATCTGGGATCAGAGATGCCAGCAGATCCTGTGATCTGGACCTGAGGACTCCTCTCTGACGGATAACTCTCTGACGTTAGTCATCCAATCAAGTTAACTTTACCGACAAAATAACAATCGGAAATTGATTTATTACGACCTTGGTTGGTACTGCCACGAGCCCCGGTTGAGACAGTGTGGATTTAGAACTTAATACAATGGTAAAAATAACTATGCTATTGATTTTTACCTGCAAAAACTCCTCAAATTCAATGTTACACCTGTGGCAAAAGAAGCGAGCGGAAGGTCTCCGCTCCACCACAGCGTCAGCCATTCCCTGGTTTTGTTCACAGCTTTACAAGTAGATAATTAACGATTTATTTGTATTTCCGAGTACTGTGCTTTCAAATAATGAACAAAAATTTATCAATCGCCATTTTTCTGAGACATGCACAGCACAGTCCCGACTTTTTTTTTTAATAGCTGTCTGGCTGAATAGTAATGGACTATAGATAGAGGTTGGCTATCTGTAGTATCAGTACTCTAGTCTGTAGCGCATGGAAAGTTTTCGAACAAAATAAAAGTAATGGCCGGCATGGATTAATTTTAGAGGGCGGTAGTGTGCTATGCATTATCAAACAGGAGTGAAAGAGAAAAAGTATAGACCTTCAGTAAATACAGCACTTTTTATTTTGTTGGCATTATACCTCGATGATACCTCGTATGTGTCTATGGCCTGGTGGGTTGGTTGAACAACGTGGGTAACGTACGTAGTGATTACATACTCTTTGGGTAACGTGGTGATGAATATTCTGACAAGTAATCTTTAAAAAAAAATTACAATACAATATGATAAAATTCAAAATTACCTTACTTCAAAAAACATTATAACCTGCTTAGCCTTTTAAAAACCTTATCTGGCAACATTACAGGTTATCTGTCGCTGTCGTTTCGTTGCATATTGGGGCATGGGAATGAGAATTTGGAGAAATATTATTTATATTTCACCACAAGCAGGATATTCCTTTTTAAGATTATTTTAAAATAGAATAGCTATTAATTATGTATAGTTCAATATTTTGGCTTGTGCTAAGGACTAGAGGGGCAGTGTCGATATCTAAGTGATACACAAGTGTTTTTGCGGGATGATTGTTATCAAATCTATGTGAATTCCACACAAATCATGTGAAATATTGTAAACACTATCTAATTATAGCCAAAGGCGTTATGACCTGTATTTGTGTTAGTGTCCAGTGAATAACATACTTTAAAAATGAATGAAAAGAAAATAGAGAAAACCTTCAAGAGCTACATCAACGTATCTCCAAAGGTAACATTTGCTTTTACGAAGTAAATTAGGTTTCATCTTCTAGTTACCCCACCTGCACTCCCACAGAGATTTTAGATCCTTGTTTTATCATATTGTAATACTTTTCTTTAAATACATGATTGTAGATGTTTTTAGTTTGTGTAAATATTATGATTTGATTTGTTTATTAAAATACGAAATTAATCGAGATTACTTTTGGGTTTGTTTTCTTTGAAATTGAATAGCTTATATATGTTTTTACCTGTGCTGTAAATGTTTATTAATTATGTTAGTAGTGGCAGTTAATAATGACTGTGTACATTTTTACAGAATAATGGGGAGAAAAATGGATCAGTTCAAGAAGTAAAGCCTAAACTGCTAAATGGTGAGTATTATATGATTTTAAATATGAGTGAGTATTTACTTATATATCTATCATTACAGGCTATACTAATTCAACAGTGCGGAATATATTATTACATCTTTACTACAACATAAATTGGCTTAAATATATTCTTACATTTGAATACAATCTGTTATAAGTACATTAGTACCTACATTCCATGCCAGGATTTTGTTTCTAGTTTTGTTATTATTATATAAAAAGTTAATACAATAAAGTAATTACAAAATATAAATACATTATAAAAAAAACCTAACCTAGGGTGCCACTATTGTTATTAGTTTTCTTAATAACAAGGTTTGATGTGTTTTATTTCAGCCATATTCTAATATAGTCATCACTTGGCATTGTGAAGCATAATATGTGACTTAAATTAGATACATTGGTGATTCTGTGGGCATTTCCCTAGTCAGAAAATACTGAATGTATTGGCTATGTCAAGCTACAGATTTAAATACTATGATAATTGTAAATACTACCATAATCACAGTTCTTGTTATAATTTATTTAACATAGCTAAAACACCTATGACTGACCATGGCTAAAACACCGTATGTACATTTACAAATGTTATCACAGCAAAACCAAAGAATATATATACTAACATGCAAAACTGAATTTAATCACGTTTTTTTATTACCTTGCAATTCTCCAGTGTGTTTTTGTTGTGATAATGTGAACATTTTGTTAATTTTACTCGATATCTTATAATTTGACCATGTTGTGCCGTATGTGTATTGCAATATCTGTATATGCCTAGAAGGTGATATTGGAATGAGACTATAATTATAACTACATGTAACTAAGAAGGAAAATTGTTTCTTAGCTCCAGCCTTTTTACCTATGATTTGGAACTTTCAGTTTAAATTGACTGTTGTTTCCCTTATGCATGCTATATTGCTTACTTTGTAGATTGATGATTGCACCAGACTTTCACATTCACACAACATGATGCTTGACACAGTTGGTAAAGATAAAATGGGTAACAATGAAATGGGCCAGTATAACACTAAACAGATGGCTAAAAATCATTTATTATTTAAAATAGACAATGAATAAGCTACTGACTTGTCACATTCAATACAATTGATCAGTATGCATGTTTATTGTCATATTTGTTAGTCTGCAATGTTTAATATGATATCAGAAGAACTAACAGACACATGATATACTTAAATTAACATAAAGTTATTTAATGGAATGTAAAAATTTGATATAATGGTACAAATCTGGTTTTACTCTAATTATTAATTTATATCTGCCGTGCTAAGCTAAAAGGTGACGTTTTTGTATGGAGCTTCATAGCAAAAGGTCGTATTTTACCTTAGCACTGCAGATATACTTTAATATAAATTTCGCTTCACGGGACTTCTATTCCCGTAGGGAATGCAAATGAGTTAAAACCAAAACCAAAAAAGTTGATTATAACCAATTATTTTGCTTAAATTAAATAATCGGTTATGGAACATTCTGTAATCAATTATTCGGTATTGTTCATATATTTTATACTAGGTATTACAAGTGAATTATCTTTATAACCACATGGTATACAAGTGAATTATCTTTTATTATATATTATATGTGAATGTGTATAAATTTTTACTTTACTCAATACTAGCATCACATCACAACATCTTTTGTAAAGTTTGACATCATGTTGTGTTGTAACAAGTCTCTTTTGTTTTAATCCTTCCCCACACCAAGTCAGTCTAATTGGATGATGATGTAAGTTAATGACTCATTGGATTATTTAAATCACCTGCATCTAAACGCAGGTGTTATGGTTTAATATTTAAAATCATTAATTTCACAATCAAAGCTTATATGTAAAAAAATAAACTAGGTATTTTACTAAATTTTCAAATTAATAAGGAACTATTTATTTGATTGTCATGTAAGTATATTCATTTATTAAAAAAAATTTGGCAAGTGCGAGTCCGACTCGCGCATGAAGGGTTCCGTACCATAATCTATAACAAGTTTGTTGTATGGGAGCCTCCCTTAAATATTTATTTTATTTTATTTTTAGTATTTGTTGTTATAGCGACAATAAAAATACATCATCTGTGAAAATTTCAACTGTCTAGCTATCACCGTTCTTGAGATACGGACGGATGGACAGCGAAGTCTCAGTAATAGGGTCCCGTTTTTACCCTTTGGGTACGGAACCCTAAAAATGTTAAAACATAACAAAAATTTATCCCATAGGAACATGAATGAGTAGAAATCTAATTGTACTTGGGTTAATACGCTCCAACGTCAAAATGTACAATGGTTAAAAATCTCATTAATGAGTGATTGTTATAAAGAACAAATGGTAAGTGATGAACTTGTCAAAATTCGTAAAGGGTGAATAGTGCCTATGTAATAACGTGCATGCGACAAAATGTACAATAAAAAAAATCGTGTTATAATGAATTATTATTTAATTATAATTGGGTGCACCTATTACTTTTGAAACTGTAGAATGAATGAAAATAATTGCTTTCCACATAACGTTCACATTACCTTGCGTATGTGCTTGACTAAAACCTTCACAAACATTTGGTGCCTCGGTCAGGAGCTCCCAGGTACCGGCTGCCTAATCTAATGCTCGCCGCGCACACGAGTGTTTTGTGGTCAAAAAGTGCAAGTCACACAGTAATATTTTCGTACGCTCGTACCAGACTCATTTTCATACAACGTCAATAACAAAGTTGAGTGACTAAGGACATTATTATTGTCAGTAATAGCTTTTTAAAGAGCTTACAAGTGCATCCTAGTTATTAAGGTGAACAACAAGGTTATATTTGTATTGTGTCGTTTAGGGCTTGAGAAAATTTAACCATTACACGTTATGTCCATTGTACATTTTGGCAGTGTACTTTTGTGCCACAGGATCATTATGGTCGCGAGAACATATTAAGCAAAGTACAATTAGACTTCTACTCATTCATATTCCCGGGGGAAATTTATTGCAGTAGTTATCCTTGAAATCCGCCCTACGTTTCTATTTTTCTATGACTGAGATTTCGTTGATATGTAAGTTAGGTCAGCGCTTAGTGATGCAACTGTCGATAATGCTCATTGCGTATGCGTTACGTGCGTTTAACTGTATCGCCATGTATGCTCTCCCGGCGCGCGGCCGCGGAAGCAGGGGAAGTGGCCCATTCACGTCCGCTTAGTTTGTCGCCACTGTGCAAGTGTTATGGGTGTTTTAAGACCAGGTGACATTTACGATTTTGTTTTTTTTTTCGATTGTGTTAACGGATTCCCTGAACACGGAAGGTTATCGTATTGATTTACCTTTTTCTTGATTGATACATGATGTTATAAGACGTTCAAAACGTCAAATATTGCCTTTGCAAAATAATTGAATTTATCATAATATTAATACGCTAATAAGCCCTGTATTGTGTTTTTTTATGGTGATCGGCTACTGATTTATGTTTTTTTTTTTATTATCGTTATTAATTAGAAAGGGGTTTTGTCACACACTGACTATGTCACCCTTGTTCCGTTGAGTTATGTATGATTATAAATCATTATACGCAGATAAATTCATTTTATTTAGTTCAGTTTAGTTCAGTTAGTATCTGAGGCTGTCCGTGGTCGAGGTTTCTTCCTCGGGGTCGAAATAATTAAATAAATAAATAAATAAATAAATATTAAGGGACAATCATACACAAATCGACCTAGTCCCAAACTAAGCAAATCTTGTACTATGGGCACTAGACGACGATATACATAATATATAAATACATATATAGATAACATCCATGACACAAGAACAAATATTTTGCACAAATATTTGCCCCGGCCGGGATTCGAACCCGGGACCGCCGACTCAGTAGGCAGGTGTCTACCAACCGAGCCAAACGCGTCGTAAAAAATAAATAGTCGTAAATTAAGTGAACGGCAGAGATTTAAGTTAAAAAAAATCTTTATTTAAACTAACAGAGTAACAGTACAGTTTTACAATCAAAAGTATTCTAATCTTAAAATTAATTAATATTACTATTTATAGCTAATTTCTGCATCTTCAGCATTGACGCATGTCCCAGAAAGGTGTTTACTGCGTTGATGCTGATATCCATAAATATTTCAACACGGTTTATTGTACCAAAGTACAGACACGAAAATATACAGAAGGAGAAAGTTTATAATTTTGCCAGATGGAAGTCCGAAAGCACAGAGAAGAAAGATACACAAGCACAAGCACAATTATTAATATTTAGCGTCAGCGCGCGAGAGTATTTGTTATTAGTTTTTGCGTACGAGCGACATGCATTCAGTGTCGAAGCGTCATAAGTACTAGCGCGGTGCACCGGCCAGCCGCCGTTTGCTTCGCAGCAAACCGGTCGCTGTGACGTAGCCGCGCGGCACACCGAGATAAGGAATGCAACTATCTAATAACAAATTCGATGCGCTTGTCCGCTTTACATACAAAGTTTGTTGTTCAATTTTGTATATTATTGTTTTTATTATTTTAATGTTGTCTGTTATTTATGCGTAACGTAAATACATATTAATTTATTTATTTTGACAACAATGTTTTGATTAGAATTAAGTTTAGTTATAAGTTTTAAATTAAGTATTAGTTGGATTTAATTATTAAAACTTATTTATTGTATATATTAGTATTAAGTACACTATATATCTAATATTGAGCGGTGGTGTATATGCAGGTTTTAGGGACCCACCTATCGTATCATCCCGAAGGAAGACTTGAGCTGATGTGGATAAGTCCTTAAATATGAAGGTGTTTCGCTTACCACTGTGCCGCGACGCAGGTGATGGATGTAAATCCCTTGCAAACCCGCGAAGTCGTGACAAATAATCTGTCACATCGGTGGTTTCATCCTCCCGAGGGTTAAAAAAATCACCTGGAAGGCGCAGAGGTTGGCCATAAAGAAGTTCAGCCGTTGAAGCCTGAATGTCTTCTTTATAGGCACTCCGGATCCCTAGTAAAACTAGAGGAAGTGATTCCACCCAGTTGCTACTCCCGTGGCAGGTTATGGCAGCTTTAAGTTGCCGATGGAACCTTTCCACGAGACCATTGCAAGCTGGATGGTATGCAGTCGTTCGACGGTGCTGGAAACCAACCATGGCAGATAGCTGCTGGAATAGGGCCGACTCGAACTGACGTCCTCTATCCGTCACGATATCCGCTGGGCAACCAAAACGAGCTATCCAGCCGCTCAGCAACGCTCGTGCCACCGTCTCAGCTGACATATCCGCCAACGGTATTGCCTCTGGCCATCGTGTGTACCTATCGACGGCTGTGAGGCAGTAGCGGAACCCCTCGCATAAAGGTAAGGGGCCCACCAGGTCTATATGTATAAATGCTAACCTCGCCCTGGGTAATTTAAAGCTACCTAAAGGGGCTGAGACGTGGCGTGTGATCTTGGACCGCTGGCATGCGAGACATGTACGTACCCATTCTCGGCAGTCCTTTTTGACGCCAGGCCAGACGTAACGCTCTGCGACTAATTTGGCGGTGGCGTTGGCTCCGGGGTGGCTCAAAGAGTGAAGACTGTCGAACACTGGTTTACGTAGGTTTTTGGGTATAAACGGTCTCTGAGTAGCACCACTGACGTCGCAGTACAGATGACTCTGAGAACCGGGTATTTTCACCTTATCCAGCTGTAGTGACGACTCTGCCTCTCGTAGCTGTCCTAGCTCTTGATCTGCCTGTTGAGCTGCTGCTATCCTCTCAGCTGTGACTGGCTGCGAGATCTCGTCTATCCGCGATAGTGTATCCGCCACGACGTTGTTTTTTCCTGAAATGTGCCTGATGTCCGTAGTAAATTGGGCTATCAGGTCAAGGTGTCTGAACTGACGTGGGGAACACTTCTCTTTACGAGAGTGGAAGGCGAACGTGATCGGCTTGTGATCGGTGTAGATCGTAAAGTCACGAGCCTCCACCATATGCCGGAAGTACTTCACGCTCTCGTAAATCACCAACAGCTCGCGATCATATGGTGAATATTTTACCTGTGCTGGACTTAGCTTTCGCGAGAAGAATGCCAACGGCTGCCACTCGTTCTCCTTTAACTGCTGCAGCACGGCCCCGATGGATTTGTCAGACGCGTCTGTCACCAGAGCTAGTTTCGCGTGGCAGTCCGGATGAGCTAACATAGCTGCTTGACAAAGACTGTCCTTGCACGCCTGAAACGCGTCGATTTCCTGTGGGGAGAAATTAACGGGGTGAGAACCCTTCACCGAGCCAGTTAGTAATGCGTTCAGGGGTGCCTGATACTTGGCCGCACCTGGAATAAACCTGCGGTAAAAGTTCACCATCCCCAGAAAACGACGCAGCTCCTTAACTGTTTTCGGCATAGGGAAGTTCTGGATGGCCTCGACCTTCGATGGTAGCGGTGTGGTTCCATCAGCTGTTATACGGTATCCGAGAAAGATAACCTCAGATACGCCAAAGACACACTTAGCTGGGTTTACCACCATCCCAAATTCCTTGAGCCTGCGGAACAACTGATGTAAGTGCTGCTCATGCGTCTCTTGGTCCTGCGAGAAAATCAAGAAGTCGTCGAGATAGGCATATACAAAGTCGAGTCCTCTGAGCATCTCGTCGACAAATCGCTGAAAGGATTGACCACTATTTCGGAGTCCGAATCCCATGTAAGGGAATTCGAACAATCCGAACGGTGTGGTTATAGCGGTCTTCGCGATGTCCTCAGGGTTGACAGGGATCTGGTTGTACGCCTTGACCAGATCGATAGTAGAAAAGATCGTACAACCAGATAGACTGTGGGAAAAATCCTGTATGTGCCTAATCGGATACATATCCGGAATAGTACGGGCATTAAGCATACGGTAATCTCCACACGGACGCCACCCATCGTTCTTCTTTGGGGCCAGGTGAAGTGGAGAGGACCATGGAGATTCTGACGGCCGGCAGATGCCGCTTTTCAACATCGCGTCAAACTCTGCCTTGGCTATTTTTAATTTATCGGGCGCGAGACGACGAGGTGTACTTGATACGGGCGGACCAGGTGTAGTACGTATATGGTGTACGGTACTATGTGTAGGTGTGCGGTGTATACCAGGTGGACGTGTTATTTCGGGATACTGCTCGAGTATAGTGTGGTATGTAGAATCACCAGACATTACCTTAACCGAAGTGACGTTTTCTGATTTTCGCGCAAGCAAAGCCGGGGTCGCAAGCGATGTCACGGCATCGATGAGGCGCTGATTCCTCACGTCGACGACCAGACCATAATGCGATAAAAAATCGACCCCTATTATCGCCCTCGTTACATCTGCAATAATAAATCGCCAAGCGAAGTCACGGCGTAAGCCTAGGTTTAATATAAAATTAACATAGCCATATGTATTAATATTTGTACCATTCGCTGCACTTAAAACTAAATCAGTTTTATTATATTTAGTTTTTAATTTAGACACGGGAAAAACACATAAATCACTACCAGTGTCCACTAAAAATTGTGTTTTTGATCGCTGGTCTGTAACAAATAAGCGACCGGTACTGGGGCAGTCGTCGGCCGCCATTACAGATTGCCCCGTCCGTTTCCCGTGAAGTCACATGGTTTCACGCACCGTGTCGCCTTGTCCCCAAACTTGTGGTGATACCAGCACGTTGGGAATTTTCTATAATTTGAATTCGATCTCCGTGCTGATGATGATCGCCCACGTCTGTTCTGTCCTCCGGGCGTCCTTGAACGCCCACGCTGTTGCGATGACTGGTCGAATTTTGACATCATCATTTTCATTTGCCGGCATAATGCTGCAACCTCCTGGCGCAGGGGATCTGACGCCGATGGCGGTGATGACGCTGGTGATGAACCTGCTGCTGCTATCTGCGGGGGCGACGGCACGACCTCGTGAATCCTGTCGGCTAGTTCGGCTACCTCGTCCAACGGTAGTTTCGACTGGCCCGCGATGATGCTCTGCGTACTTGTGGGTAGTCTGCTAGTCCATATGGATCGCATAAATTCCGAGGGGACGCCTGAACCGGCCAAGCTCATCAAATGCCGGAGGAACTGCGACGGCTTCCGATCTCCTAATTCCTCATTTGTCAGTATCTGCTGGATTCTCTTGTCCCGTGAAACTGACAACCGCTTTATGAGCTCGGTTTTTAATTGTTGGTACTTATCTGATGCCGCTGGTGCCGTAATAACATCCTCCACTATCGATGCAGTAGCTGAATCCAGCTGTGCCAACACATAGTGGAACTTGGTCGCGTCAGCCGTTATATTTGATAACACGAATTGGCTCTCGAGCTGCACAAACCAAAGCGCTGGCTTATCGGGATAAAATGGCGGTACCCGCACTCCAACTCTGCTCACTTCTGCTTCGTTATTTGGCATGATTTGTTCCTTCTCGGGGTCACCAGTGAGGCTGTCCGTGGTCGAGGTTTCTTCCTCGGGGTCGAAATAATTATCCATAAATATTTCAACACGGTTTATTGTACCAAAGTACAGACACGAAAATATACAGAAGGAGAAAGTTTATAATTTTGCCAGATGGAAGTCCGAAAGCACAGAGAAGAAAGATACACAAGCACAAGCACAATTATTAATATTTAGCGTCAGCGCGCGAGAGTATTTGTTATTAGTTTTTGCGTACGAGCGACATGCATTCAGTGTCGAAGCGTCATAAGTACTAGCGCGGTGCACCGGCCAGCCGCCGTTTGCTTCGCAGCAAACCGGTCGCTGTGACGTAGCCGCGCGGCACACCGAGATAAGGAATGCAACTATCTAATAACAAATTCGATGCGCTTGTCCGCTTTACATACAAAGTTTGTTGTTCAATTTTGTATATTATTGTTTTTATTATTTTAATGTTGTCTGTTATTTATGCGTAACGTAAATACATATTAATTTATTTATTTTGACAACAATGTTTTGATTAGAATTAAGTTTAGTTATAAGTTTTAAATTAAGTATTAGTTGGATTTAATTATTAAAACTTATTTATTGTATATATTAGTATTAAGTACACTATATATCTAATATTGAGCGGTGGTAGCCTAGTGGTTAGGGCATGCGACTTTCAATCCGGAGGTCGCGGGTTCGAACCCGGCCCGTACCAATGAGTTTCTCGGAACTTATGTACGGAATGTCATTTGATATTTACCACTCGCTTTTCGGTGAAGGAAAACATCGTGAGGAAACCACCTAAGCCTAAATAAGGCTTAGTTTCCCCTCTGGGTTTATATTATTAATATTATTTATTATTAAATTTATTATTATTATTGGGTTGGAAGGTCAGATGGCAGTCGCTTGCGTAAAAACTAGTGCCTACGCCACATCTTGGGATTTAGGTAGCCGACCCCGATTGATGATGATGAGTTAGTATCTAATATTAAGTTCCAGACGTTGTCAGACGAACAACGAAGTGATCCTGTAAGGATTCCGTCTTTACCGATTGAGGTACGGACTCTAAAGGCAGTAATAATAATAACTCATGAGTTGTTCTGCTATGTATAGCAGTAGGTGCATGCTTCTATGTAAACGGCATAGAAACAAAGGCTGCAGACTTTCAGCAAATCACAAAAAGAAAACTGCTGAAACCATTTACTTGTTTGAAGGTTTCCGCGGTCGGTTCATGGCGTTGTTTGCACATGGCCATGTTTTTGTTTCGGCTAGAAGTGAGTCAAAGTAAACATTTCACGGTCGCTCGCGATTGCCGAATACCGCCCGATAAATAAAGGTAACGGTCCGGCGACCGCGCACCGCGTCGCCCGGTCACGTGCCTGCGGAGGTTCACGTAGTTTTCTTCGAGATATACAATTATACAGTCGGAACTTCCTTCAATAAACTATGTTGTACTAACTAGTGGCTCTGTGAGCCGTGGAACTCGCAAGTTTGTTTCGTAATGCGAAAGTTTGTAATCGACTCGGTTGACAAATTTTTATTTTATTTATTTCAATAAAGCATGGTACTTACACATTTTATAACAAATTTCGCCAAACACGAAGTTTATTGTGAAATGTGGCCTGCAAGCGAGAACAGCCGGTAATCCGAACATCCGGACAGACGAAAGAAATGTTGGTAATAAAGTTAATGATACAGTGGCGTAACTGCCACCGTTCCGACAGTTTAATGGAAAATAAAAAAATGCCTCACGCCTTCTCGGTTCTTTTCGGACCAGGGGCCTTTTCCAGGCATTTTGATTGTCTTTCCATCTTATTCTTACAGCACTTATTTTATAGTCTTGGTTTTTGGGCGTCGACTTTTACTTTTATATTGCGACATATTGCTTAATACGTCAATTAAAATCAGTCCGTAAAAATATCGAGTAAACTAAGATTAAGTATTTGTAGTTAGAACCTAGAAAATTTTCATTGAAATTGGCATACTTACTTGATTAAATTTTTTCGTCATCATTTGACAAAGTTTATTATTTAGTAGTACTAAAGCTTAATACATGCATAGTTGCTTACGGAATCTCATCACCTTAGCCGAATGACGTCCGCCGCTGGACAAAGGCTCACGGATCTCCCCGATGACGTGTCTCACGCAACGGCTCCCGCCATCCTCACGAGATCATCTGTATACTAACTATCTGCAAACGTATAATGACTCAAAAAATACTGAAAATAGACGCGGCACGAACATTGCGTTGCGTGTGGTACGTTCATTTAGGTCAAGCTAGCCAAATCTAGATCTGGGCATTTGTGCGGCTCGGGAATCCCTAGATACGCCTGTGATAAACGCAAGTGTTGCTAGCGTCATCCGATTCTCACTGTGAGGCGAGCGGCAGCTCAAGACAAAAGATTACACTTGATGAGCAAATAATTAATTCCCTTTGTTGAGGCGTGTGGAACAACGCGCTTTTCCCAGGTGTTTGTTTATTGCGGCGAAAACAGTTTTATATCTTCCCCTCCCACATTTATAAAATGTATAATGTGGGTGAACACATGTTTAATGTGAAAGTGTTCGTTGCTTTTAATATAACGATGGACCTGGAATGTCATGAAAAATGCTGAAAAATTATATTACAGGGTTCTATGTAACATTTCACCTATCTTATTTTATCTTATTGTATAAAAATCCACGGTTCCCGAATAAGCAAGCTCAAACCTGACTAGCATAACGTTTGCCGTGGTGTGAGCGAAGCCGCGGGTAACCCTAGTAGAATATAAACAAGTTCACGACTAAACTACCTACTTCCGTAACGAACTGCGTTCTCCTGAGAATTCCATTCGATTTTAAGGTGGGTCCGACAGTCTCCTTCGGAGTGATAAAATAGTATACCGGATGATCAATCCAAATGGGTCAGTATGGGTCGATTTTAAATTGAATGAAAACTGCATTTTTTATTTTTATAAATCTCATACCTAATTTCATACGTAACACGATCAAAACCGCTGTAAAGAATGTTACAATACGACATGCGATTGCTTACAGAATGTTAATCAAGTGCAATTTCCGGTTATGTAAGAATTTTATAAAATAAAAAAAACCGGCCAAGTGCAAGTCGGACTCGCGCACCGAGGGTTCCGTACAAACACTTTCCATCCCTAAGTGTTTAAGTTAAGTTTGCACCTGGTATGTATAGCGCCCCATATAAATTAGGTGCAAACTTGCAAAGTTAGGTATTAAAAAAAAACTACTTACTAGATCTCGTTCAAAACAATTTTCGTTGGTAGTTTTTATAGTAATGTACATCATATGTTTTTTTTAGATTTTTCATTTTCTTATTTTAGAAGTTAGAGGGGGGGGGACCAACTTTTTTCCACTTTGGAAGCGTCTGTCACGCAAACTATTCGGTTTAGAAAAAAAATGTTTTAGAAACCTCGATATCATTTTTGAAGACCTATCCATAGATACCCCACACGTATGTGTTTGATGAAAAAAAAAATTTTGAGTTTCAGTTCTAAGTATGGGGAGCCCCCAATATTTATTATTATTTTTTTATTTTTGCATCAAAATCTTAATGCGGTTCACAGAATACATCTACCTACCAAGTTTCAACAGTATAGCTCTTATAGTTTCGGAAAAAAATGGCTGTGACATACGGACGGACAGACGGACAGACGGACAGACAGACAGACATGACGAATCTATAAGGGTTCCGTTTTTTGCCATTTGGCTACGGAACCCTAAAAATGTTGTTTCTATTATATCTAAAATCGACGCCATGGCTCCTAAGAACCGATTTCCCTATCTCTTATTATTTTTCTTTTTCTCCCTACTGACCCATTTGGATTGATCACCCTGTATATAGGCACAATAGGTAGATTTTCCTCAAAGAACCTGATTTTGACTCTTCACATACCAAAGGTATGTCTAAGCGATTAATGTAATGGCAAACTTCCGTGTAATGTTGGTTATCTTGGTGAACCTTACTATATCAGAAATAACAAATTCTACCTATGAGTAGAAATAGTAACTACCTAAAGGATCAACCGAAGCTTAAATACGCTGACGGTGCGATTACTTCGGATACGGCTCAATGTATATAGAAAGAAACCGTGACGCAAACGACGCGTCAGCCACAGTGCACCTAACCTTGACCACCCAAATTTCTATTTTTGACGTTTTCAACCCCTACATCTCCGCCATTTTGACAAATTTCGAGAAACTGAATCGAGAAAATATAATTACTTTCCGAACCTACTCACAAAATTTCATTGGAATCGATTTAGAAATGTGGCCTGTAGGCGAGAACCGCCGGCAATCTAACATCGAAGCATCCGGATACGAAAGTCATTTTGGCGAAGCAGAAGACGCTTCGCTCGCTCGGTCAATTAATTTCCGACAGTGTCATCAAGTCATCTTTATTGTCACCGACACTGTCAAATGTTGTAGCATACCGTTAGACGGCTGACTAACGTAACGTGTCGCCCGGCCTGGCCGCCAGCGTGACATGACGGTGACATGTCATTGTACTTTATAGCGCGCGAGTAATTAACCCGTTACCTTAATTGGTCCTTCGAGCCGGATCACTGGGCTTTTTACAGACGCCATTGCTGTCGTAAGAGCGTAGTTTTGAGAAGATGAGCGTTTTATGACGGATGTAATTCTAATTCTTATGTTTATCGAATCGTTATGGAACAATACATATTTCGTAACACCACCAGCTAGTCCCGAAATTATAATCTGAAGCCATATGTAGTTCTTATCGTTATCCCAATACTTCCATTTTAAATGAACCAATAAAGTATCAACCGGTCACAAGTTTACGAAATATAAAAAAGCCAGTACATTTCGTATTGCGTGTAGGAAGCCCGTTACTACACCGTTTATTACTCAATTTTCTGGTTTGTTACAGTGTGCTAAAGTATTTGCTTATATGGGTGCTTTATTTCAATTACTTTTAAGGCTGTTCCGCTTTATATTTAAGTACCATTTTTAGGGTCTGAAAATTAACGATTACCAAACCACTATAATTTCTTTCCGTACCTATACCAAGACGGTTGAAGTGCCCATTATAGGTGGATTTGTAACTGACCCTATCCCTTCTTCGGTTTAACTTTAGTTTTGTATTAGTTTACCATGCAGCTGCCGTCTACCGCTGAAAGATTGTGACATCTGTCTGTCTATCTAATCTTATCGTGAAAAAATGAGGGTACAGCATAGCTTCTGTCTGTGTTGAAGTATAGATATGAGTAGGTACATTTATTGATTACAACAAATTATATTGACACGGCGCTGTGAAGGCCAGAAGTCAATGCACAGTCACGCTCAATGTCATGTTCGTAATTGTTCACCTTAATTATTATACAGGGTGACTTCAAATTGGTAATATAAAATTAGTGTTTCGCACACATCATCCCCAATGTAAACCTCTTTACTATGTCTCATGCTTCTAAAGTAATCAAAAGTATCTTATTTTTTAGTTTTAAATTATCCTATATTTTAGGCTTGATGCGGTTACCCTACCACTATGATTTAAAACAAAGAGGTTTAAATTACTTCAAATCAAAACTTTCCCCTCTGGTTATCATCTGAAATAGCATTTATGAAGTAAAAGTGTTTTGATTACTAATTGTCACTTGTCAAAGAATAGAACATTACTGCAGACGCCGGGAAATAAGGGTCTGCCGGCTGAGTAGGTAATAGGTATAGACGGACGGATACGAAGCCGGCAAGCCCTTACACCTTACACCACTCAAAAAACATAATTCAGCTGTTTAGCCCGTTCATGAACACAGACGCCATGTTTAAAAAAAAATTACTTCCCGGCCTAGGCCTTCAATTTTGTATGTAATTCGTTTACAGTTCTCTCGAATTGTTCCGCCCGAAACGTGACACTTCGAAGCCTGTTTTAACGCAAGTTATGACGATATCTCATTGCATGTTTGAGAAAAAATATTTTATGCAGGATTATGATTTTTAAGTAAATGCCTCTTCTCTACCCCTACAGTAACATACAAAGAATGGATAATGTTATTTTTTTTTATTTTACATCGCGAAATACAGTGCTAATTTAGGAATTATTTCAATTAATAACTTGTAAACTTCAATTGACGTAACTAACGTACTTAAATAAGAACTAGAGACAGATACGACAGTTAGTTATTGAATTTGCGGTAACCATTAGGTAATCACACATTGGGACTTTAATTATTTGTTTTGTTAGAAAATTATCGGTAGTTAAAGATAGCAAATTTTAAGAATTGACTTAATGTAATACATTATTTATCATTATAATTGAGCTACAACCAAGTGTTTTGTATTACCAATTTGAATTCACCCTGTATATTTATTTCTTCATATGTATCTATCGTTGTTAACGTATATTTATAAATTGTATCCCTTGGGCTATGATAGAAGCTCTTACAGGCTGCCTGCTCACAGAAGCGGGGCGGAAAAATGAACCGATCAGGCTGCGTCTTTGTGAAGCCCAAAATAAGTGCATTTAAGAGGAATGTGATTGGTCCATTTTACACAGCTCCGCTCCAGTGGACAGGCAGCCTAACGTTCTAGGTCTCATGAACATGTGTCATATGGACTATTACTGTGCGTAACTTCCTGTTTTAAACTTGTTAGTATTAGAACTCTATGAAGCGTATGAATCCGGTCGAAATCTACACCGACTATGAGTATAAATAAATAAATAAATACTTATATAGATAAATATATACATAAATACATATAACAACCATGACCCAAGCACAAATATTCGAGTTCATCACACAAATATTTGCCCTGGCCGGGATTCGAACCCGGGACCGCCAGCTCAGTAGGCAGGTCGGACAAACCGCGTCGTCAAGAGTATAAAACCAGACGATTTTAAAACGGCAACTAAAGCCAAATCAGGTCGATAAAAAGCTATGTCTATGTGGTGTAATCCGTGGAGTAAATGTTCTCTTTGTTCTCGACAGGGGAGTTGATAGTGGGCGCGGCGCACAGCGTGGTGCTGCTGGCGCCGCTCAGCGACCGCGACCACGGCCGCTTCGGCTCGCTCTTCGTCACCAACTACAAGCTCACCTTCGTGCCTTTGGAGCACTCCGTCGATGATGTGAGTACTGGCGACGGCTGTTCCAGCTGATACCGAACACTCCGCCACACTGCCGACTGGGTCTTACTGTTCCACTAGTTCACCATGTCTCTATAGCGTGAGAAGCCTATTAAATCATCCATTTATTCCGAAAAATGGTTATTATAGGGATTGTCTCGTATCACATTACATTGGTTAAGATTTGATGATACTGCGTTTATGATAGGTTGATAGGGGTGTTTATATATTTTGTTTTGCCGTTTTTTTATGTTATAGGAGGTAACTCTCCATGTCGCCATGTCTGAGTATTAGTAGGTACATTACATAGCTATAGGGCGGCGAATTGATGTTTGTGGCCCGAACCGGAGGTAAGGGTCATAAATATGCAATCTGGGGCTTTACGAATTACCGCCCGTGGTTTTTCTAAAGTTTTGAGTCATGCTTTGGCCAGGACGGCGGCCTAGGGTGACGTAAAATATATTATTTCGTTTAAAATATAATTCAGTTTTTTGTCGTAAATAACGACTCTCGCCCGATTGTAACCGTAACTGTGTCGAATTAAATTCGTTCTACCACTAAGGCTGCATTTAACCAAACTTGCAATGTCTAATGTTGTGACATTAATTTAGGAATATTATCCGATATTAAGCGTTATTCTTGGAATAAAAGTTTGGTTTAATACAGCCAAAGTTGAATTTAAGTTATACCGGTATTTGGTTTTTATCTTGATTTATATGCCGAATGATTTGCTACACTAATAAGCTTAGATTCGTTCGCGTAGGTATACCTTATTTATTAAACATGTCGAATTGGAGGTTAGGAAGTTGTTTTCAAATTTCTAATTTTGATGTTGACATACCAGGAATGCAGCCAGCACAACTACCTACTGGGGCCATACGACGCCGCGCTCACGAGCGTCGGCGCCGTGTGGCTCACGGACGGCGGGCCGGCGCGGCGGCGGCGACTCGTGCCGAAGGGAGACATGCCTCAGAAGGTTAAAGGGCTGCAGGTTATATGCAAGGTATGGGCTCCTGGTACTTTTGTTGACACACGCAACCATCATCGGTCTTCGTCTCACCTGATGGAAAGTGAAGACAAGATGACGATGGCTATGACAAGAAAGCCAGAAGATGCCTAAAGATATAGGGAATTAATTTCAACGGTGTGTACCAGACAAGATCCCTGAGACCGCGTCGTTACAGAATGGGATCAAACACATTATTTAAACGACAGTCTTATCATATTTAATAGTTGTTAATTTTGTATTAAAAATTATTACTCATCCGAATTTGGCTACTAAACTTATATCATAATAATTAAGTTGGCTGGTCGTAGTGTTCAACACAGACCTAATGGCTCAGTAACCCGACACGGCGTTATAATCTAATCAGCTTAACTGTGCCATTGCTCGCTGTATGGTTTCATTATCACGTCATCTCAAATGACTGGCTCAGTTAATTGATTTGTAGTACAAATTGACATTCCAGTAGGAAGAAGATTCTTCATTTAGTTACAGTCACTTCTTATTACATTAGCATTTGTTTCTTCGCTTTTCAGATACATATACGTGTATATGCATTATAATGCTTTAATTTCATGAGTCTATTAATTACATAAACAACAAACATATGTCAACTGATTCATGCTGAACTTCAACGAAAAACCTAGATATTTATAATGAATTTATAAAGCAACTGTTAGAAAGATGGTGGGTAATGTTTCAGAACATGAAAGTGCTGACGTTCAGCTTCGCGAACTCGCCGCTGGGGCACGGGCGGCGGCTGGCCATGGCGCTGGCGCACCACGCCTTCCCGCAGCGCCACGACCTGCTGTTCGCCTTCGAGTACAAGGAGCCCTACTACCCCGCGCTGCCCTCCGACCTCAACATGTTCCTGCGGCCGGCGGACTGGAAGCGCGAGCTGGAGCGCTGCGCGTGTCCGCACTGGCGCATCACGTGCATCAACGGCACCTCGGACGCCTTCATGCTGACGGCGGGCGAGACGCTGATAGTGCCCAGCTCCGTGCTGGACTACAACCTGATGGAGAGCGCGCGCCACTTCCGGTCCGGCCGCGTGCCCGTGTGGGTGTGGGGCCGCGCCGCCGGCGCCGCGCTGCTGCGCAGTGCCGAGCTGCTGCCCACCGAGCAGGCCGCCACCGCCGAGAGCGTGCTGCTGGAACAGGTGCGTGCTGCTGGAACAGGTGCGTGCTGCCGACCTCCTCCGCTAGAGGCAGGGCCGAGCTGCTGCCCACCGAGCAGGCCGCCACCGCCGAGAGCGTGCTGCTGGAACAGGTGCGTGCTGCTGGAACAGGTGCGTGCTGCCGACCTCCTCCGCTAGAGGCAGGGCCGAGCTGCTGCCCACCGAGCAGGCCGCCACCGCCGAGAGCGTGCTGCTGGAACAGGTGCGTGCTGCTGGAACAGGTGCGTGCTGCCGACCTCCTCCGCTAGAGGCAGGGCCGAGCTGCTGCCCACCGAGCAGGCCGCCACCGCCGAGAGCGTGCTGCTGGAACAGGTGCGTGCTGCTGGAACAGGTGCGTGCTGCCGACCTCCTCCGCTAGAGGCAGGGCCGAGCTGCTGCCCACCGAGCAGGCCGCCACCGCCGAGAGCGTGCTGCTGGAACAGGTGCGTGCTGCTGGAACAGGTGCGTGCTGCCGACCTCCTCCGCTAGAGGCAGGGCCGAGCTGCTGCCCACCGAGCAGGCCGCCACCGCCGAGAGCGTGCTGCTGGAACAGGTGCGTGCTGCTGGAACAGGTGCGTGCTGCTGGAACAGGTGCGTGCTGCCGACCTCCTCCGCTAGAGGCAGGGCCGAGCTGCTGCCCACCGAGCAGGCCGCCACCGCCGAGAGCGTGCTGCTGGAACAGGTGCGTGCTGCTGGAACAGGTGCGTGCTGCTGGAACAGGTGCGTGCTGCCGACTTCCTCCGCTAGAGGCGCCACCATCGCGTGGCTGGTGCATCGCCAATTTCATTTAAACATAACGTAAGTCTAGATTTATATAGTTAATCACGTAAAAATGTATGTTTCCAGGTTCGGCGCTCGCACCCCAAGCTGACGCCGCCCCACGTGATCTACCTGTGCGGGAACAGCTTCGCGGCGAGCAGCAGCACCGCCCCGCTCCCGCTGCCGGCGCTCGGCGCGCTGCAGGCCTCGTACAAGAGGCTCGTGGAGCTGTGCACGCCCCCCACGCTCGGGGGGTTCTGGGTGAGCGCCTTGTAGTGAGTGATGCGCTCCCGGTACCGGCGCGCGGCAGGCCTCGTACAAGAGGCTCGTGGAGCTGTGCACGCCCCCCACGCTCGGGGGGTTCTGGGTGAGCGCCTTGTAGTGAGTGATGCGCTCCCGGTACCGGCGCGCGGCAGGCCTCGTACAAGAGGCTCGTGGAGCTGTGCACGCCCCCCACGCTCGGGGGGTTCTGGGTGAGCGCCTTGTAGTGAGTGATGCGCTCCCGGTACCGGCGCGCGGCAGGCCTCGTACAAGAGGCTCGTGGAGCTGTGCACGCCCCCCACGCTCGGGGGGTTCTGGGTGAGCGCCTTGTAGTGATGCGCTCCCGGTACCGGCGCGCGGCAGGCCTCGTACAAGAGGCTCGTGGAGCTGTGCACGCCCCCCACGCTCGGGGGGTTCTGGGTGAGCGCCTTGTAGTGATGCGCTCCCGGTACCGGCGCGCGGCAGGCCTCGTACAAGAGGCTCGTGGAGCTGTGCACGCCCCCCACGCTCGGGGGGTTCTGGGTGAGCGCCTTGTAGTGAGTGATGCGCTCCCGGTACCGGCGCGCGGCAGGCCTCGTACAAGAGGCTCGTGGAGCTGTGCACGCCCCCCACGCTCGGGGGGTTCTGGGTGAGCGCCTTGTAGTGAGTGATGCGCTCCCGGTACCGGCGCGCGGCAGGCCTCGTACAAGAGGCTCGTGGAGCTGTGCACGCCCCCCACGCTCGGGGGGTTCTGGGTGAGCGCCTTGTAGTGAGTGATGCGCTCCCGGTACCGGCGCGCGGCAGGCCTCGTACAAGAGGCTCGTGGAGCTGTGCACGCCCCCCACGCTCGGGGGGTTCTGGGTGAGCGCCTTGTAGTGAGTGATGCGCTCCCGGTACCGGCGCGCGGCAGGCCTCGTACAAGAGGCTCGTGGAGCTGTGCACGCCCCCCACGCTCGGGGGGTTCTGGGTGAGCGCCTTGTAGTGAGTGATGCGCTCCCGGTACCGGCGCGCGGCAGGCCTCGTACAAGAGGCTCGTGGAGCTGTGCACGCCCCCCACGCTCGGGGGGTTCTGGGTGAGCGCCTTGTAGTGAGTGATGCGCTCCCGGTACCGGCGCGCGGCAGGCCTCGTACAAGAGGCTCGTGGAGCTGTGCACGCCCCCCACGCTCGGGGGGTTCTGGGTGAGCGCCTTGTAGTGAGTGATGCGCTCCCGGTACCGGCGCGCGGCAGGCCTCGTACAAGAGGCTCGTGGAGCTGTGCACGCCCCCCACGCTCGGGGGGTTCTGGGTGAGCGCCTTGTAGTGATGCGCTCCCGGTACCGGCGCGCGGCAGGCCTCGTACAAGAGGCTCGTGGAGCTGTGCACGCCCCCCACGCTCGGGGGGTTCTGGGTGAGCGCCTTGTAGTGAGTGATGCGCTCCCGGTACCGGCGCGCGGCAGGCCTCGTACAAGAGGCTCGTGGAGCTGTGCACGCCCCCCACGCTCGGGGGGTTCTGGGTGAGCGCCTTGTAGTGATGCGCTCCCGGTACCGGCGCGCGGCAGGCCTCGTACAAGAGGCTCGTGGAGCTGTGCACGCCCCCCACGCTCGGGGGGTTCTGGGTGAGCGCCTTGTAGTGAGTGATGCGCTCCCGGTACCGGCGCGCGGCAGGCCTCGTACAAGAGGCTCGTGGAGCTGTGCACGCCCCCCACGCTCGGGGGGTTCTGGGTGAGCGCCTTGTAGTGAGTGATGCGCTCCCGGTACCGGCGCGCGGCAGGCCTCGTACAAGAGGCTCGTGGAGCTGTGCACGCCCCCCACGCTCGGGGGGTTCTGGGTGAGCGCCTTGTAGTGAGTGATGCGCTCCCGGTACCGGCGCGCGGCAGGCCTCGTACAAGAGGCTCGTGGAGCTGTGCACGCCCCCCACGCTCGGGGGGTTCTGGGTGAGCGCCTTGTAGTGAGTGATGCGCTCCCGGTACCGGCGCGCGGCAGGCCTCGTACAAGAGGCTCGTGGAGCTGTGCACGCCCCCCACGCTCGGGGGGTTCTGGGTGAGCGCCTTGTAGTGATGCGCTCCCGGTACCGGCGCGCGGCAGGCCTCGTACAAGAGGCTCGTGGAGCTGTGCACGCCCCCCACGCTCGGGGGGTTCTGGGTGAGCGCCTTGTAGTGAGTGATGCGCTCCCGGTACCGGCGCGCGGCAGGCCTCGTACAAGAGGCTCGTGGAGCTGTGCACGCCCCCCACGCTCGGGGGGTTCTGGGTGAGCGCCTTGTAGTGAGTGATGCGCTCCCGGTACCGGCGCGCGGCAGGCCTCGTACAAGAGGCTCGTGGAGCTGTGCACGCCCCCCACGCTCGGGGGGTTCTGGGTGAGCGCCTTGTAGTGATGCGCTCCCGGTACCGGCGCGCGGCAGGCCTCGTACAAGAGGCTCGTGGAGCTGTGCACGCCCCCCACGCTCGGGGGGTTCTGGGTGAGCGCCTTGTAGTGAGTGATGCGCTCCCGGTACCGGCGCGCGGCAGGCCTCGTACAAGAGGCTCGTGGAGCTGTGCACGCCCCCCACGCTCGGGGGGTTCTGGGTGAGCGCCTTGTAGTGATGCGCTCCCGGTACCGGCGCGCGGCAGGCCTCGTACAAGAGGCTCGTGGAGCTGTGCACGCCCCCCACGCTCGGGGGGTTCTGGGTGAGCGCCTTGTAGTGAGTGATGCGCTCCCGGTACCGGCGCGCGGCAGGCCTCGTACAAGAGGCTCGTGGAGCTGTGCACGCCCCCCACGCTCGGGGGGTTCTGGGTGAGCGCCTTGTAGTGAGTGATGCGCTCCCGGTACCGGCGCGCGGCAGGCCTCGTACAAGAGGCTCGTGGAGCTGTGCACGCCCCCCACGCTCGGGGGGTTCTGGGTGAGCGCCTTGTAGTGATGCGCTCCCGGTACCGGCGCGCGGCAGGCCTCGTACAAGAGGCTCGTGGAGCTGTGCACGCCCCCCACGCTCGGGGGGTTCTGGGTGAGCGCCTTGTAGTGAGTGATGCGCTCCCGGTACCGGCGCGCGGCAGGCCTCGTACAAGAGGCTCGTGGAGCTGTGCACGCCCCCCACGCTCGGGGGGTTCTGGGTGAGCGCCTTGTAGTGAGTGATGCGCTCCCGGTACCGGCGCGCGGCAGGCCTCGTACAAGAGGCTCGTGGAGCTGTGCACGCCCCCCACGCTCGGGGGGTTCTGGGTGAGCGCCTTGTAGTGAGTGATGCGCTCCCGGTACCGGCGCGCGGCAGGCCTCGTACAAGAGGCTCGTGGAGCTGTGCACGCCCCCCACGCTCGGGGGGTTCTGGGTGAGCGCCTTGTAGTGATGCGCTCCCGGTACCGGCGCGCGGCAGGCCTCGTACAAGAGGCTCGTGGAGCTGTGCACGCCCCCCACGCTCGGGGGGTTCTGGGTGAGCGCCTTGTAGTGAGTGATGCGCTCCTGGTACCGGCGCGCGGCAGGCCTCGTACAAGAGGCTCGTGGAGCTGTGCACGCCCCCCACGCTCGGGGGGTTCTGGGTGAGCGCCTTGTAGTGAGTGATGCGCTCCCGGTACCGGCGCGCGGCAGGCCTCGTACAAGAGGCTCGTGGAGCTGTGCACGCCCCCCACGCTCGGGGGGTTCTGGGTGAGCGCCTTGTAGTGAGTGATGCGCTCCCGGTACCGGCGCGCGGCAGGCCTCGTACAAGAGGCTCGTGGAGCTGTGCACGCCCCCCACGCTCGGGGGGTTCTGGGTGAGCGCCTTGTAGTGAGTGATGCGCTCCCGGTACCGGCGCGCGGCAGGCCTCGTACAAGAGGCTCGTGGAGCTGTGCACGCCCCCCACGCTCGGGGGGTTCTGGGTGAGCGCCTTGTAGTGAGTGATGCGCTCCCGGTACCGGCGCGCGGCAGGCCTCGTACAAGAGGCTCGTGGAGCTGTGCACGCCCCCCACGCTCGGGGGGTTCTGGGTGAGCGCCTTGTAGTGAGTGATGCGCTCCCGGTACCGGCGCGCGGCAGGCCTCGTACAAGAGGCTCGTGGAGCTGTGCACGCCCCCCACGCTCGGGGGGTTCTGGGTGAGCGCCTTGTAGTGAGTGATGCGCTCCCGGTACCGGCGCGCGGCAGGCCTCGTACAAGAGGCTCGTGGAGCTGTGCACGCCCCCCACGCTCGGGGGGTTCTGGGTGAGCGCCTTGTAGTGAGTGATGCGCTCCCGGTACCGGCGCGCGGCAGGCCTCGTACAAGAGGCTCGTGGAGCTGTGCACGCCCCCCACGCTCGGGGGGTTCTGGGTGAGCGCCTTGTAGTGAGTGATGCGCTCCCGGTACCGGCGCGCGGCAGGCCTCGTACAAGAGGCTCGTGGAGCTGTGCACGCCCCCCACGCTCGGGGGGTTCTGGGTGAGCGCCTTGTAGTGAGTGATGCGCTCCCGGTACCGGCGCGCGGCAGGCCTCGTACAAGAGGCTCGTGGAGCTGTGCACGCCCCCCACGCTCGGGGGGTTCTGGGTGAGCGCCTTGTAGTGAGTGATGCGCTCCCGGTACCGGCGCGCGGCAGGCCTCGTACAAGAGGCTCGTGGAGCTGTGCACGCCCCCCACGCTCGGGGGGTTCTGGGTGAGCGCCTTGTAGTGAGTGATGCGCTCCCGGTACCGGCGCGCGGCAGGCCTCGTACAAGAGGCTCGTGGAGCTGTGCACGCCCCCCACGCTCGGGGGGTTCTGGGTGAGCGCCTTGTAGTGAGTGATGCGCTCCCGGTACCGGCGCGCGGCAGGCCTCGTACAAGAGGCTCGTGGAGCTGTGCACGCCCCCCACGCTCGGGGGGTTCTGGGTGAGCGCCTTGTAGTGAGTGATGCGCTCCCGGTACCGGCGCGCGGCAGGCCTCGTACAAGAGGCTCGTGGAGCTGTGCACGCCCCCCACGCTCGGGGGGTTCTGGGTGAGCGCCTTGTAGTGAGTGATGCGCTCCCGGTACCGGCGCGCGGCAGGCCTCGTACAAGAGGCTCGTGGAGCTGTGCACGCCCCCCACGCTCGGGGGGTTCTGGGTGAGCGCCTTGTAGTGAGTGATGCGCTCCCGGTACCGGCGCGCGGCAGGCCTCGTACAAGAGGCTCGTGGAGCTGTGCACGCCCCCCACGCTCGGGGGGTTCTGGGTGAGCGCCTTGTAGTGAGTGATGCGCTCCCGGTACCGGCGCGCGGCAGGCCTCGTACAAGAGGCTCGTGGAGCTGTGCACGCCCCCCACGCTCGGGGGGTTCTGGGTGAGCGCCTTGTAGTGAGTGATGCGCTCCCGGTACCGGCGCGCGGCAGGCCTCGTACAAGAGGCTCGTGGAGCTGTGCACGCCCCCCACGCTCGGGGGGTTCTGGGTGAGCGCCTTGTAGTGAGTGATGCGCTCCCGGTACCGGCGCGCGGCAGGCCTCGTACAAGAGGCTCGTGGAGCTGTGCACGCCCCCCACGCTCGGGGGGTTCTGGGTGAGCGCCTTGTAGTGAGTGATGCGCTCCCGGTACCGGCGCGCGGCAGGCCTCGTACAAGAGGCTCGTGGAGCTGTGCACGCCCCCCACGCTCGGGGGGTTCTGGGTGAGCGCCTTGTAGTGAGTGATGCGCTCCCGGTACCGGCGCGCGGCAGGCCTCGTACAAGAGGCTCGTGGAGCTGTGCACGCCCCCCACGCTCGGGGGGTTCTGGGTGAGCGCCTTGTAGTGAGTGATGCGCTCCCGGTACCGGCGCGCGGCAGGCCTCGTACAAGAGGCTCGTGGAGCTGTGCACGCCCCCCACGCTCGGGGGGTTCTGGGTGAGCGCCTTGTAGTGAGTGATGCGCTCCCGGTACCGGCGCGCGGCAGGCCTCGTACAAGAGGCTCGTGGAGCTGTGCACGCCCCCCACGCTCGGGGGGTTCTGGGTGAGCGCCTTGTAGTGAGTGATGCGCTCCCGGTACCGGCGCGCGGCAGGCCTCGTACAAGAGGCTCGTGGAGCTGTGCACGCCCCCCACGCTCGGGGGGTTCTGGGTGAGCGCCTTGTAGTGAGTGATGCGCTCCCGGTACCGGCGCGCGGCAGGCCTCGTACAAGAGGCTCGTGGAGCTGTGCACGCCCCCCACGCTCGGGGGGTTCTGGGTGAGCGCCTTGTAGTGAGTGATGCGCTCCCGGTACCGGCGCGCGGCAGGCCTCGTACAAGAGGCTCGTGGAGCTGTGCACGCCCCCCACGCTCGGGGGGTTCTGGGTGAGCGCCTTGTAGTGAGTGATGCGCTCCCGGTACCGGCGCGCGGCAGGCCTCGTACAAGAGGCTCGTGGAGCTGTGCACGCCCCCCACGCTCGGGGGGTTCTGGGTGAGCGCCTTGTAGTGAGTGATGCGCTCCCGGTACCGGCGCGCGGCAGGCCTCGTACAAGAGGCTCGTGGAGCTGTGCACGCCCCCCACGCTCGGGGGGTTCTGGGTGAGCGCCTTGTAGTGAGTGATGCGCTCCCGGTACCGGCGCGCGGCAGGCCTCGTACAAGAGGCTCGTGGAGCTGTGCACGCCCCCCACGCTCGGGGGGTTCTGGGTGAGCGCCTTGTAGTGAGTGATGCGCTCCCGGTACCGGCGCGCGGCAGGCCTCGTACAAGAGGCTCGTGGAGCTGTGCACGCCCCCCACGCTCGGGGGGTTCTGGGTGAGCGCCTTGTAGTGAGTGATGCGCTCCCGGTACCGGCGCGCGGCAGGCCTCGTACAAGAGGCTCGTGGAGCTGTGCACGCCCCCCACGCTCGGGGGGTTCTGGGTGAGCGCCTTGTAGTGAGTGATGCGCTCCCGGTACCGGCGCGCGGCAGGCCTCGTACAAGAGGCTCGTGGAGCTGTGCACGCCCCCCACGCTCGGGGGGTTCTGGGTGAGCGCCTTGTAGTGAGTGATGCGCTCCCGGTACCGGCGCGCGGCAGGCCTCGTACAAGAGGCTCGTGGAGCTGTGCACGCCCACCACGCTTTATTATAACAACGACGTTTTATTATGTTACTATTTGTCTCTTGAACTTGGGCATACTACGATGCCGTCATTCAATTTTCTTTCAAGAAACTAAAGAATGTACACGTTCACGGTGCCCTGACTGCTCGGAAGACTAGGTGAGCCGTATTGTGTTCATGTGTTCCTGGTATCTCGAGTTGACGTTTAGGTGATTGATGTTTACCGCAGTAGGTATATCTAGTAGGACCTTGTGACGGGGATTTGTGTCATGTGTGTATTAATCGCAAATTTCGTCCGCAGGTGCAAGACTCGCAGTACTACTCGCTGCTGGAGGCGAGCCGCTGGCTCCGCCACGTGGCCAGCTGCGTCGCGTTCGCGGACGAGGCCGCGCGGCACCTGGCCGACAACGTGACCTGCGTGCTGCAGGAAGGTAACGTGCAGGCCGGGACACAATACATATCTATCGTCAGTTGTGACTCGATGTGTCATAGCGTGGTGTCCGTAAAAGGCTCAGAAGTGCCGTAATCCTCGGTATTTTTGTCAGAGTTGGAATACAATATGGATAAGCCGAAATCCAGTGCGGTTCCGACCGATCCACCGACTCGCGCCGGGCTGCGCGCGGCCCCGCCGAGGTTAGGCTGGCCGCGCTCGGGGCGGGGAGCTGCGCGCGCCCCCCCCGAGCTTAGGCTGGCCGCGCTCGGGGCGGGGAGCTGCGCGCGCCCCCCCCGAGCTTAGGCTGGCCGCGCTCGGGGCGGGGAGCTGCGCGCGCCCCCCCCGAGCTTAGGCTGGCCGCGCTCGGGGCGGGGAGCTGCGCGCGCCCCCCCCGAGCTTAGGCTGGCCGCGCTCGGGGCGGGGAGCTGCGCGCGCCCCCCCCGAGCTTAGGCTGGCCGCGCTCGGGGCGGGGAGCTGCGCGCGCCCCCCCCGAGCTTAGGCTGGCCGCGCTCGGGGCGGGGAGCTGCGCGCGCCCCCCCCGAGCTTAGGCTGGCCGCGCTCGGGGCGGGGAGCTGCGCGCGCCCCCCCCGAGCTTAGGCTGGCCGCGCTCGGGGCGGGGAGCTGCGCGCGCCCCCCCCGAGCTTAGGCTGGCCGCGCTCGGGGCGGGGAGCTGCGCGCGCCCCCCCCGAGCTTAGGCTGGCCGCGCTCGGGGCGGGGAGCTGCGCGCGCCCCCCCCGAGCTTAGGCTGGCCGCGCTCGGGGCGGGGAGCTGCGCGCGCCCCCCCCGAGCTTAGGCTGGCCGCGCTCGGGGCGGGGAGCTGCGCGCGCCCCCCCCGAGCTTAGGCTGGCCGCGCTCGGGGCGGGGAGCTGCGCGCGCCCCCCCCGAGCTTAGGCTGGCCGCGCTCGGGGCGGGGAGCTGCGCGCGCCCCCCCCGAGCTTAGGCTGGCCGCGCTCGGGGCGGGGAGCTGCGCGCGCCGCGGCGTGAGCGCCGGGAGCCGAGCGCGTGGAGTGCGAAGGAGTTATGTTGAGTACCGACACCTCCTGCCGGGTTCCTGCGCTTAAGTAGGCGTCGCTTTGTTGCTCCTACGGCGGAACACGTCCGCAACAAAGCCCTTTTGACCTACTTATAATAAGTAAGGATGTACCTATATGACCTATATTTGTTATATGTATCGATTGAATATGTATTATAATATTATATGCGCAGCTTGAAGTGCACCTGCCTTCTGAACGAGCGTCTCTTCTATATTGACGTTTACATCATACGTTATTGAGATGTTACCACCCCTACGGTAACTGACGTTTATTGCCTGACTCGCCACTTGGTTTTGCGGAAAGTATATACTTTTAAAACAAATATTCTACATATACAACTTCATACAGCCACATACAGCCCATGGTCCTTTTAGTCTGCAAATATAGCTACTAGGTGCAACGGCGTCATGGGCTCGACGAGCGCAGCGAGAGGGTTTTAAGTCTTCGCAGATGCAAACTTTACAGCACGAATTTTTCTATCCGGCTGGCAACAGTTGCTGTATATTAATATTTAAACGTGTGATTCAGGCGACGGCGTGGACTACTGCGCCGTGGTGTCGTGCCTGGCGCAGCTGCTGCTGGACCCGCACTACCGGACCATCTCCGGCTTCCAGTCGCTCGTACAGAAGGAGTGGCTCGCGCTGGGACACCCCTTCTGCGACAGGTACGCCCCTTTGTATTATGCTGCCCTGGTACTCGACCCGCACTGCTGCTGGACCCGCACTACCGGACCATATCCGGCTTCCAGTCGCTCGTACAGAAGGAGTGGCTCGCGCTGGGACACCCCTTCTGCGACAGGTACGCCCCTTTGTATTATGCTGCCCTGGTACTCGACCCGCACTGCTGCTGGACCCGCACTACCGGACCATATCCGGCTTCCAGTCGCTCGTACAGAAGGAGTGGCTCGCGCTGGGACACCCCTTCTGCGACAGGTACGCCCCTTTGTATTATGCTGCCCTGGTACTCGACCCGCACTGCTGCTGGACCCGCACTACCGGACCATATCCGGCTTCCAGTCGCTCGTACAGAAGGAGTGGCTCGCGCTGGGACACCCCTTCTGCGACAGGTACGCCCCTTTGTATTATGCTGCCCTGGTACTCGACCCGCACTGCTGCTGGACCCGCACTACCGGACCATATCCGGCTTCCAGTCGCTCGTACAGAAGGAGTGGCTCGCGCTGGGACACCCCTTCTGCGACAGGTACGCCCCTTTGTATTATGCTGCCCTGGTACTCGACCCGCACTGCTGCTGGACCCGCACTACCGGACCATATCCGGCTTCCAGTCGCTCGTACAGAAGGAGTGGCTCGCGCTGGGACACCCCTTCTGCGACAGGTACGCCCCTTTGTATTATGCTGCCCTGGTACTCGACCCGCACTGCTGCTGGACCCGCACTACCGGACCATATCCGGCTTCCAGTCGCTCGTACAGAAGGAGTGGCTCGCGCTGGGACACCCCTTCTGCGACAGGTACGCCCCTTTGTATTATGCTGCCCTGGTACTCGACCCGCACTGCTGCTGGACCCGCACTACCGGACCATATCCGGCTTCCAGTCGCTCGTACAGAAGGAGTGGCTCGCGCTGGGACACCCCTTCTGCGACAGGTACGCCCCTTTGTATTATGCTGCCCTGGTACTCGACCCGCACTGCTGCTGGACCCGCACTACCGGACCATATCCGGCTTCCAGTCGCTCGTACAGAAGGAGTGGCTCGCGCTGGGACACCCCTTCTGCGACAGGTACGCCCCTTTGTATTATGCTGCCCTGGTACTCGACCCGCACTGCTGCTGGACCCGCACTACCGGACCATATCCGGCTTCCAGTCGCTCGTACAGAAGGAGTGGCTCGCGCTGGGACACCCCTTCTGCGACAGGTACGCCCCTTTGTATTATGCTGCCCTGGTACTCGACCCGCACTGCTGCTGGACCCGCACTACCGGACCATATCCGGCTTCCAGTCGCTCGTACAGAAGGAGTGGCTCGCGCTGGGACACCCCTTCTGCGACAGGTACGCCCCTTTGTATTATGCTGCCCTGGTACTCGACCCGCACTGCTGCTGGACCCGCACTACCGGACCATATCCGGCTTCCAGTCGCTCGTACAGAAGGAGTGGCTCGCGCTGGGACACCCCTTCTGCGACAGGTACGCCCCTTTGTATTATGCTGCCCTGGTACTCGACCCGCACTGCTGCTGGACCCGCACTACCGGACCATATCCGGCTTCCAGTCGCTCGTACAGAAGGAGTGGCTCGCGCTGGGACACCCCTTCTGCGACAGGTACGCCCCTTTGTATTATGCTGCCCTGGTACTCGACCCGCACTGCTGCTGGACCCGCACTACCGGACCATATCCGGCTTCCAGTCGCTCGTACAGAAGGAGTGGCTCGCGCTGGGACACGTACGCCCCTTTGTTTTATGCTGCCCTGGTACTTTCCCGTCACATTTACTGCTCCTTTGAATGTTCTCGATTGACGACTACAAACCGGAAGACGCGTTCTAGATAGCCCTGAACACGTGGTAGACCGATGATCTGGCGAGCATTGCCGGAAACTGTCGGCTAGATGCAGGGAACTCTGGTTTTTAGGGTTTCGTATCCAAAGGGTAAAAAATTACTAAGAATCCTTCGTCCGTCTATCCGTTTGTCACTAAGCTGTAAATCTCATGAATCATGAACCGAGATAGGTAGTCAGTTTAAATTTTCACAGATGATGTATTTCTGTTACTGCTATAAAAACAAATACAAAAAAATATAATAAAATAAATATTTAAGGGGGCTCCCATACAATAAACGTGATCGGTTGCGTTAAGTTTGCATCTCATTTGTATCCGGTGCCATACATACTGGGTGCAAACTTTAATCAACTGATTAGTTAAGATGGGATAAGTGTTTGTAAGGAACACTCGGTGCGCGAGTCCGATTCGCGCTTGGCCGGTTTTGTATGTACTCCAAACGTTAACACCAGAAACTGGCCAGGTGACGCAAGCCCTCTCTTTTCTCACCTCCTGGAATAGATGGAGTCCCACTCCCACAGACCACCCCCACTAGACGGAGCATGTAAGGCGACCCGCGCGCACCAACGATATGGTACGGCAGAACATTAAAGTATCAACACGGCGGCCACCGTTTAGTTGCCTCCTTGTTTATGATCCATGCGTACGTCAACGAAAAAAGAAATTAAATAAATAACATGGTAAATTGTAGTGTTAAGTGGTGTAGACGGACCTCATAAACATGGACGCAACTAAACGGTGGCCGCCGTGTTGGTACTTTAATGTTCTGGCGTACCATATCGTCGGTGCGCGCGGGTGGCCTTACATGTGCCTTGCATGCTCCGTCTAGTGGGGGTGGTCTGTGCCCACTGCCCACCTTGTCACGTGCGTGTCGTCGGCAGGTTCGGGCTGCCGCGGCCGGGCGGCGCGGAGGGCGGGGGCGGGGGCGGCGGCGGGGGCGGGCGGGAGGCGGCGCAGGCGCAGGCGGCGCCCGTGTTCCTGCTGTTCCTGGACGCGGCCTGGCAGCTGCTGCGGCAGTTCCCGGGCCGCTTCCAGTTCTCCGAGACCTACCTCACCACGCTGTGGGACGCGGCGCACAACCACCTCTTCGACACCTTCCTCTTCAACTGCCCCCGGGACCGCGACCTGGCCGTCGCTAAGGTACCCGGGAGACCCGTGCGATCCTCCTCTTCCTATATCATTAAATCGCTATTTCAAAACAAAGTAGATAAGTGAGGTCTGCACGCACGTACATAATAACTTGCTACTATTTCACTTCTCCTGCTCAAAAAGTACGTCGTTTTAAGTTCGCAAAGCGGGGCTAAAATAGTACATTTAGCCCCTAGGGTTTAAAAGGAAACCATATAATCCCATACAAATTTCTATGACACTGAAAAAAAAATCTTGTTACCGGCCAGCTGCATACTATTTACAAATAAAATAAATCAACCTGCAAACTGATCAGATCGACCCAATTGAAAAAATAAACCAAAAAGTTTTTATTTACAATGTACTGGAATATTAACCGAAATTTTATTTTAGCACGTTTATAATCAACGAAACGAAATTTAATTGCTCAAATTGTACTTTTAATTTTTCTTCAAATAAATTATTTTAATTTTTAAGTTTTTTTATTTTTTTCAGTCGAAGTGAAAAGCAGAGTGTTTAACACGGGGCTACAAGCCATTATGACACTCAGATGTATTTGGCCTCTCACTTCGTTCGCTCGTCCAAATAATTACCTCGTGTCATAATGGCTTGTTTTAGCCCCTTGTCAAACAATCTACTATTTGGTTTATTTTTTCAATTGGGTCGATCTGATCAGGTTGCAGGTTGATTTATTTTATTTGTAAATAGTATGTAGCTGGCCGGTAACAAGATTTTTTTTCAGTGTCATAGAAATTTGTATGGGATTATATGGTTTCCTTTTAAACCCTAGGGGCTAAATGTACTATTTTAGCCCCGCTTTGCGAACTTAAAACGACGTACTTTTTGAGCAGGAGAAGTGAAAAATATATAATTATGTTAGAATAATATTCTTCTTATCTAAATTAATCAGATAATTGCATTCGTGCGGTAAATAAATACAGATGCAGCGTGAATAATTTCGTACGAATATTTATTTGTTGTTCAGTATGTAATTTGACATCATAAGCCAGTACAACGTACCTAAGTACTTATTTATTTAACCGTACAACATATTCACCTGACGTGTCGTCGCTGCAAAATAATGATGGCCATCATCTTTAAATGGTTTCGGTACAGTATTAATAACATATTTTATGTTGAGTTCATATGATGATGACACAGAAGGAAAAAACATTTTTTAAGATTTTCTGTGAATTTATAAAGATTCTCAACAAATTTGAGACGATGGTGCCGACGATAAAGTCTAAATCTTTACGGTAGATGGCGCTACGATGCCACCCTAAGGCATGTCGAAGCAACTGGTTGAAAAATTCAATGGCTCTGACATCTGATTCGGTGGTCCAATTGGGAGGACGCCCGTGTTGGCCCGGAAAGCCGTTGGAAACGCAGGTTCGAATCCTGTCCGAATCATTAAATTTTTTTCAATTTTCGCTTCATTTGTAAACATTTGGTTTACGTTAGCAGACGTTACTGCTTTAATAAAAATAAGTAATTTATAAAGAGTGACATTTTTAGGTCGCTTTTTGATCGACATGATATTACACGTTTACTTACAAATTATTTTTGTTTTTAGAATTTTGTACAAAGGCCGGTTTGGGACTGGGGCGAGCAGTTCTCGGAAAAAGACAAGGCTTTGTTCTACAATCCCCTCTACACGCCGGACAAGCCCGCGGCCACGCCCGGGCAGAGGATATGTGAGTTTCGAACATTCGATCTACTTATGGGGACGAGTGACGGAAACGACCTTGACGACTTGATTACTTATTAGTTGTTTCGAACGACGTTAACGTTAGCATTACTTCTATTTAGCGGTGCCCATCGCTTTAAGCGAAACTAACAATACACTTTTCATCTCACTCGCTCGGGAAACTCTCAGTAAAAAAATCGATACCTTAATTCTCTAATCTCTGCTTGATTTGTTAAACAAAATCAATCCGGCTAATTTGATTCGAATAACTCTATCCTGCATTTTCATAAAATTTTAATAGGGTTATAGGGCTACCAGGTTCTAAGATTAAAATAGTGATCGTTTCACAGCCACGACATCAATGTCGAGCAAGTCGTCGGAGCCGCAGCGGCTAGAGCCGTGCACGTCCGTGGCCGGCATGGAGCTCTGGTCGCAGTGCTACGAGCGCTGGCTGCTGCCGCTGGACGCGCCCAACGCCGGCCCCGTGCAGTACCAAGTGTTCAACTACTCTGTGCTTGGCGAGGTGAGCTCCCGGCCACTCCTGCCAGCCTGGTCCTCGTGAGGAATGTCGAGCTCCGGTCGCAGTGCTACGAGCGCTGGCTGCTGCCGCTGGACGCGCCCAACGCCGGCCCCGTGCAGTACCAAGTGTTCAACTACTCTGTGCTTGGCGAGGTGAGCTCCCGGCCACTCCTGCCAGCCTGGTCCTCGTGAGGAATGTCGAGCTCCGGTCGCAGTGCTACGAGCGCTGGCTGCTGCCGCTGGACGCGCCCAACGCCGGCCCCGTGCAGTACCAAGTGTTCAACTACTCTGTGCTTGGCGAGGTGAGCTCCCGGCCACTCCTGCCAGCCTGGTCCTCGTGAGGAATGTCGAGCTCCGGTCGCAGTGCTACGAGCGCTGGCTGCTGCCGCTGGACGCGCCCAACGCCGGCCCCGTGCAGTACCAAGTGTTCAACTACTCTGTGCTTGGCGAGGTGAGCTCCCGGCCACTCCTGCCAGCCTGGTCCTCGTGAGGAATGTCGAGCTCCGGTCGCAGTGCTACGAGCGCTGGCTGCTGCCGCTGGACGCGCCCAACGCCGGCCCCGTGCAGTACCAAGTGTTCAACTACTCTGTGCTTGGCGAGGTGAGCTCCCGGCCACTCCTGCCAGCCTGGTCCTCGTGAGGAATGTCGAGCTCCGGTCGCAGTGCTACGAGCGCTGGCTGCTGCCGCTGGACGCGCCCAACGCCGGCCCCGTGCAGTACCAAGTGTTCAACTACTCTGTGCTTGGCGAGGTGAGCTCCCGGCCACTCCTGCCAGCCTGGTCCTCGTGAGGAATGTCGAGCTCCGGTCGCAGTGCTACGAGCGCTGGCTGCTGCCGCTGGACGCGCCCAACGCCGGCCCCGTGCAGTACCAAGTGTTCAACTACTCTGTGCTTGGCGAGGTGAGCTCCCGGCCACTCCTGCCAGCCTGGTCCTCGTGAGGAATGTCGAGCTCCGGTCGCAGTGCTACGAGCGCTGGCTGCTGCCGCTGGACGCGCCCAACGCCGGCCCCGTGCAGTACCAAGTGTTCAACTACTCTGTGCTTGGCGAGGTGAGCTCCCGGCCACTCCTGCCAGCCTGGTCCTCGTGAGGAATGTCGAGCTCCGGTCGCAGTGCTACGAGCGCTGGCTGCTGCCGCTGGACGCGCCCAACGCCGGCCCCGTGCAGTACCAAGTGTTCAACTACTCTGTGCTTGGCGAGGTGAGCTCCCGGCCACTCCTGCCAGCCTGGTCCTCGTGAGGAATGTCGAGCTCCGGTCGCAGTGCTACGAGCGCTGGCTGCTGCCGCTGGACGCGCCCAACGCCGGCCCCGTGCAGTACCAAGTGTTCAACTACTCTGTGCTTGGCGAGGTGAGCTCCCGGCCACTCCTGCCAGCCTGGTCCTCGTGAGGAATGTCGAGCTCCGGTCGCAGTGCTACGAGCGCTGGCTGCTGCCGCTGGACGCGCCCAACGCCGGCCCCGTGCAGTACCAAGTGTTCAACTACTCTGTGCTTGGCGAGGTGAGCTCCCGGCCACTCCTGCCAGCCTGGTCCTCGTGAGGAATGTCGAGCTCCGGTCGCAGTGCTACGAGCGCTGGCTGCTGCCGCTGGACGCGCCCAACGCCGGCCCCGTGCAGTACCAAGTGTTCAACTACTCTGTGCTTGGCGAGGTGAGCTCCCGGCCACTCCTGCCAGCCTGGTCCTCGTGAGGAATGTCGAGCTCCGGTCGCAGTGCTACGAGCGCTGGCTGCTGCCGCTGGACGCGCCCAACGCCGGCCCCGTGCAGTACCAAGTGTTCAACTACTCTGTGCTTGGCGAGGTGAGCTCCCGGCCACTCCTGCCAGCCTGGTCCTCGTGAGGAATGTCGAGCTCCGGTCGCAGTGCTACGAGCGCTGGCTGCTGCCGCTGGACGCGCCCAACGCCGGCCCCGTGCAGTACCAAGTGTTCAACTACTCTGTGCTTGGCGAGGTGAGCTCCCGGCCACTCCTGCCAGCCTGGTCCTCGTGAGGAATGTCGAGCTCCGGTCGCAGTGCTACGAGCGCTGGCTGCTGCCGCTGGACGCGCCCAACGCCGGCCCCGTGCAGTACCAAGTGTTCAACTACTCTGTGCTTGGCGAGGTGAGCTCCCGGCCACTCCTGCCAGCCTGGTCCTCGTGAGGAATGTCGAGCTCCGGTCGCAGTGCTACGAGCGCTGGCTGCTGCCGCTGGACGCGCCCAACGCCGGCCCCGTGCAGTACCAAGTGTTCAACTACTCTGTGCTTGGCGAGGTGAGCTCCCGGCCACTCCTGCCAGCCTGGTCCTCGTGAGGAATGTCGAGCTCCGGTCGCAGTGCTACGAGCGCTGGCTGCTGCCGCTGGACGCGCCCAACGCCGGCCCCGTGCAGTACCAAGTGTTCAACTACTCTGTGCTTGGCGAGGTGAGCTCCCGGCCACTCCTGCCAGCCTGGTCCTCGTGAGGAATGTCGAGCTCCGGTCGCAGTGCTACGAGCGCTGGCTGCTGCCGCTGGACGCGCCCAACGCCGGCCCCGTGCAGTACCAAGTGTTCAACTACTCTGTGCTTGGCGAGGTGAGCTCCCGGCCACTCCTGCCAGCCTGGTCCTCGTGAGGAATGTCGAGCTCCGGTCGCAGTGCTACGAGCGCTGGCTGCTGCCGCTGGACGCGCCCAACGCCGGCCCCGTGCAGTACCAAGTGTTCAACTACTCTGTGCTTGGCGAGGTGAGCTCCCGGCCACTCCTGCCAGCCTGGTCCTCGTGAGGAATGTCGAGCTCCGGTCGCAGTGCTACGAGCGCTGGCTGCTGCCGCTGGACGCGCCCAACGCCGGCCCCGTGCAGTACCAAGTGTTCAACTACTCTGTGCTTGGCGAGGTGAGCTCCCGGCCACTCCTGCCAGCCTGGTCCTCGTGAGGAATGTCGAGCTCCGGTCGCAGTGCTACGAGCGCTGGCTGCTGCCGCTGGACGCGCCCAACGCCGGCCCCGTGCAGTACCAAGTGTTCAACTACTCTGTGCTTGGCGAGGTGAGCTCCCGGCCACTCCTGCCAGCCTGGTCCTCGTGAGGAATGTCGAGCTCCGGTCGCAGTGCTACGAGCGCTGGCTGCTGCCGCTGGACGCGCCCAACGCCGGCCCCGTGCAGTACCAAGTGTTCAACTACTCTGTGCTTGGCGAGGTGAGCTCCCGGCCACTCCTGCCAGCCTGGTACTCGTGAGGAATGTCGAGCTCCGGTCGCAGTGCTACGAGCGCTTCTTTCTTTTGTTTTTTCAAATTTGTACGTCGAATTCGCTATTATAATAATGCAGCCGTATTTAAGATAGCCGTGTCCCAGTGACGAAGACGAGACTCCTAAGACCGACTTCGTCCCCAGATACAACGACTGAACGAGAAGCTGTCGTCGCTGTCGACGGTGCGCCCGCGGCAGGGGGGCGGGGAGGGCGCGAGGAGCGGCGTGTCGCGCTTCTTCCCCTTCAGCGCGCAGCGCGGCGACACGCGCGCCGCGCTCGCCGGCATGCAGGTCAGCCTCCTCTGCTCCGACCCGCTCCTGGACTCCTGGTCGCTCGTCGACGCCGCCGACTGAGCTTCCGTCTAACATTGATGCTTTGTTGCACAAACTTTTCCGTGCGAGCCGACGTGACGGGTCACTAAACCTGAACGTCATTGTTTGAATGATCCTTAACTTTGTATAGTGTAATTTGAATTCTTTCACGTGACTATCACTTAAGTTCACCGCGTGCGACTCGGCCCGATCGACGCCTCGCGACTGTTGAACCCCTGGTCGCTGATCGAGGCTTCGGACTGCACGCCTTTGTTTTAAAAGCAGAAACGTGCTTAATTAAATAATTATATTTCTATTAATCTAGCCTAATAGTTCCAAAGCCTCCGTAAACGTAATCTGTCAATTCTGTCGAAGCGACTCGCCATAAAATTATATGTTGTCATTTCTATTCTCGACTTGACGAAACGACTCGTTATTGTAATGTAATATAAAACAGACTATTGACACTAATCTGAGAAGTTGATTAATAATAACGCGACGTGTGTAACAGGTCAGCCTTATCGATGCTTCGCAACTTCTGGACTCCCAGTCGCTGCTCAACGCCCCCGACTAATGTCAGAGAGTTGCTGCAAGTAACACAAAACGAGTTTTCTAATAACATTGAAAGAAATGTAATAATTATACTGTATTATCCTTTTCAATGTAACGTCAAATAATTTTGCTACTCGGTCATCGTCATCGCGTAATTCAGATAATGCCCGGGGTTTTAAACCTTATGCTGATCCACATCAATTGTTGTTTAAATCATACAGACATGTTTGTAACATTGAAAAGGTTAATATTTTTAAACATCGACATTATCTCGCGTCCCAGTAGATAACATTTTTAAGTTTCAATCGAGGTTGTATTCTAGACGCCATTTCTGTAAATAAAAAGTATTATTGATACGTGGTGTCTCTAACCGTAGACGCGAATATTCGCTTGTGTTTAATAAACATAAAATATGCTTTTATAGAACAAGAGGTTTGTTTTTTTTATGAAAAATATTTACGTATTTAAGCCATTTTAAACTTAGATCTATGAATAACGAGTAAGTTAATATAGGTCGATTCACTAAAGCTGGCGCGAATGGATTGAATGAAAGTTATGTCACTTGTCACTTTGAGTGTTAGTGTGAGTGCCGTTCTTATACAGGGGCCTCCTAATATTTTGTAAACAACAACAAAATGGGTTTTTGTTATTCAAGAAAAATAAAAAATATTAGGTATAATATAAGCATAATCCGCACAATATTTAGACTAAACAAGTAATATATATGTCCGAAAGGTATATTTAACTGTTTGATACAAAAATATTTTACTATCATGGTGTTTTATGAAGACGCTAGTTTTTTGACATACTTTTGATTTTGACTGTTGTAAGGCAGTGTAATAAAATTGTACATATTGCTTAATATTCATGCAATCTGTGTATGACCAGAATTAGGATGTGGGATGATACCTATACTATTCCATTGTCACGTATGAGTTTAACCATGTGGGACTATGCAATGGTATTAACGTAACCCACATTTTCTTGTCTTCGCGGCCTGGTAAAGGGTTAATGTCAAGAATTAATAGGTGACGGACGACTAGTTCGAATTATAAAAAACCGGCCAAGAGCATGTCGGGCCACGCTCACTGCTCAGTGTAGGGTCCTGTAGTTGCCCGTCCTTCACAATAGACGAAAATTACGAGAAAGATTTCAAGCCCGATAAAAAGGTCGTACACGCCAAGAAACAGTAATTACTTATTATCTTTTGGAAGTTATCTATAATACGTGACAGATTGAGCAAAATGTTTTAATATAGTTTGGCACTTAACCAATATGTTTAGCGTTCGAAGTGTAGGGACACCGCGCGGCACTTAAGTCATTTTAAAGAAAATTATGAAATTTTGTAATAACTCAAAAACGGCTCGACCGATTTTATTCAATATAGTTTTCATTGAAAGTACTAGTATCCGAGGCTAAGACCCATTCGATTCAATAAGTTATGCTCAGAAATGGCTCGGCCCTCCGTCAAGCTAAGAATACTAAATTTTGTTTGTCCGATGTTATCCGAAGTTGACCGAATATTCAAAATCCGATTTCATATTATAGTTTCATAGTCGGAGGACCCAAAAGCCCCCCAATACCGAGTTTCAGCCCCCTCGGACAAATTTGAAATTTTCGAAAAAAAAAAAGTCGCCCTTTTGTTTTTTTTTTCCACGACTGTACTCGGGTGGGGGTCCCCTATGATATTTGTTTGAGCATCCCCTACCCATCTCCAGCCGTTTACGAGATACGGGACTCCAAAAAAAAAAATTCCATACAAATATTGTTTTTTTTCGATATTTTCCGACTTTGATCGAATTTTCGGACGCCGATTTCAGATTCATATTTGTGAGCCCCAAATGCCCCCCGATGCCGAGTTTCAGCTTCCTACCACCAATTTGAAATTTTGAAAAAACAAGCCATTCGTCATTTTGAATTTAATTTGGTTCGATAATTTTCACATTCATAATCACTTATTGTATCAACCTGTATGTAATCATTTTGTGACTCACACATAAATATTATCGTTCACTCATTCATTCCATTCGTGCCAGCTTTAGTGAATCGACCTATACATATGTATTCTTTTATTTAGTGATGACGTACTATAGTATAGCGAGTGATTGTAAATAGTCGTAGAGTCGGTTGTATGAAGCTCCGTAAAACTGTCGTCAGAGAGCTACTTACTGATCATTACGCAGGGCACATTATTACGAAGCTTTATAATACAGATTCTTGTAAAATATAACATAGTATACAATACAAACATAGATTCAGTTAATATCGCGAGTGTGAATTATTTTTTAAGTTGTCTTAAGCGAGGAATTGAGTATTATGTATATATTTACGATTATAACGTAATATTCCATTGAACAAAATAGTGATATTTTTATAATTATGAAATGGTAACACGAGTGTTACTATTCGTCTCGTATATATAAAAAATTATGGGTAATAAATAATAAAAGAGACTTATTAAGTATAAACCAGCCATAAGTGGCTCTAAGTATTTGGGCAATTGCGTTGACCTTTTCTACGCCACGTTGTCAAGACTTGCTACATGGATACATATTCGCCTATGATTGTGCACTCGCCGATCACACAAACACATATCAACTCGCAACAAAGTCTAAGGGATCAGATGAAAATCATTACGATTGCCGTGTATGAACAAAATGCGACAATCGTAGGGGTAGGGTCCTAACCCAATATCTAATAGTTTATCATTCTTATAGGCAGACTCATGCGTCTTCATAAAACATTTGTGCCCTGAATATGGCCGCCGTGAGCGTTGAAAAGATCAAAGTAACTTAATTAACCTTTGGTACGCAAGTTCCGTACATATGTCGCGTGAGATTTTCATTTAAGTAGTTATATTTGTTACCATGCATAAAAATATGTAGTATGTCTTTCAAAACATATTTATGAAGACCAAAATAATCATAATGTATTTAGTAACAATGTTGTACAAATGGCAGCTAACTATGTTTTGTAATTATTTGTAAGAATTTCAATAGTAAAGCTCGTATGATTTTTTACTTCCAAGGAGTTGAAGGTGCATCATTTATATAATTTTGTTGTGGGTTACGGCATGTAAGGTATGAAAATACTACTACTAGTATGTACCGAGCTATACGATTGAAAATCTTGCAAAGGTTAGAAGCGTCATAGCTTCAAGTGATAAGTCAGCGAATTCAAATTGAAAATGTTTCAATCATTCCATCGAGTTCAATATTGCTATGACTCCGCTGCTGTAGTGCAGGAGATGTCTTGAAAAATTGTGAATAACTAACACATAATTCCATCATTCACTACCACGATATAAACTCATAATCACCTTGTTTACGTCAAAGAGACTTATTTCTATCTTGAATTATTTTTTTTTAAACCTCAGAAATTATTAATACATAAATCACATCACATACCTACATACAAATCGATCAACCACAGTAAGCGTTAGCAGGCTTGTGTTCTGGACACCGGACGACCATAAACACATTTAAATACAAATAACATCCATGACCCGGGCACAAAATATTTAATACTAGCTTTTTCCCGCGACTACGTACGCGTGGAACTTGATAAAAGGGATTATTAAAAGCGCCTAAGCAAATGTAAGAGCAATTGTGCTTTTGGTCTAATAATTACATTTCCTACAGAGTCACCGCACCCCAACAGAAATGTTCACTCACTTTTCAATCTTTTTAGGTATAATTTCCAGGATGAAAACTATCCTATGTCCTTCCTCGTATCTTAAACTATCTCTATGCCAAATTTCATCAAAATCGATTCAGCGGTTTAAGCGTGAAGAGGTAACAGACAGACAGACACACTTTCGCATTTATAATATTAGTATGGATTCGAGTTCATCACATAAATATTTGCCCTTGCCGGGATTCGAGCTCAGGACCGCCGGGTCAGTAGACTAGCCACCGGCGATGTCGAAGATTACCAACAGATTTCTGTAAAAATATATATGGGGATAATCGGCACTTGATATACTTGTCAGACTGTTCCCCGCCACGCGACGGCTCGCCGCGTCCCGCTCGTCACACGGGTTTGACTAAAGTTGCCTCGGCATAATTGTTAATAATTTTTCACGACATCTCTGTTCTGGAGTAGAACGGCAACTTGTTAATAGTTTTAGAGGTATTTATATTACAGCAACCATAGGACTGACGCGGACTTCCTCGAGGGGCGATCGCGAGTACACAGTGCTCAGTACACGATACACAGTGCACAGTGCTCAGTACACGATACACAGTACACAGTGCTCAGTACACGATACACAGTACACAGTGCTCAGTACACGATACACAGTACACAGTGCTCAGTACACGATACACAGTACACAGTGTTCAGTACACAGTACACAGTGCTCAGTACACGATACACAGTGCTCAGTACACGATACACAGTACACAGTGCTCAGTACACGATACACAGTGCTCAGTACACAGCACAGTACACGCGTCACTCGCCGGTCGCCGCTCGACTCTAACTTGGCTATACTTGTGACATCGACTTAAGCCCTTTCAATATTTTAAACTGAAATTACCTGTATTATTTAAGGTGCATATATTTCTTATGTATTTGTAAATATTGTACTTTATAGTTGTAAAGTACTGAACTTTGGGAACACTTGCAAAATGACTTAAGCTGAGGTGGCAGAAAGTCGATATTACTTTGGACAGTAGCATAAGTTTCGAAAACATCGATGAACGTACAAACATTTCCGAAATAGAACACGTTAGACACTTGAGAAGTATTGAAGGTCTAGGTTCCCGTGTTGATGGCCAAGTTAGACGTAAAATTAACTTAGAATAGAGAGACTTGTTGACTTGTTATCTGAGTGTATAATTGTATATTTTGTAGCATAGTAAGTTAAAGTAAAATATTGATGTAATTAATAATTCTATTATCTGTTATCTAATAAAAGCAATATCATCGGAAAATGGACAGTTGTGGCGCATAGCAGCGAACTATGTTCGGGAGCGGCCGCCACGCTGAGGGTCTTAATGTCCATGGTATAATATTTTTTTGGAAAATAAATGATCGAAAACATTGTACACTAAGTAATTGCTATATAGATACAAAGATCAACACGTAAAGAAAAAATAAATCGCGCCCATGCGTGGTCCACATCGGGACTCGAACCCGGTCTCTTTCGATTACCCAATATCTTAACATTTCGACCAGAGACGCATTGAACGCACGCTTTCGACTCCCAATCCGTTTTGATCTCTGTACCTATTTTATTTTTGAAAGGTATTTAACCTTATCGTCATCTATGAGAACATGCGTCCCGTGTCCGCTCGGTACGCTTGCCACGGTCCGTCGCCATGGTTACCGGTGCCATCCGTCGGCCACAGCCCTCGCTCCCAGTGTCAACACTCGGCCGCTGTGGCAATGTACCTGCCTGTACTTCCAATGAGAAATAAAACATTGTTCGATTCCATGAGTTTTTTTGTCACTTGTGCCTACTGCCTAGTAAGTAACATACAACAAGTTTTAACCTCCTGACGACCAGCATTCATAATTTGTCAATTTAATTTTAGCCTTATGACAAATAGTTGACAGTTAACTATTAATTGAAGTTTATGTACTATGTGTAGGACACGGGAAGTCAGGAGGATATTACAGGTAGGTATGGTGAATGCTTTGCCATCGTTTTATATTGAACTAAAAGTTGCCCGTATATGCTTCCTTTATGCCGCCATGGCGCCATACCAACCTGGCGCGTTCTGCTTTCATAATTTCTCATTACGCCTAAACGGCTGAAAAAAAAAAAAAAAAAAAACATTTATCGATAAATTTTAGCCAATTTTGGGTAACAGGGATAGCTGGACATCCAAAGATGGTTATAGGATACTTTTTATCCGTCTACGGTAAAGAAAAAATTACCTACGCGGACCGACCGCAGACGACGTTGCTTGTTGTTTTGGGTTCTCTGACAATAAATTAGTTTAAACTGAACACTATTTGAAATGTTGTCAATTGACAAAATTAGTTAAAACGACTGCGACAGAGTACGCCACGATGGCAAAGCATTATTCAGCAGAATGTAGTTGTCTGGATTACGGCGGCTTGCCGTCTTCGCCGGCGCGCGCCCGGAGCCGCGGCTCGCGCGCCCGGAGCTGCCGCCTCTGCAGCGCGCGGAGCCGGCTCCGCAGCAGCGCGCGCTGCCGGCTCCAGCCCGCCCAGCGCTGGACCACAACAGTTACTCAGTACTGACGTCTGGCGATCACTTCAACGAGTTCTCGCCTCGCCTCGCCCGCGGGAACAGAGGTGGAAAGACTGAGGGTGCGTCTCCACTGAAGCGAGCGGAGAAGATACGTGCGAAATCGACCAATCACCCGAGTTTAAATCTTCGGGGTTTCTGCTGGTTGGAGGCACCACCGCAGTCCACACCTACACCGCCTACATATCGCCGCCGTTTTTTTGAAACTCCGCTAGCTATTATCCACCTCGATGAACGGCCGCAGAAGTACAGTCCGCCACGATTGTGAGCGCACCGAACTCCACCGACGGAATATTCAAGGCGAGCGTACCTAACCGTGTAGGGAGAACAAGAAGCGCGGCTGTGTAAATTTATATATTTTTTTAAAACCCAGACCAGAGATTTTTAAATTTTAATAGTCGAAATATTTTGATTTTAATTATACATTATTTGCATGGATCTTGTCTACTTAGTCTTGTCTCTCTTATAGAATAAGTATAGACCCTACGAGACATACCGTGACATTGGCCGTGATCTTCGCTTCAGTGGAGACGCACCCTTAGGCTACCGTACACAAGCGGAGCGGACATGTGTCGAATGGACCAATCCCATTCCTCAAATTTCAATGCACTTCTTTTAGGCTGTACAAAGACGCAGCCTGATTGGTCAATTCGCTCCGCTCCGCTTCTGTCATGTTTCTGTAGACAGGCAGCCTAACACCCCGATTAGTAGTGAAACCAGTTTTTTTTATATTAGGTATAAAAAAAACCTTGTACCTTGTTTAGTTCCCAATACCGTAAAGTTGGGTTACGTTGGCTCTAGATGGTAACTTTGCTCTTTTAAAAAAACTAAATAATTCAGTGAATAAAGGATTTTGACCTTACAAACGGTCCGGTAGTTTTGAATTTTTGATATGTTGTCTAGGATGGTTAGTCAGTGTTTAAAATGCAAAATGCACAATTCCCCCCCCCCTCCGCGCCCGCCGCCATATTGAAAAAACCGGCCCTCTTCATATTTTTGCTCATATCTTCCTTTCGGAGCATTTTAGCTAGAAGAAAGCTTCGACAATGTTATAGAGAGTTAAATTTACTACTTTTTCCATTTTATATTTTGTTTCTAGGATAGATAGTTACGGAGATATGCACATTTAAAAAACTTAAGAAATTGCAATTTCCAACTCAAAAACAAACTTCTGGATTATATCTTCGTTTAGGAGCATTTTAGCTAAGAACAGTGCTTGGGCAATTTTGTAGAGAATTAAATTTACTATATGTCCTAGAAAAAAAATATAAAATGGAAAATGTAGTAAATTTAACTCTCTATAACATTGTCGAAGCTTTCTTCTAGCTAAAATGCTCCTAAAGGAAGATATGAGCAAAAATATGAAGAAAGTGCCGGTTTTTTCAATATGGCGGCTGGCGCGGAGGGGGGGAATTGTGCATTTTACATTTTAAACACTGACTAACCACCCTAGACAACATATCAAAAATTCAAAACTACCGGACCGTTTGTAAGGTCACACATAGTCTCTATTCACCGTATTAAAATTGCAACAAAATGGAACCATAATGAGGTGTACGTAGTATCGCGAATGGTCTCAATAATGGCTCAGTTTCATTGGTCGATAGAGCCCGCATGCGGGGTGCGGTAGATTTCCATAACGCATACCATTATGAGTTTTCACTGGTCGTTATACCGTATGCGGGGAGTCCCGCATGCCGTATGTTGACCGAGTTATGTATGTATGTAAGTAAACACTTTATTGTACTTACACAAAAACAAAAATACATTAAAACAAAAAAAAAAACATGTGCCTACAAAGGCGAACTTATCCCTTTAAGGGATCTCTTCCAGTTAACCTTTGAGTAAATGAGTGCTAAACACAAATGTAAATGGTAGACAACCAAAGCAACATGTACAATAGTACAATACGAAGGAAAATAATTTAACAATAATAATTACACATGAAAATGCAAAAACCAAAAAAGAGAGAGAGATAGGCAAACAGTCAATATAATACGTAATAGGTATCTACAAATTCAACAGAAATATAGTCATAATTACAACAAAAACAGCAACTTATTATTCGTTTGACAGCCACAATCCCTTTAACTTCCCGTTGAGCGATGCTATATTCCATAATTTCACGGCGCGCACAGCAAAAGACATACTTATCGTAAACATGCGGTCTATGGGGTGGGATTTGAGCTAGATTCGCACTAGACCGCAGGCGATGGCCACTACCATCCGCCATGTAGGTAAGAGAACTTCTCTGCAAGGTAAGGAGGAGAAGAAGGAATGAAAAGGACATTATACAGAAGACAAAGAACATGTAAGTCTCTGCGCTGACGGATCGGAAGCCATTAAAGTTGGGCGCGGTATTGAGACACATGATCAAACTTGCGGAGACCAAATATGTTATCGACTTATGAGTTTCACTAGTTGTTATACCGCATGCTGGGAGTCCCCGCATGCCGTATATCGACCAATGATACTGAGCCATAAGTGCGATCATTACCAAATACTTAATACGTTCACTGTCCGTATCCCGCGGCAAGCCTCTATTACAGAGACATGAGGTTCACATGTCAAACTGGGACAGTGAACGTGTTAACCTTTTGAACGTCAAGCGGTGCAGCAGAACTCCGTAATACATAAAGAAGTGCTCCAACATCAACGGATTGAAAACCACTAAGTAGTGGTTTCAAATAAAAAAAAACATCATTGAAATATAGATCAGACATCATTAGGCGACGTTCGAGTCAGCGGCACAATTCTCCGTCGGCGTGATGTGTCGTCTCTGGCGCTCAAATGGTTTAAAATCAATCTTACAAATTATTCAAGTATTACATTTTAGTAGGATACCAAATAAAGTGCACTAATGAGTACGCCAAAGTTTGTAAAAAAATATTAAGACTAATCCGTAGCATCACTCAAGGGGAAGTTAGCGATTGTGGCTGTCAAACGAATGATAGGTTGCTGTTTTTGTTATATGCAGGTATATACACAGATATTACGTAATATGTATTATATTGACTGTTTGCCTATCTCTCTCTCTTTTGGTTTTTCATTTTCAAGTGTAAGTATTATTGTAAAGTTATCCTCCTTTGTATTGTACATGTTGCTTTGGTTGTCTACCGTTTACATTTGTGTTTAGCACTCATTTGCTCAAAGGTTAACTGGAATCGATCCCTTAATTGTACCTACATGTTTATTGTTTTAAAGATCGTCTGTAACAGACGAAACGGCCTATGATGATAATGATGATTGTTTTAAAATTTATTTCTTGTTTTTGTGTACAATAAAGTGTTTACATACATACATACTAATATTAGCAATTTGGTCAATTTAAGTCAAGGATTAAATTGGTAGGTAAATATAAAATCCAAACCAACCGGACAGCATGTATTTATTCATGCGTTATCAAATAAGTTAACAACCAACAAATATATCTCATTCAAATCAAATTATATTATCTAATGTAATGTCTTCTAACATCTAGACGAAGCACTCTGAATCCATCCATTACTGCACATGCCTCAAAACATTAAAATTACATTTTTACTCATACACATTTCATTTGCTATTCCAATTGGTACACACATAACATACATTAACATCTTTTGACAACATGTGTCTTTATAGTCCGACAAGTTGGTTTACGGACCTCGTCATATTGCGGGTTTTTAGTGGTATATATAGTCTGTCCTATCTCAAAGTTCAAAATGAAGTCACTTTGGCCCAAGGTACAAACAACCGTATACATGTAAATTTATGGTCATTTTTCATTTGTGCCAGTTTGTTTTATTTTGATCTTAGAATTCCGGATAGACTATACTAATTTATTTTACTAGTAACGAGTAATTTTTGGTAACTGGCATGAAAAGTCATCGAATGTCACTGATGTAAACAAAGAACCATCCGTGACATTCGACAGAGGGCTCAATATTCCTCGAATTTAAAATATTTTTCCAGGGCTAAACCGCAACTTGTCAGGCTATAATTGTGTTTTTATGAGGACACAATTCGGCCGCCAATTTTAAAATACGTCCCAATGTTACCATTCGTCTATTTTATTGGTCGAATAATAATAATTAGATTGGATTCGTTCTCAATCATAAAAATTTAAGACTATAAATTCTAGTCCAACAATCAAAAATAAATGCAACTCCAAAAGGAAAGAAATAAGTGTCATGTTCGAGGCATGTACCAAAACACTGCACTACAATCCACATTATATGCATTAGATACTTATGTCACTCTCATAATCAACTATTTGAGCCTAGCCAAGCTCCAAGAGACCACTTCTAATAACTACAATTCACTGAACCACATTCGAATTGAACAGTCTATAATTTTAAAACATTTTAATGCAATTTAAAACTAATAAACATATTAGGAACCGGCGACGGGTGCTCCTAGTGTACCGAGAGCTAGGACTTTTGGTCCTGAACACACTCTTTTATGTGCTTTTTACTAAATGCACAAAACTTAATTTTTTTTTAATTGGAACTCCATTTCTAGAGTGGATTATATTCATAATCAGATGTGCATCAGTAGAGCGGGCGAGCGTGGCCGGCAGCAGCACAGGCGGCGCCCGCGCGGCTAGCGCCCCCACGCCGGTCAGTTGTCGTCTTCGTCATTCTCAAACATCTCGCTGTAGTCTCGGGAGTGTTCGAAATCTTTCAGATCCTGAACAGAACAATAGCCCATACTGAGATTGTGTAAGCAATATTTTGGCCGGTGTTAGATAGATGAGAATGAATAAGAATACAACTGTACACTAATCGAGCAGAGCTAACTAGCACAAACGATCTGTAACCATACTGGTTCATGCGATGGTCAGAGAGTAAGGAAGGTTTTGAGAAATTCTCTTCCCGTTTTTCCAAGCCTTTTAATACATGCAATCGATATGCAACAAAATTACATAAATACTCACTTGAAACATGCCATTGGCCACAGCATAGCCGGTCATGGCGATGGCAGCGAAGAGTGCTGCGAGGAACTTGTTTCTAGTCTGGTTCGGGAAGTTGGCCGCCTCGCGCTCGGACTGCGTGCCCGTTGACTGCTGCTTCGCGTTCTGCCTGTTGTATTCTGCAATAATAAATCAATAATGGCCATTATTGATCACAAAGAAATATTGCAACACTTATAATAAGTACAAGTATTTTGGTTTAAGAGTAACAGAAATGGGACCCCTTTTTCATTGGAATAAAATGAGCAATGTAATAACTGGTAAACAAATAGGCTCATGGTATAATTTAATACTAAGAGAATACTTAGCTTACATAACCACTTTTTAACAATAAATAACCAACTACAAGGAGAAGAAATCGTATATTCGAGGACAACTAAACAAGTTAGGTATAGGGACTATAAAAAAGCACCGAAATTGATGTGCCTGTACGATTTGAGGAGTTTCCTCTCCTTCCTTCCTATGACAGAGTTCTGAGGTAACAATCATAAAAAGGAAAAATCAAATTGAGCTTTTTAAAAATGTTGAAACTAAGGAATATTCTAGAGAATTGTTATCAAAAAAAAACCGTGCAAATATTGTTAATGATTATTAGTCTTTATCAAGATAACTAGAACATACAATGTTCAGGTCACTGTCAATTTGCACTTACCATCAGTAACATGTCTAAAGTTCTTCTGGTTGATCCTGGCAACAAACCTAGAAAGGTTAGCAATGCCTCTGACGTGATTAGCCAAGGTTGCATTGGGGAAGGGAGCCTTGACCAGAGGAGCGAGGTATGCAAACACTGTGGCGTCAAACGAAGAGGGCCGGTTACCAAAGAAGTATTCACTCTCCCCCAACCGGTCTGACAGAGTTTTAAGGCACTTTTCTGCTTCACTGTATATCTGAAATTTGAGAACTTTGATAAGAGGCTTAACAAGTGGTTTTTCAATGTCAACTTCAAGAGATTATGTTATCAGGCAGGCAAACTAATGCCTACCATAATACTACATGCATTTATGCAGCACATTTTTAGGGTTCCGTAGCCAAATGGCAAAAAACGGAACCCTTATAGATTCGTCATGTCTGTCTGTCCGTCTGTCCGTCCGTATGTCACAGCCATTTTTTTCCGAAACTATAAGAGCTATACTGTGAAACTTGGTAGGTAGATGTATTCTGTGAACCGCATTAAGATTTTTATGCAAAAATAAAAAAATAATAATAAATATTGGGGGCTCCCCATACTTAGAACTGAAACTCAAATTTTTATTTTCATCAAACACATACGTGTGGGGTATCTATGGATAGGTCTTCAAAAATGATATCGAGGTTTCTAAAATATTTTTTTTCTAAACCGAATAGTTTGCGTGACAGACGCTTCCAAAGTGGAAAAAAGTTGGCCCCCCCCCTCTAACTTCTAAAATAAGAAAATGAAAAATCTAAAAAAAACATATGATGTACATTACTATAAAAACTACCAACGAAAATTGTTTTGAACGAGATCTAGTAAGTAGTTTTTTTTAATATTTTAATACCTAACTTTGCACCTAATTTATATGGGGCGCTATACATCATCATCATCATCATCTCAGCCATAGGACGTCCACTGCTGAACATAAGCCTCCCCTTTGGACTTCCATATATACCGGTTGGAAGCGACCTGCATCCAGCGCCTTCCGGCGACCTTTATGAGGTCATCTGTCCATCTTGTAGGTGGACGTCCTACGCTGCGCTTGCTGGTCCGAGGTCTCCACTCGAGCACTTTTCGGCCCCATCGGCCATCTGCTCTGCGTGCTATGTGGCCTGCCCATTGCCACTTCAACTTGCTAATCCGGTGAGCTATATCGGTCACTTTAGTTCGTCTGCGGATTTCCTCATTTCTGATTCGATCACGTAGAGACACCCCGAGCATAGCCCTCTCCATTGCTCGCTGAGCGACTTTGAGCTTTGAGATGAGGCCGATAGTGAAAGACCACGTTTCGGTGCCGTAAGTCATCACTGGTAACACACATTGGTTGAAGACTTTCGTCTTGAGGCACTGAGGTATGTCGGACGAAAAGACATTGCGTAGTTTCCCGAACGCTGCCCAGCCGAGTTGGATTCGGCGGTTGACCTCTTTCTCGAAGTTGGACCTACCTAATTGGACCACTTGTCCTAGGTAGATGTATGAGTCAACAACTTCGAGTACCGAGTTTTCAACAGAGACTGGGATGGGGACAACCTTGGCATTTGACATGAGTTTCGTCTTGTCCATGTTCATTTTTAAGCCCACCCGTTGAGAAACTCGATTGAGGTCATCGAGCATCATGCTGAGTTCCTCCATCGACTTTGCCATGACTACGATGTCGTCGGCAAACCGAAGGTGAGTGATGTATTCGCCATTGATGTTGATGCCAAGTCCTTGCCATTCCAGGAGCTTGAAGGCGTCTTCCATAACGGCCGTAAACTAGCTTCGGGGAAATAACGTCCCCCTGTCTTACGCCTCTTCTCAATGGAATGGCCTTTGTGCTCTGCTCCTGAACTCGGACCGACATGGTGGCGTTACTATACAAACACTTCAACACTTCAATGTACCGATAGTCAATATGGCATCGCTGAAGTGACTCGAGCACCGCCCATGTTTCCACCGAATCGAAGGCTTTCTCATAGTCCACAAACGCTAAGCATAATGGCAAATTATACTCTTCAGTCTTCTGTATAACTTGCCGCAGCGTATGTATGTGGTCTATGGTACTATAGCTTCTTCGGAAACCGGCGCTATACATACCAGGTGCAAACTTAACTTAACCACTTAGGGATGGAGTGTTTGTACGGAACCCTCGGTGCGCGAGTCCGACTCGCACTTGGCCGGTTTTTTATAAATTGAAATATTAATGATCATAATTATATTATAATCCTCCATGAATGTAATAGAATGTGGTCTCCTCTTGTGAAATGCCGGTAGACTCAATAGACATGTAAAAGTGCCCTTGCGGCCTACTTGCAGAATAAAGTTCATTATTTCATTAATAGAAGTGGCTTAAATAAAGTAGTGTTGTATATAACTACATTGCCTCAATGCTGAGGGTCATGGTCATTCTCTTGGAATAGTCTCTCATATGATAAGCCTGACACACAAATCACGCAATAATACTGCAATATTGTTTTGTTACTATACAACTGCTACATGTTCCATAACCAAAATGTACAAAAACATTGAATAAATGCCTTATTATAATATTGCAGTTTGCAGTGCAAACTGATCTTGGTATTAAAATCTCAGAAGATCTTAAGTGGGAAGAGCACATAATCACAATCACTAAGAAAGCGAAAAGCCTGATTTACCTCACCAGGAAAGCCTTTGGGGCCTTGACACCAGAAATGATGTTGAAGATACACAAGACCTATATCAGACCCTTATTGGCATACGCTTGCCAAGCCTGGAGTCCTTACTTTGTTAAAGACATTGAGATGCTGGAGAAAGTTCAGCGTAGTTTCACCAAAGTACCACGGGAATTAAAAAATAAATCATATGAAGATAGACTGCAGGCGCTGAATCTAACAACCTTGAAGAGCCGCAGGGAACGTGGAGACCTGATCGAGACGTACAATATTCTGACTGGGCATTATGACCTCAAGGACTTTTGCGAAATGTTCGTACGCAACAACAATACCCGACTGAGAGGTCACCACCTAAAGCTAGTTGCCTGCAGGTCGCACAACAACCCTCATAAACACTTTCTGAGCAATAGAGTTGTGAGTGCTTGGAACAAACTCCCCGAGGATGTAATTTCAGCACCTAACGTCAATAATTTTAAGAATAAATTAGACAAGCATACCACTGAGCAACGATCTCAAGACACAGATCGCTGGATATAGGCACTATCAGTTGTTAAACTGCCTGCCTCATTATAAATAATAATAATAATATTCAACCCACGCAAACAATTTCTAGGGTATAAGAAGGATTTACTGAATTTTCATTAAGACATCATTGTATCATTACAAAAGACCAGAAGTGGAAGATTGAACACTTACTGTTTTTTCTATTTCTCTAAGGTCAGTATGCTCTCCATACAGTGCGTCAATCATCTCTTTAGCTGCAGTCTGGTAACTTGACGGATAGTAAAAGTTGAATGGAATTCTTAAAGCTTTAGCATAAGTGGGTCGCGTTAAATCTGCATAGTTCTTCTCGTCAACCCACCATGCATACTGGTACGCCGGGTAAAGCTTCTCACTCAGGTACTGTGTGAACGCTGACGCTTCAGCTGCCTGCATGGGGTTCAAGTGGACATCTGTGCTGTAATGCTGATGAAACATTGATTAATAAAATGCAGGACACTACTTGATATATAGTAACTAAATTATTTATAATAATACTGGAATTATACTTGAATGGCAAACAAATTTAACTTACCAAAGTCTTTAAATGATCTACAACTTCTTCAAAATTAGTGAGGACTGTGCGCCCATCGCGCATGACTGGTAGCCTGCCTTTTGGTGTAAAAAATGGATTGTTTGATTCCCGAACTTTCACAGGCACCCCTATAAATTTCATGTAGGTCTGCAGGTGAAGAAAAAAATAATTATTACACATCACCGGCCTGCAAAATCGTAGGTTATTATGTATTTATTATTACAGAGAAGTATACTTACTAAAACTTTAAGACATTCTGAATCAATAGACGCCAATCCCCATTCTCCTCGCCATATATCAAGCTCTATACTTGCCATTATTTTCTGTAAATAATCTTATTCAAAAACTATTTTTGAGAATTTTGCTAACATTTGATAATCTTTTTTTTGTTCTACTAATGTAAGTAAAGTATAGAGAAGGTAGACTATAAAATGTCATGGTTTGACTATAGACAATAAAATTGGCTAGGTTCCAGACGTGGCCAATTATATTTGCCAACACCATAGCCTTGAAATCAACCAATTATGAATCAACCCAGCCACAGAAACTTGAATAGTACTTGAATGCCAAGGGTACAGCTGAAACATTCAAGGGTTGTCAATTATTCCCAACATTCACCTCACAAATGTAGTAGACTGATCGGCCGATAGAATCGGTGCCGCTTAGATACTATAGAATTTATAACAAAAACACAGGTGACACGGTGACAACAGTACAGTAATGTCATAATTTTACGTCTGTGACCTGTGACAGTGACAGTAACAATTTGCGAATTTTGTGTGTAGTTGTGCTATTTTTGTTTAAGATTTCTCGATTTAGTATTCAGCGGCAAATCGTGACTGTGAATTCAGGTCCTTAAGTCGCTACATTATTTCTCATAACATACGAAGTTTTTTATTCAATATCATTAGCACGTAACAATTACAAGTGAAGCTAACACTTAGTTCAAAATGTCTATACAATGGACTTTTATCGCCGGTTATCTGTATTTCGAGGTGGCAGTGGTGTCAATAATGATGCTGCCGATCGCTAGTCCGCGGCGCTGGCAGCAGTTCTTCAGATCGCGGCTGTTCGCTCTGCTGCGCGAGCACGCCGCATTCTACTTCTACGTGCTCCTCGGTGTGCTGTCCCTGTTCCTGATGGACGCCGTCCGGGAGATGAGGAAGTACTCGCACACCGACAGCCACGTGCACCTCTCCACCGAAATGAAGGGGAACGTAAAACTCTTCAGGGCACAAAGGAACTTCTACATCACTGGGTTTTCTATTTTCCTTGCGTTTGTCATCAGACGTCTTGTTACAATGATCTTGATACAGGCAGAGCTACTAGAGAAATCCGAGAGGATCATTAAAGAGGCGAAGTCTGCTAAGGATCTGGCTAAGACCACTGTGTTGTCACACACCCTGTCGGCTGGGGATGCTGCGGATGATATCAAGAACTTGGAACAATTGTTACTGGCTGAGAAGAACAAAGTGAAGGACTTGGAGATGGAAGTAGCATCTTTAAATCTGCAGCTGAGCAAAGCTATTTGTAATTTATCTGAAGAGAAATCTGAATAGAGCCTAACACATCTGTGATTGTTTAATTACACTAATTATTTTAATATATCTTTATATATACATTTAAGTGTCAATTAGGAAATATTAAAAATTCTTAATGTCTAGTCATAATATCTTAAAAAATTTGACATCTCAGACATTGCCAAAACAGAACAAATTAAATATTAAAAAAAAAAGGCATTAACATCGTTTTTCATCTTTTCTTAAAGTATTATTTTATTTAAATAAAACAAATTATACGGATTATATCGCGTATATTAATTATTTGAGCCTCCCTGACGTTTCAGTACCTTTACAGATACCGTTGTCAAAGGTTGACTGAGAAAAACACAATTTTTCTCTGTCAAAGTTACATTTGTGCAAACTACCCATTTTGCAAATATTAATTTAAAATAAAGGTGTTCATACATGCCAGATGGGCCTAATGTGTAAAGACAGTTACACATGTGCCAGAAGGGCATTTATTATTTATTTAAAATATCTACCAGCGGTTCACTAAAGGCTTACTGAGGAGAAAGAACCGCCAAAGAAAACTCCCAGATTGCCTTATTTATTACTATAAAATACTTTTAAACAAAAACTCTACATATACTACTTTTAACACTAATTTGTTTTACACCGTTCGAGGCCCAAGGTTTCCAGTCTTGTGTCTTGCTTGATCCTTGATAAGATGTACAACAGGATCCCAAGCCGGTGGTAATGACAAACCATCTTCTCTATTGAAATTGGGATATTTTTTGATTTCAATAGCCTCGCGCAACATTCTGGGAAAACGTCGTTTTTCTCTGGCAAGGATTGAAGTGTTGTCAAACTTAATTGAGTGGTCTGGTTTGTCCATGACATGCTCGCAGACCGCAGACCTGTTGCAACGACGGTGCTTGACATTGGCTACATGCTCCTTAACCCGTGTAGCTATACTACGTTTCGTTTGGCCAATGTATGACAGACCACACTCGCAGTCCAGCTTGTAAACACCAGCACTCTGCAGAGGGATGCTGCACTTCACGGGCCTCAGGTATTGAGACATCTTCTTCATCGGCTTGAAATATGTTTTAATGGAAGCCCGTTTCAAGATGTTTCCAATCCTATCCGTGACCCCTTTCACATATGGCAGGACCGCAGGTTTACGCTCGACACAAGACTGGAAACCTTGGGCCTCGAACGGTGTAAAACAAATTAGTGTTAAAAGTAGTATATGTAGAGTTTTTGTTTAAAAGTATTTTATAGTAATAAATAAGGCAATCTGGGAGTTTTCTTTGACGGTTCTTTCTCCTCAGTAAGCCTTTAGTGAACCGCTGGTAGATATTTTAAATAAATAATAAATGCCCTTCTGGCACATGTGTAACTGTCTTTACACATTAGGCCCATCTGGCATGTATGAACACCTTTATTTTAAATTAATATTTGCAAAATGGGTAGTTTGCACAAATGTAACTTTGACAGAGAAAAATTGTGTTTTTCTCAGTTAACCTTTGACAACGGTATCTGTAAAGGTACTGAAACGTCAGGGAGGCTCAAATAATTAATATACGCGATATAATCCGTTTAAATTGTTTTATTTAAATGTGTGACAGTCGCGGAAACCGAAGAAAATATTACTTATGTATTATTTTATATTAAAAAATCAGTATATCATTGTACATTATATATAACTTGGCTTAACAAGGCTTTGAAACTGTCAATAAATATGCTGTGATTCTTAAAACAACTTTTACTTAGCTAAAGATTCCAAAAATATCTTTCCTTTCCTGCGCATCCATACCGTTTAATCTATACTTACATAAATACCTATTATGTATGTATAGCAGCTGCATACATTTTTAGAATAAGTACGCCGCGTATGCATAAATTTTCAATTTTATCAAATTAGAGAATCTGGGGTTGGAGGCCCAGACCACGGGCCACGCCCAGACACTCGTACACGCAATTTTATAAGATAATTATTCAACTTAGGGTCGTGGATCAATCACAAATATCCACGACACGATCTCTGCACGTTTTCCGTTGATATAATTTTATTGATTTAATGATAATTCTGACTTAAAAAGTGTTTGAAGTGAAATTGCTGGCAATAGAAACGTTTACATTACTATGTTGGCTAAATGTTTTTAATGTTATCGCGTTAGTAAAGAACAGTGTTGCCAGAGCCATTGTGGCATAAGTTACGTTTAATTCCTCGAAAAGTTACATTTTTGCTGGGAAAGTTACATTTTGATATTAATAAAAAAAGTTCCAAAGGTACAAACTATGAAATAAAAGTATCGAATATTTACTTTAAATAAGTCCGTAATATCAAAAAAATATAAATAGTAGTCTATAAATCTATATTTGGCATGGGAAACTGTGTCATCATCATCATCATCATATCAGCCAATATTATACGTCCACTGCTGGGCAAAAGCATCCCCAAATTTCTCCAAAACGATCGGTTATGCGCCGCCCTCATCCAATTGCTTCCCGCAAACCTAACCAGGTCGATCCACCTGGTTGGATGCTTTCCATGTGACGTGAAGCTGTGTATAGTGTTGAAAACTGTCCATATATACAATAATCTTGTTGACATAAACATAAACGTTGTTGTTATAAACGACAATTGGACCAATCACAACAAATGTCAAAGTAAATTTACCAATGAGAATACATAATTTTTGAGGTAGGTACATTTTTTTAAAACGCATAATATCCACTCTAACAGTTTTATATCTAAAGTTGAATTTTTAATTATCCAGTGTTTTGACGGATGTCGTAATTTATATTTTCGTTATTCAGAAATTATTTCTTAAAAAAATGAATGAGAAAACACGTAATTGCTGATATTAGATTGACTTATTGATAAAAAATTATATGTTAAAACCAAATTAAACTTAATCAAATTAAGCTCGTAAAAAATTGCATCAGTTTACTCCCGCTAATTAAAAATCAGACAAAAAAAATCAAGGAAGACGCCTCAGTTTTAATGTTTAGTACTGGCTAATAGATAGAGCGGTGGTAGCCTAGTGGTTAGGGCATGCGACTTTCAATCCAGAGGTCGCGGTTTCGAACCCGGCCCGTACCAATGAGTTTTTCGGAACTTATGTACGGAATGTCATTTATTTTGATATTTACCACTCGCTTTTCGGTGAAGGCAAACATGGTGAGGAAACCACCTAAGCCCAAATAAGGCCTAGTTTCCCCTCTGGGTTGGAAGGTCAGATGGCAGTCGCTTGCGTAAAAACTAGTGCCTACGCCACATCTTGGGATTTAGGTAGCAGACCCCGATTGAGAATTCATTCTCAAAAAATGGGACAAAGGCTAGGAGGATTATATATTAAGTACTGGCTAATAGATAGTCTGTTAAGCGAGTGGTGTTGCTTGATAAAAGCAGCCAATTCAAAATTCTTACAGGTATCTGCACTGATAGTACACCGAATATATGCGTTAGATAAATTACAAATTTTATTTTAAAAACTTAATCACGGAATTGTATTCTATTTTTATTACGGAATTGTATTCTATTTTTATTGACTGTTGATATTGATATTTGTTAGGTTTTTGAATTTATCACGACTTGTATGACAAAATTTAAGAGTGCAGATGAAAGAAAATATTTAAAAAATTAAAACTGACGGGAGTAACATAATGTTAATCTCGATTTGCGATATTGTGTAAATATTTATTTTATTTTATTAGTTGTTAAAAGCATCATATACATATTATTAAATATTATAATATTGTCTTGGCCGAAAGTACAATACATGGACTTGTATTATCTAGGGCCTCACCTTGGCCCTCGAACTTACTCATCCATCCGCTGTTTACTTTCTAACCTCTACAAAAATGTGATCGCTTAATTATAAATACAAATTTACGGATTTCGGATATAAACGGAACATAATCGTTTGTATCTTGACAGATGGACAACGAAGTGATTTGACGATCGGAAGTTCTTCGAATCCTAAGAATATTTTTAGAAGGATAGCCATCTTAAATTTTGGTGCAGTCCCTCGAGTTAAAATCAAACATTTTTGTATAGGATTTTCACATATTATGTTATGAATCCTATTATATTATGGCGTATCTTATGAAAGGGCTTCGTACGCTGATTCCGAATATATAGTAGATTATTACATTAATGGTACTTATTTAAAAAAAAAAACTGAAATCCATTATCGAAATTTTCATTAATTTTATCAGTGGTATACACATGATATATTTTTGCCCGATAGTACATGTTATTTGGATTCAGAATCGATATTAATGTTCCCACTTTAGTATTTTTAACAAAGCCTATTGAAAAGTTACGAAAATTCCCCAGAAATCAAAAGTTACTTACATGTTACGAGAGAGGGTCAAAAGTTACGAAAAATGTAACAAATGTAACCATCTGGCAACGCTGGTAAAGAATGTACCTATTTTTTATATAAAAAAAAAAATGGCGTCTGTCCATTGGAACAATTTTGCCAATGTCAAGGTTGTAAGAACGTTGTACGGCTTGGATGAAGTTTGTACGGTGACTTGAGCTTTTTGTAAAGTGATAGCGATGTACCTTATCTATGGCACATTGCGTTAGTGTGCGTCAATCATGACGTTGTCATTGTCAACTAATTTGACACTTGACATTGACAGTTACTCTATCAGAAAAAAGGGGTGAAAACTTGTGAAAATCTCTCGGAAATATCACAGAGACGACTTTCTGCTCGTAGAGAACGCAGCGTTCTTTGATGAAATAATAACTTAACGCTTTACGCCGCAGTGTTCAGTTACTGATTAGTATTAAAAGTGTTTGTGTTATTGTTTACCAAGCAGCTCGCTGCGCGTTGACCTGGTGACGAAGACGACGGCGAATAGCACCGTTATACCTTATTTATGAATGTGGGAATCTTCAATAGAGTCAACCACAAGGTAAGTTACGTTGCCTGTACTGTAATAATTATAGTGTTAGTCAGTTTATTGTGCGTAAAGTCGGGCTAAATTATTCTGCTTTGATTAGAATAAAGTTAGCTGTTGATTGATTGATTATTTCAAGATCTGAGTCAGGTATGTGTCAAATATCACTTTTAGGATATAAAATAGCGTTAAGTTCTTCAAAACAGTAAGACTTGAATAAATTAAAAGTAACTACATTAATATCAACAAACCCTTGCATGAACCTTACAATTTATTTGAAAATTGTGGCTGTTGCAAATAATCAACAGTGTCAATGTATGCTGACCCCACTGCTGTATGCATATAGCTTCACATTTGTGAACAACAGGAAAAACAGAGCTATTAATAACAACAGCATTTAATTGCTTATTTCCTTGTTGAAAAAAGGTGAGGAGTAAAAATCTGAAGTATTTCTCAAAATTCCAGTTAGAATGGTTAAATTAAAACATATCTGGTAATCAAAACTGTATGTATGTAAATTAGTTGGAGCCTACATTCTAGGTAGTCAAATCGCGCCGGAGGGAAAACTACTTTTTAAAAACTAAACTTATAATTAAAATACAAGTTATTCGTACGGTGGTCGATATTAGACTGTCTTTATTTAATTAAAATGTTCTTAGGTTCTAAAGCTTATCTACGCCAGACGCAAACTATGCACTTTTGGACGCACCCGCATTAATGCTAAGTATGCCGTCTCTATACATACTGGACTCTGTAACTCCTCCCTCCTTTAGTTCGAAATTATCCGAAGAACCGTTATTCGGAGGATTATTTTGATTTTTGCAAGATTTGCATACCAAAAGTGTATATTTATACGAAAAGAATGAAAGAAAACCTATAATTAAGATTACATATAAAACAATGGTTCCTATGCTAACGCTTTCCGTATTCACTACACTTCCACTTTCCACTTCACTATTTTTCAGTGCGTACGATAACACTTTCAGGTCGGTCAGCTCAACTCCTTTCAGTTGTACTGGATCAGCGCTCCGTCTTATGTCGGTTTTCAGATTTTCAGGAAACTTTACCAAAGGTAGTTTTTGGTATATGATTTTCTCTCCATTTATTGTTTGTTCTCTCAGATAATGTTCTCCAATTTTATATTCGCAATTATCGTCAATTGTAAGCAGGTATGTGCCCAAAAGTGTGTAATGAAGGATTTCGTTAGCACACGTTCTCTCAAGATCCGTAGTTGCCTTGGTATATAAAATCCATCTGTTTTTCTGTAAAAACTCTATCTTCACATTTTCCACTTCTATCGGGATTTGCATACACGGAGCATTACTTGAGTATCGCATGAGTTCGAGAATGCAGGTGTCTTTGATGGGTACTGTTAATTGCATTTCATCACACAGGAATGTTTCGTCTTCGATGAGCTTACATGGGGTAGAGAGCGAGCTAGCATTCAACCCCTTCACAATAAGGTAAGGATATTTAGGTAAAATAATTAGGGTGAGGTTTGTTTCAGGTTCGGTAATAGGTAAGGGAACAATTTTATAGTAAAAGTAAGTTTCTCTCTTAACTAAAGGTATTTCCATGATGAACATTATTTCAGAATTCTTAAAGTATGATTTCAATGTAATTGACTGTTCAATTTTTACAATGTTTTCAGGATTTGATGGAAAAATAAGTTTATCTGTTCTTTCTATGAGCTTAAATGCTTTTACAAGTTCATTAGTGTTAACAATAGATTGATGCAATATACCTATTTTACTAAATGCGAGTACAGTTTCAATCTCATTCAATTTAGAATATATCAGTTGGAAATTATGAAAGAACAAGTTATAAGCCTGTATTATCTGATTGACATGAGATATTATTGAAATTTCGGTTATGTCATTATTAACTTTATTTATGGCTGTATTCAATTGTATGAGATTGTCAGTTATATTTACAGTAGTATTTGTAAAAAGTCTCACCATTTCGGATATGAGTGTTGTTTTCTTTTCTACGGAATGCTGTCGGGTTTTGACTTCATTTATCAGATTATTATATTTAATAGCATCGTCGTGATCCAAATTTCCAGTGATAAGTTTAATTAAAGATCCTAGAGGATTGATAAGTCCTCTCTTTTGCCTGCTATTGGGAATTAATTGAGTGTATTTTTCCACAGTGATATCTAACATGTGATTTACTTGTCGCTTTACGTCATCCCAGTATATTAAGTATGAGGCATTAATATTAGAAAATGAACCAACCAACCTATCCAGTTCCTTATATCTATGTATATTTAAATCTAGGTCTTGCTTAATAAGTTTAATATCTAATATCTTAATAACTAGCCACTTATTATAACTGACAAGAGCGGTACCCTCTCTTATTGGAAAAACGCCGGGGTTCTTCTCGATTTTATGAAGTTGAAGGGCCCGGGTCAGTACTGCCTGGGTCAGCAGCAGGACGAACCTGTGGAGGACGTCGCACATCTTTAATTGGGACTCTGGTTTCTCTCGCGTTTGTTTCAACTGGGATTATATTTCTGTGGACCTTGCCCTTGGCCTTGGCCTTTTGATACCTAGGTTTGTCCTTGGCACGTCGTCTATTTACGCCTCTAATGAAAATATCGTCATTGTCATCTAAGTCGAAATTGGTTTCTCCTTGCCTATCTTGTTGAACCCTTTCTTTTCTAGCTAACATTTTATCTGTCAAATATTTATATAGGTATTTTGTTCTTTTACAATGGTCTTTAACTAACTGCTGGGTATATTCTTTATCAAAATCTGCGTTAAACTGGTTTTTACTTTCGGTATGTCCAAAGACAACTTCGAACGGCGTGAGTCCTGTTACTGAATGAATAGTTTGATTATAGGCCAATATTGAATACGTCATTACGGAAGCGGCATCTGTATGTTTCCTTTCATACTTTGCAAGTCTATATATTTCTGCGATTGTGGAATGGAAGCGTTCTATCATTCCCATAGAGTTCGGGTTATTAGGGGTTCCAATGTGAATGTTTATTTTATAAAATGAAAGCATTTCGCTCATAAGTCTGTTATTGAATTCGGAGCCAGGGTCTGAACTGATTTTAGTGGGAATACCATAAAATGAGAAATACTTTATTAGGGCACGAACAACTTCGGGGGTAGACCTATCGGGAATTTCAAAAGCTTGCGCTAATTTGCTAAAAGCATCTATGATAGTTAAATAGTATTTGCCTTCTATTGTATATAGGTCTATGAATAATTCTTGAAACGGTTTAGTCTGAGTCTGTGTAAGCTGTATTTGTGGTTTGAAAGGACGTCGGTCATATTTCATCCTTTTACAGGTTTCGCAAGCGTTAATTATACTAGTAACTGTTTGTTCCATATTATTCCAAAAATAAGTCCGTTTTAAATGGGAAATTGTTTCTTTGATTCCACGGTGACATGTTTTGCCTTCATGGTATCGAAGTACAATTTCTTCCTGTTCTTTTTCGTCAGTTACGTTTACTACTCTTTCAGTACATTCGTAAAGTTGTATTGTATCCTTTCGGAATAATGCAATGACTATATCTGAAAATTGGCGTCTGTGTTCGGTATTGTTAAAGTGTATAAAATATTTAATTTTAGGTCTAATATAATCTTTGAGGAATTTCTTTATTAATTCAGTGTTGTCTAAGGGTAGGAAAACCTTAAGGATTTTTTGTTTTGGATGTGATTCTATTTTAACTAAAAGTTCATTTTTAAGCCAGGCGTTTACTAGAATTTGGTTCGGTTTGGTGTCAATAGCTTCATGCAGAATGGGTATGCCATTTGTATCCATATCTACAGCGGAATGGACAGTATCTGTACTAGAATTTGTTTGTGTGTCAGTCGGTGCTGATAAAGTACTTTCGTTTGCACTTAAAGTTCTTTCAGAGGTGTTAGAATTAATATCGGGCTGGTTTTCGTTATTAGTAGGGTTCTGAGGGTCATGTGTTTGTTGCCCTAACCTAACTATGTCATCAGTTAGTCGTTGTATGTAGTCATCCAGTTGGTCAGTATCTCCTACGTTAACTGCTGTTGATAATTGGTCGTTATCGCCGTCATTTCCTAATGCGTTTAATCGTATGCGTGAGAGAGCGTCGGCATTTGTGTTCTGTTTTCCGTTTTTATGTATGACTTTAAATGTATATTCGCTTAATCTGAGTTTGTAACGAGTTAACTTGCTATTGGGCTCTTTTAGCGAGTCTAACCAAGCCAGGGGTCTGTGATCAGTGAAAATAGTAAATTTATTGCCGTACAAGTAGGGACGAAAGTGTTTTACAGCCCATACGATGGCCAATAGCTCTTTCTCGATAGTGCTGTATCGTTTTTCAGAGTCATTTAGGGTTCTGCTGGCATAAGCGATGGGTTTGTCGCTACCTATGATACCTTGAGAAAGTACTGCGCCCAGGGCGAAGTCAGATGCATCTGTTGTCAATATGAACGGCTTCGTAAAATCGGGATATTGTAATAGAGGTGCACTTACTAACAGTTCTTTACATTTTTCGAAAGCTTTTAGGTAATTTTCGTCAATAGTAATTTTACTATTCTTTTTCAAACAAGACGTCATCGGGCGAGTAATTTTAGAAAAGTCTTTAATAAATTTTCGGTAGTATCCAATGAGTCCAAGAAAGCTCTTTATTTCGGTAACTGTTTTCGGTAATGGATATTTCAGTATAGCATCTATTTTGTCTGTGTTAGGTTTTAGTCCTTCGGGTGTTATGGTATGTCCTAAGTAATTAGCTTCTTTACATAGAAATTCAGTTTTATCGAGTTGTACTTTTAGATTCGTTTGTCGGAGACGTTCGAAAACTGCTTTAAGTTTTGTCATATGTTCTTCCAGGCTAGATGAGAAAATTATAATGTCATCGAGGTAAATTAGGCAGTGAATACCTTGCAGTCCTCTTAAAACGTTATCTACTGCTCTTTGAAACGTTGCTGGAGCCGTCTTGAGCCCAAAGGGCATGCGCAGGAATTCGTAGTGGCCGTATTGTGTAGAAAACGCTGTTTTTGGCTGATCTTCTTTTTCGATTTCAATCTGATGATACCCGCTCGCTAAATCGAGTACCGAGAAATAACTACTTTTACCTAGCTTGTCAAAAAGGTCTGTAATATTCGGGAGTGGGTATTTGTCGTCAATGGTAATGTCGTTAAGCCGTCTATAATCAATAACCATGCGAAATTTTCTTTCTCCACTAGCATCCATTTTCTTTGGGACTAAATGTACCGGGGCACTCCAAGGTGAGTGAGATTCTTGAATGACATTATCCTTTAATAATGTTTGTACTTGCTTTTTTATTTCAGCTGCTTCTACTGGGGCCTGACGGTATGGTTTTATATAGATAGGGTCTTCGTTAGTGGTTCGGATTTTGTGTTTTACCTGATTTGTGAAAGTTAATGGTAAATGTTCAGTGTAAAAAATATCTTTGTATTCTAAACACAAATTGTAGATTTGATTTCGTTCTTCCGAGTTCATGTGATCTAATCGTAATTTACTTAAATTTTGTATTAAAATTTCATCCTTTTCACTGCTATCTACTGAATGTAAACCGTTAATTTCAATTTCTTTTGGTTCATATGGTGTGACATTGAGAGGTTTACTGAATTTTATATCAAAGTGATTTTCGGATGTATTTTGGATAACAGTGGTTGCAAAGCCTTCTGTACATTCTACAAGTGCTGTTGGTGTTCGTACACCTTCGCCGAAATCTATATGGTTTATAATTGCATTTCCACTATAAAGATTTACGGGAATTTTCGTGCGTGTTTCAGATCGGGGTTCAATGCGAATTGTGTAAGGTGGACGGTAAATTATAGGTATTTGTGTGTCTCGTGTTATCAGTACTTGGTTTTTCATATCAATGTTCGCGTCAAGTTGTTTCAGTAAATCTGAGCCAATTAGTCCTCCGTAACTATTATCGACTTCGTATACATAAAATTTATGAGTGTCACAACTCTTAAAAGTTTTCAGCAATGGGATTTCGATTACTTCAGCGTGAGAGCTTCGAGCATGGGTACTTACTACTTCGAATGGTTCATTATATTTGAATTCGGAAAAGTATTTGTTTGCAATATCAGGGCTTACGAATGATCGTGTGCTTCCAGTGTCTATCATGAATTTGGAGTTTATTTCGGGAATTTCAATGTGTGGCAGTTTTAAGGCATTATGATGGTTAAGATGTACTATTTCTGGGGATCTGTCGTAGAGGCTTTTATGGGAAAATTTTCATTTTCAGGCAAGTCTTGTAACATTTCAGTCTCATATTGCTCGTCTAAGAAGTATTCTTCGTTTTCAGTTTGCGTGTAATACTGTTGGTAGTTTGAGTCAAGGGCGTTCGGTTCATTGAAATTTTCAGGGGCAGGTTCAATTTCTTGAAGTTCATTTGCGTAAAACAAATTGTTAGTTGTTCGCGGGGGTATGTAGTTTGGTTTTGGTTGGGGTGCTGTTCGCATAGAGACATCGTTATTATATTGATGCGAAGATTGGCCTTGACCTTGTGGTTGTTGATATGGAGGTCGAATACCGAATTTAAATTGCGGTTGGTGTGCTGGCTGGAAATTATTAGATCTAAATTGATTGTTATTAGAAACAAATGGTCTATAACCTGTTTGTTGGGGAATCCCAAATTTAAAGTTCGGTGTGTGTTGATTGGGCATCAAAGATTTGTATCCCTGATTTTGAGGGTTTCCAAATCTAAAACCTTGTGGAGCTGACTGGTTGGGAATGCCAAATCTAAAACCTTGAGTTTGTGGGAATTTATTTTGTGCGGTATTAAAATTGTATCCTGCATTTTGTGGCTGAGAAAATCTCATATTCTGTCCAAAATTATTATTTTGTGGGAAACCGGGCCTTTGCTGTGAAGGCTTATTATTGTTCCTATTTTTTGCGTTATACTGGTTTAAGAAATTGACTTCTTCCATCACTATTGTTAAAGCATCTTCCAGCTGCTTGGGATTATTGAGTCTCACTATGCGTAACATGTCTTCCGGCAAATTATAAAGAAAGACGTTTAGGGACAAGTGATTATAAATTGTCTTTTTCGTTTCTTTTTCACGAGGATCTTCAATTAAATTTATTTTGGCAAATAATGTACTTCTGACATTTTGGATACGATTACAGAAGCTAGCGTATGATTCACTGTGCCTAATCTTTAAATTATCTAATTCTATCGCAATACACTCCTCTGACCTCGGGTCGCCGAAATGTTGAGTTAACAGCTTTTTTAATTGCATCCAAGTATCTATATCTTGGCGTTCGCTAATCAAGTGGGCGGCTTTGCCAGTTAGCCGGCCAGTAATTGCATGAAATATATACAAATCCTGAGCGAGATTTTCCGGGTTTCTAAAAGCTTGAATTACATACTCGCTTTTACTTAAAAATAAATTTAACAATTTTTCATCACCATCAAATTTTGGAATTAAATCCATCATTTCTCTAGGAATTACTTTAATTTGATCCATGTTTTCTCTTTGATTTACTATATTTTCTTCAATATTATTATTATCTCTGGGAACTACTCCTATTTCTTCCATTTAGTATTTTAATAATCGTTTTTAAACACACTTAACTAGCTTAATATTAGGACGATATAATTCACAACTATAGAGTTTGTATAGAGAGCTTATTATAAAGTCTACACTAAATTACACAGCCAATGGAATAAGAACAGGGATAGACGGGACAGTGAAGAGGTCTACTCACAGTGCGCTTTTCCCCATTTCCTCCAATTATAGCCGCAGGCGTTTTCGTGTTGTCCTCGAGGCACTGAGACAAATTTATTTGGTTCGAAGATACCAGTTATCACGTAAATACGTTAACGAAAGTCATGCACTCGGATCAATTCGTGATCCTCACAGGCGCAGGATTTCGTACCGGTATCCTGTCCGCAGCGCCAGTCAAATCGCGCCGGAGGGAAAACTACTTTTTAAAAACTAAACTTATAATTAAAATACAAGTTATTCGTACGGTGGTCGATATTAGACTGTCTTTATTTAATTAAAATGTTCTTAGGTTCTAAAGCTTATCTACGCCAGACGCAAACTATGCACTTTTGGACGCACCCGCATTAATGCTAAGTATGCCGTCTCTATACATACCGGACTCTGTAACTAGGTACTAATGGACTCAATAATATAAAATAAATATAAAAAGATGCTTTGGAGCACAACACATGTCTAAAACAAGTATTATGATGTGTCATGGACATATTAGGTTAACATGTTAACCAAGTGATCATTTAGTGTAAATTATCTCACAAATGCCTGTGTAAACAAATTTTTACCTCCAAATTTTGGCTCCTATAACTTTATCAGTTTATTTAAGGGTGAAGTAAAAGAAAGAAAAATATTAAATTATAATCTTTTAAGGACTGAAACAAAAATAAAATAAATTTCTCTGCTAGCTACTGATGCGGGAGCATTAAAAGCCTGCAAAATTGATGATACAACTTTCATGCACCTTAACTAAGTTTATTAAGATCCGTCTTTTTTATAGACCTGAAGCTGGCACACGAGCCAATAGTTATAGTACTTGTGCACTTGTGCAGCGTGCTGATCAACATCCTCCTGCACAAGACAGTTGCAGTTGCTACATAGTGTCCAAATGCCTCAGTCCTAAGTGCTGAATCGGCAAAGCACTGTGGCACCTTGGCCCTCATTGCCTGATTTGTAATAACAATGGATGGTTAGGTTCCAGTGTCCTCAAGTCTTAGAAACTGAAAATTTGACTCTCTTAAAGTTCTACAGAAATGTACAGATCTATGAGGCATATTTAATTTTTTTTTAAATCTCTTCCCTCAGAACAAGGATTCAGGCGGCATGTACGCCGAGTGGAGCTCGCTGCCGCTGGAGGGCGGCGGGCGCGGCGTGCTCGGCGCCGTGGGCGGCGCGGCCGGCGTCGGCGGCCGCGACGTCGTGCTGGCTGTGGTGCGCCAGCTCGCCTCGCACGAGCCCAGCCCGCTCACTACTGACGCCGAGGTACGCTGTCCCACACTTCTGATCACCTTCAGATGATATGATTAGAATGACGACATTTATTTATTTATTTAAACTTTATTGCACAAAACAAAAAGTGTACAAATGGCGGATTTATTGCCATAAGGCATTCTCTACCAACAACATTGACTTCAGAGGAGTTACAGCACGGCATGGTGCTCTCAGTCTCTCAAGAAACTTAATCAGCGAATCTGCTGATTAGCCATTGGTTGCAACCGTCTAGCCCGCACCGTCTACTATTGTAAAAGGGAAAATAAAATCTACCCAGAAAGAAATACTAAAAATTTAGTACGACGGCAAGGTGGTTCCTAGCTCTAGAGCTCGCGAGTTTGTATCAAAATAGCTGAAATTTTAATTTTATAACTGGATAAATTAAAAAAAATGACGAATAACTGAACCTACTCACAAAACTTACTGTGAATCGGCTGAGAAGGAAGTGTGACCTCTAGGCGAGAATAGCTGGAAATCGTCCGGACATCCAAACATTCTATCATACGAAATAATTTTGAACCAAGCTGAAACGGAGACGGTTAGCTTGTTTGGTCAGTAATTAAAAAACGTTGAATCCAACGAGACAACATCCCAGAGGTATCACGTTAATGAGGAGCATAGAGGCGGGTCTGTATAGTTTACCGTATAATATGAGCGTGTGCCAGGTGGAGTGGGTGCTGGAGGTGATCCGGTTCGGGCTGGCGCTGCCGCTGCAGGAGCACGAGGCGCTGCGCGACTGCGTGCGCGTGTGCTGCGCGTGGCTGGCGGCGCTGCTGCCGCCCGCCGCGCCCGCGCAGCCGCCGCCGCCCGCCGTGCCGGCGCCGGTCGCCGCCGCGCCCAAGCGCTACGCGAGGAAGATACTCAAGCACCTCCACAACCTCTTCGTGCCCCGCCCCAATGAGAGTGAGTACCTACAGTTTTACGCAGGTTATCGGTTATGGGGGTTGTCTTATTTAAAGATTCATTTCGTTTTCAGCATTTTTCACGGAGACTGGTAACATTTCGGAATTGTTATTTGTACGCGGATAATAATAGTCCTGTATACATTGTCGTACTTTTTAAAATTGTATGGTATTAATCATTCTAAGAAACGTTTGCCTGCGAAAGGAGGAACCTATGCTTGCTAGAGCTAGAGCTACTTTTGGAAACTAACTAGTAACTTCGTTTGTCGCCATTACATGAAGTAGCTACAAGGTATAATATACGAAATATTTTTTGCATCGATGAATGTTATCGCAGAACGGCTTTTCTCTTCTAAATAGGGTAATATAAACATTAACACTTTTTATAGTTAATTATTATGTTCCCGCACTTTTTAAAAAGTACGTTCTAAATCTAGCCACCTGACTTTATATTACATTATTATAACAAAAGGGGACTTAATCGCGTTCAAAAAGTATTTATTTAATTACATCGACGTCCCGGACGTGATCTTATGCCGGGTAGAAGCGGTTAATGGTCTCGAAGAGACTATTATTTGTACATTTAAGTAGTACATTTACTTTTATATTCCATTGTTTTCGATGGTATCTATGAGTTCGTAAACCAGATCGATGCTTTAGGATTACGAAGACAACGAGATAGTTTGTGAGCTATTATGCAATTTTACTAACAAAATGCTTGTACAAAATGTTCACTTCCACTTTGGACTTATGTACATATAAAACTCTTACATAAATGCTGTATTAAACGTGTAAATATTTTCGTATAAAGTTCATCTAATCACATTTACCACTGCCACACCTACCGCAATTTTAATTACATATAATTTTGGGCAGACTGTTATTTCAGACAAATGACGCTTTCAACTATTTTGTTAATAGATTAAGAGCTAGCGACCAAATCGGTCATGTGGCTTCAGCTGTATTGAAACTCCGTTAGCTACTTCTCTGAACAACCTTTTCCTATAATCTTCGTGCTGGCAGGCCGCGGGCGGTGGGTGCGGGTGTAGTGGGGTGGGGAAAATAAAGAAAAAAAATGTGGGCTCAGCGACTTTAATTTTTTTTTCAAACAGTTGCTCTGTACTCCTTGTGCACCCAAAAAAAAAAATTAAATCGATCGGGTGGTGGGAAGGGGTTGCCAGCGTTAATTAAAAGTACCAAAATAATAATAATTTTCGTGTGGGCTCAGCTGTATTGGCTTTTTTTCTGACGCGAGATTAATCAATATGTAAGCCCCAAAAAAATAGCCATGCAAAAATATTGGTGGGAAGGTATAGAAAAAAATTGTTGAAATAAGTATATATTTATCTATATAAGTACGTATATCGTCGTCTAGTACCCATAACACAAGCCTTCTTGAGCTTAATTTGGGACTAGATCGATTTGTGTGAGGTTGTCCGATATTTATTTATTTATTTTTATTTATTTATTTCATAAATATGTTTCAAAGGACTATCAATGTGAGAGCGACTCCGGAAGTGACAGCGATACCGATGAATACGAAGGAACAGCTGACAATCAAATATTGGACGTCAATTAACTTTACAATTTTTTCGATACCTTCCCACCGATATTTTTGCATGGCAATTTTTTTGGGGCTTACATATTGATTAATCTCGCGTCAGAAAAAAAGCCAATACAGCTGAGCCCACACGAAAATTATTATTATTTTGGTACTTTTAATTAACGCTGGCAACCCCTTCCCACCACCCGATCGATTTAATTTTTTTTTTTGGGTGCACAAGGAGTACAGAGCAACTGTTTGAAAAAAAAATTAAAGTCGCTGAGCCCACATTTTTTTTCTTTATTTTCCCCACCCCACTACACCCGCACCCACCGCCCGCGGCCTGCCAGCACGAAGATTATAGGAAAAGGTTGTTCAGAGAAGTAGCTAACGGAGTTTCAATACAGCTGAAGCCACATGACCGATTTGGTCGCTAGCTCTCCGTCTATAAGGTTTAGGAGATATAGACTGGTCGAACTTAGTCTTTTTTGTTTACCTAGTTCATCTCTAATGAAAGTTAATCAGTTGTATTAGTATTACAGCTTTGAATATAACATGGGTGGTTGCGACACAACCACAATTACTTCCATATCCGAATAGTTTCGTTATTATCTAATATTTGTATTATTTTTATAATTAGTAATGTTATCGCGTGCAAAATAAAATGGACTCGTTCTCGGTCACTCCTCATTTTCAGGTGTATTTGACTCCTTGTTCACAATAAGTAGAAGTAAATGAACTGTTCGATGAGCTATTGAAGAAACAAGTCATTGAAACAAGACTGTGAAGTTAGACTATTACACTGTCATGTGAATCAGCGCACTTAATCAATAAGCCAATATAAACGCCCTTTTATTCCATAATGTCATATTTTCAAAACATCCATAATTCCATATTGATACAGATTGCACTAGTTGCATTATCGACGGCTGTATCCTGCCCTATCTCTATGTGTACTTGTGTAAATGAGGCCTATCTAATATAGTGAGAGTGAGAGGGGAAAAGATGGATCTTGTCGCGCGACAGGAGATCGCAAGTTAGTTATGCTAGTACCTAATCAAATAGGAGTCGCTCGGTCTCTAGCACCAGACCCCACGTGCATTTATTGCTGGGGCCATACTAACACAAAACGCTGTGACTTTTCTCCAATAAGTAAATGTTGGCGTAGCCACGATTTAACGCAACAAGAAGGAAGCGAAATCGCTCGTCGATTAGCCTAGAGCCCCACTGGTTGGTTTGTGTAATTGGTTTAACGCACCCATTGCTCTTTTCTTTCAAGCACTCGCATTCATATATCAGACGGAACTGGGTGAGTAACAATAACGCTTATCCGTCGCACGCTTCTCAACGCTTGTCGATCATTAACAATACTCGCCTGTACCATTGTTAAGAATAGATTTATGCCTTCGAAAAACAATCAATAATGGCGTCACTATCGCTAGGGACTGTTTCATTCATTGTATTGTGATGACCGCCGATAGTGACGCCGTCTGTTGATGCAGCTTCTCACGTAGATCACGCGACACGTCATCGATTGCGATCATGTCATCATCATTGCCGAAGCTATCCGCTCGTATTCCACCGATCGACGCGCGCGCTTACCCGGTGGGCGCTTGCGCTGGTTGCAGGCGGCGACCTGATCGGCAAGCAGGCGGTGCTGTGCCACCGCGTGCTGCGGCTGGCGCGCGCGCTGGCGGGCGGCGCGGCGCTGGGCGCGGCGGAGTGGAAGTCGCTGCTGCTGCTGCTGCTGGCGGCGGCGCGCGCGCTGCTGTCGCCGCCCGCGCCGCACCACGCCTCCGCCGACCAGCTGTGCCGCCGCGTGCTGGCCGTGCTGCTCGAGGTGTGGCTGCTGGCCTGTCACAGGTTGGCGCCACTTATTAGTCCTTCTTTTAAATAACAATGAAACGGTACTAAATTACACGGACACGTTTCCAGACCTGTGCGAGCGAAGCCGCAGGCAAAAGGTAGTTGTGGATAATCTCCTTGTTTTGTAAGTAGGTATTATTGTACGTCGGCTGCATAAGTACAAATGAGCCTCCTCGCAGATGCTTCCCGTCGCCGCCGCTGTGGCGCACGCTGCGCGAGCAGTGCGTGCGCTGGCGGCACCGCGCGCCGCTCACGGAGCAGTGGACGCGCGTGTCGCTGTGCCTCACGGCGCGGCTGCTGCGGCACATGTACGGCCCGCTGTTCCCCGCCATGCCTATCAGTGAGTCTTATCTATTTTTTATTTCCTCGCAAATGTGATGAAAAACATTTGTGTATCACGGGCAGCAAGGGGATTACACTCAGGCCATTAAAGGAAGGGAAGGAGGAGGTCTTGTGGTAGTACATATATAGATTGTATTACTTTGTTGAGAACTTGTTTAAATGGTAATCCGTTTGATCAGGTGAAGAAGACGCCAACCTGATCCCGCCGGACATGTCCGCCGAGGCGGTCATGCAGTCCTGGTACCGCATACTGCACACCATCGGCAACCCCGTGGACTTGTGCCGCCCGCACGTCATCAGCCAGACTCCGGACTTTTTACAGGTACGGCAGCTTTTTAGAATTGGGATTTGCTGAGTGAGGTTAAACACCATAAATAACACCAACATAAATTGGAGACTTAAATCACCACCATAAATAAAACAATACGCATTAAAACGGTAACTCGCGTTACGCTTTCGTGGGATTACCAGCAGTTCGTCTAACAAAACTGTTATGGGACTCTTTGTCGCGCGGCAAAAGCTATCTATCACTACTTTAAATACCGTGCAAGCAAGACAGGTGATACTGCATCGCAATTAAATGGAAATCCGTTTTCCACAACGTAATGCGGCAGTAGAGCCAGTGATAGGTCCGGCCACCAGCCGGGGGTATGACCAGGCGCACATAAGAGCGCGGCGTGTTGCCCGCAGTACTCGGTGCTGGCCGCGGAGGCGCCGGAGCCGGCGCAGCACCCGTGCCTGCAGGCGCTGCCCGCCATCTTCCACAACGCCATGCGCGGGCTCGCGGCGCACGTCGACGCCTTCCTCGGTAAGTGCAAGTGCAAGTGCGGATACTTCGGGGTGCTTGTAGCATGGGCCGATAATTCTAGAGGACTGCTAATGCTTATACAAAGTTACAACCTTAGCGACGTCTCTAAGTCTCTATCCTGTACTTTGCGCTCGGTGCTTAGGCCTCTGCTTAACACCCTAGCGCCATCTAATAATTAGGTGGAACTAAACATTTTCTCTGGCGAATGCGGCTCTGTATAAGTATGGCTCTTTTTTTTCTCTTTGTTGAAGAGATTTGTCACTGAGTGACTATATCGCTCCGTTATTGAAAGGCATTACAATTTGTCTACGTCCCGGACACGGGGCAGTAATCTTGAATTAGGTCCATGCTTGTGTATTTGTTAAGTATATAGTTCATTTCATTTGCCATGGCCCGATACCACTTAAGAACGTCATTAGATAATAAATGGAACAAAAGATAAGTATATAAACTCGGATTTCTAATTCAAGACCAAAAAAACTACGACAGATACGTCACTGTCAAAATTGACAACATTTAAATGACATCTGAGTTTGTTTCTTGGCTTGCACCAAATGCGCAATGTTACAAGTACCTACAATACCAGATTTTGTACCAAAAATCTCCGATGTTTAAGTTTTTATTATCTCCTCTCGTAATTATGTAATAATAAATATTTCTAGTTATTTTGTTGAAACATAGAGTTAAAGTTACCAATAAATCAATTATCTTAGCGTTAATAAAAAGAAAAAGGAATTTACTATTGTAAAAATATTTTATTGTAGTGGCAACCTTGTGGTAGTTTTTTTGGTCTTGAATTAGAAATCCGAGTATAATAACTTTACTGTTCTACACGTGCTGTGCTTAATTTGAAAAGCTGAGATCATGAAGCACAAATTCATCAAAAGATAAAAACTATGGTTCTCATCAAGTTCTCCTTGTGTAGTCTTAAGTGGAATCAGGCCTTGGTATATAAAATGAACTTAGAACCACAAAATTTAAATAGTCCTGTAAATTTTACATAGAAAACTATCGTGAGTCTCAGACATATTAAAATACTTAAACGGGTTTTACTCACGTCGTAGAAGTCGAATCCCGTACCGATTCGAAACATGTCGAGCGTTATTCGACTTCTACGACGTGAGTAAACCCGTTTAAGTATTTTAATAAGTCATGTAAATTCTTAGAAGGCAGCAAACAATTTCTGTTTGGCATACCGATGCCTGAACTTGGTTGAATTGGGGAAATATGACTGCTCAATAAAGTTTCATCTTTGACGTTCGGAAGAACGAAAAAAGTAACCGTTTGAAACGTTATAATATATCTTTACATACACTTTTATTTGACTTGTATAGAAACAGAACCCGAATAAGCACCTGTACCTTAGCGCAAATTGTTGTTGTAGGCTGTTAGTCCTACACACAAGTCCCAACTATTGCAAAATGGTGTTTTATTCCATGAAATGGAACCATTTGATGTACCAAATAACCAATAAATATTAAACTGTAACTAAGAGTTGGAGTTTTTGGAGAACTGTTAAATCTGAAGCTTTATTGAACAGTAATAATCTTAAGTTTATATTCCATAATTCGCACAGTGAAGATTTGTTGTATGGTCCATGGTCTGTGCGAGTCGCGTGCGGTGGCGGTGCCTCTGTGTCATACACTGTGGGTTCTCTTTTGATTTCTGTCTTTGTTTTTGGGATATTTGTGTGTGGGCGCTCAGAATGTTATTTTCTTAATTCGCTGTGGCGCAACCGTATATAAGGCAGCACTCAAATACATATTATATGTAATAATCGGCTCTGTACAAACGTACAGGTTGCTGTAATATGGTCACCTGGGATTACGCAACGATTTTTTCTCAAAAGGCCACATTTTGTTACAAAGCATTTCTATAATATCATAATATGCGTACCTATACGCACCTTGTGTTGGGGTAAGTTGGAAAACAGTGTAAGGTAAACAACCGTTCATAACTCCCCATTCCGTGCAGATTTTTTGTTCCTGGTATCTTTAATGAGAATGCCATTTCGTTGATCCCCGCCCCTCTGTCATTGCCGTTCGCTCAGTGAGTGTGAGTTATTGGCAGTTTTAGACAAGGTGTATTTTTTACGATCAAATCGCGTTTTTTCATCTTATCCTATGTTCTGTAACTTCTTTTGCAGTAGACACATTTTGTGTTGATACAATTGCTTGTTATTGTTTTCTTAATTACCTGCCAATGTGGATTTTAATTATCTTTCTTATTTTTACAAGAGGGGTAAAACAGTCACTGGTTCTCAAAATGTAGAAGCGGTATAACTACTTTCATTAACCCTACGTGCGGTCAAATCTCCTGCAGACCTAAGGTTACTCGTATTCTATAAAAACAGTTTGAAAACTCTAGTCTACCTAATCTCAAAGTTGGGTATGATTGAAATATTATTTTAAGAAAATCTTATTTTAGCGGTAAATAACGGCTTTTTTCCAATATGGATAAAAGTTTTAAAGTAGTAGACGTTGACATACTGTTAGACCTCATACCATCAAATTAATCTAAGCCGCATGTAACTGATTCTGAAAACTATATTAAAATTTAGCCGTAACCTTTTTATCTTGCCCTAAGAAGTTTTATTTAAACTTTATTCATACTAAAAGTATTGGTAAATTCCTCGTTTCCTTTTTACTGAAAATATAGATTCCTATACCTAATCTTCATATTATTGGCACAATATAACTTTAAAAAAAACATTACTCATCTCGTGTAAAACCCGTTTAATCTTACCCCAACGCACCTTAAGTACCGATGTTCTACATATTTGGTTATTATGAAGATGTCTGTGGTACTTGGAACCATAACACGTAACTATAAAGGTTTAAATAGCTTGTCTAGGATAGCATGGGTATCTTAGAGAGCTGCCATTGTATCTACAGCTTAAAATTCGTGACTGAGCAGCGTAGCTACTGGAGCCGGCCCCGCTCTCGTAGCTACGCCGGGACTAGACTAGACTAGACCGGGAAGGGTGGGTGTGGGTGTGTGTACATGCGCTTGCGGCACGTGCAGGGCGCGGCGCCGAGCGCTGGTGGGAGGCGGGCGTGAGCGGCGCGGGCGCGGGCGCGGGCGCGGGGGACGACGACACGCCCCCCGCGCATCGCCGCCTCGCCAAGTCCTACAGCGTCGCCGGCAAGGCGAGGGACAAGACCGAGAAAGGTATGCGGCCCGACTAACCCCGACATCTCTAGGCCCGCCCGTGCTCTGCAACTGCAAGTGATCTCCTAGTACTCTGCCTCGAGCGGCTGCCGCGTGACCGAGGCGGACGCACGGAAGGATCGGAAGGATTCCACTCGCTAAGTAACGAACCCAAAAGGTCGGCAAGAGACTCAGGTTCGTGACTTTCTCAAGATTAGGTATGACTTGGTAAAGGTATGTTTAATTTATATGTATCTATTTTATGTTTTCTTTTTTTGTTTTATACATAGTTACGAATTGAGATTTTAGTTTTTATTGTGAGTGTAGTGTGGTGCGTTGTTTGGGTGGAATGCACATTCTGGGCTGTAGACTTTTCATTCGCACTTCCTGTACAAATAATGTAAAAAGGCCTGCAATGTGCCGGCTCGCTCGCCCCCTCTGACCGGCCCGTGTGTGCAGGCGCGCCGCGCGCGTCGCTGGCCGCGCTGACGGGCGGCGGCCGGCCCGCCAGCGCGCAGCCCACCACGCCGCCCAACTCCATCGTCTCCCAAGGTATGTTCTCCTGGTACATAACTAATGTCAAGCGAGCTTTGTTCTTAAGTAACCATAGAATTAGCTCATAAAAGTAATACAATTAATTGCTTAGTTTAGGCGTTAATTTTCGGCCATAATTAAAAAATGTGCTTATTATTCGTGTACGAAAGAGTTTCTTTTGCAGTGTGTGACTCCGAAAAACCACCTCTGACTCCATTACGTCCGAAAGTGAACTCGATCTTCCATCTATTCGGCGAATGGCTCTTCGAAGCAGCACTTATAGGGACTACACCTTCGTACAACAACCAACGTAAGTTGCTTCTAGACCTTTAGTGCAGTCATTGAAACGTAAGTTGCTTCTAGACCTTTAGTGCAGTCATTGAAGCATTATGGCTCCGATTTTTTTTACGGTGAACCGAATTGCATACAATTTTGGAATTAGGTTCATCTTACCCTTAACTTCAAAAGTGAAAATGATTTGAAATCCGCAACCACCCTGGGGGTGGTTGCCACCCCTTCTCGGGGGTGATTTTTTTTTTTTCAAAATAACCTCGAATATCGATAGAAGGCCTAATTTTAAGCAAAAAATCATCTATAAAGTTTTTCAAAAAATCCAATACTTTTCAAGTTATTGGCAATTGAAAATCCGCAATTTTTTCACATTTTTCATCGGTTTTTTGCAAATATCTCCAAAAATATACGTTTTATCGAAAATTTTATAAATAACAAAATTGTAGCAGGTAAAACAATGAACAATTTGGTTTTTTATAAAGTATTCTAAGTGCAATATTAAGCTAGATATTAAAGATCAAAGCCGTTTTTTATTTTGTCTGAAATTTAATCGATGTGGTCAATGCCATCTAGCGGCGAGCAGATGCATTTTATGCATTCCAATACAAAAGGGTTTTGTAGTGCTTGAAATAAGCTTTAAAACGAGCACTATTAAAAGTCTTTTGCACGTAAAATAAGTGACCTGTATTGCAAATAAGGGGAGCATCTAATGTTTTTTCTTTTAAATCAATGGGTTTCATAAGTGCCATTTCCACCAAAATTAAAATTAATCGTATTCCGCCTAGAATTAACTTTATTATAAAGAGTTTGATAGATAGTATCAGTTTGGCTGCTCCAGGACACATATTTTTCAAAAAAGTCACGATTGAAAAAAAAAAAACAAAATTTCAAATTTTTAAAAAACCCACTTTTTTTTCATAATATCTCAAAAATGACGACAGATACCTATAAAAGTGTACGGATTAAAAATTTAGGTATTTTTCTTACAAACAATCTGGTTTTTTTGTTTTTTCTGTCAAACAAAAATTGACGGAGATATCATTGTTTAAAGAGCGCGTGGCAGCGCAATCACAGCCTCTCTTAAGCCCCTTAACCCTTCACCGTTTTAGAAAAAGGTTTTTTACTATATATTGCAATAAAGGATGTTGTAGCTCTCTTAATTACCTTTACAATGGTTTCTTATAAATTGTGATAGCATGAAAATTGAAGGAGTTATGGTCCAAAAACTTATCATTTTTTTTCTACTTAGAAACTGAAAATTTCGGAGTGTGAATATTTGGAGCAATGTGAAAGTACGCAGTATAATAGAGACCCACAACTGTTGTAATGTGTATATATATATACATAATATGGCTCATATCATATATTTTGGAAACCTATGGAAAGCTGTAGGCCATATTTTAAAAAACTTGAGATTTTAACACTTACTTCACTCTACATCCACGAAGTCTGCCTTTTCATTCGAACACACAAAACTTTCTTCCCACTGGCGGACTTTCATTCAGAACGAATAAATCACTGTCGCAATGACAATCTGGCTCTACCTACTACTAAGTCCTCCAATTTAAGGCTATTTCTCACGGGACCGCACATGATGTGCATAAAAATTTATAATAAGCTGCCACCCAAAATTAAATGTATAAAAAAAGTTAATGTATTTATAAAGGAGCTAGATGGGTTACTAATGTGTTGCACAAAATTTATTGGCATATTTTCGTTTCGCATAGCAACCATTGGCACAATCATCATTTCGCACAATTGCTTTTTGCCTAAATTTCTTGGCATACTATCACTTCGCACACGTTTCTTTGGCAGAATAGTACATTGGCATAATGTTGATTAGAACAATACTCCTATGGTCGAATAATTGTGTCGCCGAAATTTATATGGCATAATATTCCGTTCGCATGATTATTTCAATACACCGAAAAATGAAAAGTCCGACTCAATATTAATACGAAACAACAAAATACCTACCTAATCTAAGCAAAGTCGGACCTGCGCAGCTCGCTCGCTTCGCTCGCTCGTTAGGGTCGTAGTTCAACCTAACACTCCTCCTCGCTTCACTCGTCGTCGTACCTAACCTAAGCCAAGTCGGACCTGCCTTAAGGTGAAATTGGTAATGTTAGGAATCGTAAGCCTGAGTCGGACCTGCGCGGCTCGCTCGCTTCGCTCGCTCGTTAGGGTCATAGTTCAACCTAACACTCCTCCTCGCTTCGCTCGTCGTCGTACCTAACCTAAGCCAAGTTGGATCTGCCTTAAGGTGAAATAGGTAATGTTAGGAATTGTAAGCCAAGTCGGACCTGCGCGGCTCGCTCGCTTCGCTCGCTCGTTAGGGTCGCAGTTCAACCTAACACTCCTCCTCGCTTCGCTCGTCGTCGTACCTAACCTAAGCCAAATCGGATCTGCCTTAAGGTGAAATTGGTAATGTTAGGAATCGTAAGCCAAGTCTGACCTGCGCGGCTCGCTCGCTTCGCTCGCTCGTTAGGGTCGCAGTTCAACCTAACACTCCTCCTCGCTTCGCTCGTCGTCGTACCTAACCTAAGCCAAGTCGGACCTGCCTTACTTACCTGCCTTGCCTTCGTTTCTGTGAGGGACACAGTTTCAACCTAACCTAACTTTGTTTTCTGGCAGCGATTCGGTTCTGTGGGTATGCTATGGTACAATTATGCCGCAATAAATTCGGCGGGACTTATATTGTGCTACATAAAATTCTGCGAAATAAAAGTTGGCGATATTAGTATTCTGCTATACAAATTTGTGCCAAATGAATATTATGCGACATAACAATTGTGGTGAGTATATAATTATGCGATAGTATCATTCTGCTAAAAATTATTGTGCGAAAACGATTATGCGAAGTGTATTTCGGACAATAGAGATTGTGCAAGATAAGGGGTACCCGGAGCTAGATAAATATTTATTAGATAAATGTTACTATACATTAGAGGAATATCTAAATCAATCATAGAATGTCATTTTGTAGTTTTATTGTAATGCTAGTGCTAAGTAGAATTAAGGAAATTGCTGTGCCCTTACAGGGTACATATTATAATTGTAGTATTTTATTATGTTGTAATATGTGTGGAATAAACAGTTTGAGTTTGAAACGTAGGCATGAATACATACCAACGTTCTTACATGTATATATAACACCAAGCCATGTGATCAGCTGTGCGTGCTCCGTTTATTCGTTATAATGTGACCAGTATATTTCCGTCTGCAAAGGAATGAGCAATTTAGGGGTAGTTTTAAGGGTAGAAAAGCTTAAGAATATGATAATCATTTTCGAGAGTGTGGAATAATATTTAAATCCTTTTCATTTCATCAAAAAAAAAAATTAACAATTTTTTATCAAGGGGTAGTTTTCAAGGGTTGAAAGGGGGTTAAAAATTTGATAATTATTATAGAGAATATAAAATATTACTTACTCTATACTTACATCTTTTTATGTCATACCAAAGTATTTTTTTGTGATTTTTCAATTTAGGGGTTGTTTGCAAGGGTTGTAAGATTTTCAAGGGGTTGAAAATGATTTTAATAGCAGGTAATTATGTTAGAAAATACTTTACGATTTCACCACTTACTATTAGACATGTTTTCTAGCGATAAAATGGCTCAATGTCAATTTTTCCATTAAGGGGTTGTTTACACCCCTTAAAAATAATAGGCGGAGTTCAGATCATTTACACTTTTGAAGATAAGATGTAAGATGAGCCTAATTCCAAAATTTCATGCAAATCGGTTCACCGTAAAAAAATTCGGAGGTAAGACCGTATTTTTCGCTTCAATGACTGCACTACTTATTACGTTTCTAACTTAACTAATACCGTATCTAGATTTGGATTATATGTATAAGATATGCTAATTATTATTTTCAGAACGAGCCGATGGCACTCCACCCCCGCCATCTTTGTCTGATGCCACGAGCAAACTAAACATGTCAGCTTACCAACCAGGTACTTACATAATACATATATTAAAGGGTAATTTCAGGATAGATGCTCCACTTTTTAAAATAGCTTTTATAACTCAATAAATCAGCATTTTATAGTGTACAAGTAAATTGCACATGCGTCATACATAATGTTCATTTGCACCATCAGCATTTAGTTTGTATAAAGTTTTGTAATTAGTCAATAAAATGCTTATTCATTCACGGTCATAATTCATGTTCGCTATTCTATAAGTGTGCACACCTATCAAGTTAAATAAATCAAATTTATCTCAAGAAATCGTCTTTCGTGTTCCAAACTATTATCAAGATATTTATCAAGTAAATGTCAGAGTAAGCAAGTACTCTTACATATAGCAATGCATCCAAATCGGACTTGTTTTGATGTAGTCGTATAGATTTTGTGCAAATCGTACTTTTTAGGCCCCTTGAAAATGGTATAGGTGCCTGCCGTGGGGGATAGACGACTCGTCCCAAATATGGGTCAGAGGATAGATGCCCTTTGAAATTAAACCAGCTTAATGAAAAAAATATTTTTTAATACAAGTGAGGATAGATGCTCTGAAGGGCATACGGATACAGGCATGTATGGGTCACAAAAAGAGATTTGTTTGTCAGGTCGCGCCGAGGCGCTGGGCGCGCTGTGCCGCGTGCTGTGCTCGAAGCAGTGCCGCGAGGAGGTGGCGGCGCAGTACCTGGCGCGCTGCTACGCCGCCCTGCACCGCGGCCTGCGCGACGCCGCCACCGCGCCCGCCGTCGTGCTCAACGCGCCCGACATCTTCAGGTCCACGACCACCCTGACCGGCTGGACGATTTGTTCACTTTCAAGCGTTTCTTGAACTGACCGAACTGTTCACCCGCAGACTGGACCTCGACGGCGTGTTGGTGCTGGTGCCCGATTTCATCACGGCTTTAGAGCGGATCCTCTCCGAACGCGAGCCCAAGTTGGAGAGCGGAGCCATAGACAAGCGCGAGCTGCGGAAGGCGGCCATTAGCGCGCTGTTGTCTTTGGTGGCATTCCCGCACCACTACAAAGGGTTGCCGGTCCCCGAGTTTCCCGGATGTAATGAATAGTGAGTACATCAGAGCTCTTCCTTGTTTATGTTATCCTGGTAGGTACATATTTACCGATAGAAATAAAATATGACAATAATTTTATTACTAATTAGTAATAGCGATTTTGAGTGTTCTGTTTCCCATAGTGTGTTCATGAGACTCTGGTCACTGGACAGGAATTTTTATAAACTTGCTCTTGCATAATGGCCCGTTTAGACGAGACATGAAGTTGCATGCCCGTTTGGTGTGCGAGTCGATTCACTGCAATAGATCACGCCCCATACTGTTACGTGATGGAACTTGGCTGCCGGTTCACGGGGTTAGGACAGTGACCATAACATTCTAAACCATATCCTAATCAGTAATACTCCTCACTCGTTGTCCCAGCGCCGGCACGACGCTGGGCGAGTACCTGCGCGGCAAGCTGTCGCTGATCTGCGTGTCGGCCGTGCAGGTGGAGGGCTCGGACGCGCTGGCCGTGCCGCTGCTGAGCGCGCTGTACCTGTGCGTGCGGCACGGCGCGCTCGCCGCGCACGCGCACGCGCACAGCGCGCCGCCCGGCTCCACGCGCACGCACAGCACCGACTACAAAGGTGAGGACCGCTCCGATAGGACTATGTGCTCCCGGTACGAGGGATGACATCTTCATTGTTGGGAGGGATAGTGTCAATTTTGGTCTAATTTTCAGTACTTTATAATAAGATGCAAGTATTTTTTTTTATTCACCTTCCTTGATCAGATAATTCCCGTAGACCCGTACAGTAGAGCTATTTTTATTTTGCTCGATCACTCTTTCATAAATCCTAAATACAGCCAGTATCATTTTGTACACAGGATATAAGTCCGCACGATGCCGAGTATTTTAATTCCCACATTTTACATAAGAACACTTTATAAAATCTTTTTATTCAGGTGAATATTTCATTAATTAATAATTTAAGTAAACGTTGTAGCACATTGTGATTTTCGGTGACTATGGACATGGAGAGTTAGAAATCACAATGCGTTATTTTTCAATGTCTCCAGCCAGTTTTTCCTACAAATTAATTCGTTAGACACAGGTTCCAGTTAAATAGTTTCGAGAAGTACAGTCGACAATTAATTGGTCTAACAATTTTGTACCTTAATACACATGAATAGTATCGAAAAGTGGTAAAGGGTAAAAGTGGGATAGTCGCCCCACATTTTGAAATTTGATTATATTTCCAAAAATATAACTATATATGAATACATTATAACTTCACATGATAGCCATATCTATTAGCTACTACACCCTTAAGAATAATTAACTCAAACTTAAATCTATATTCGAAAATCTAATTTAATTTAGAGTATTAGTTATGAGGATAGATGCCTATTATGTGGGTTAGATTCCTTTATCAGTATGAGGATAGTTGCCCTTGGGATTAATGGAAAAAAAATTAAAACTTAGCACATAACATTTGATTTGCAATCATTCCTACAAAAAAACATTCTTACAATGTAATAATTTCTTCAACTTTTCAGAAAATTCAAAGGCCAGTTTTCGCATAATTCCACGAGTTTGAGGGAAACCATCTTTTTCCAGTTTTTGGATGTGCATCACCAGAAGTTTTTCGTTATCAAAATTCCTCTTGTGAATTTTGATAACGAAAAATTGTCTTCCTTTAAAGAAAATTAAACTTTATTGCACAAGACAGAAGTCAGTACAAATTGCAGATTAGGGGATAGACGCCCCTGAAGTTGTTAGTAAAATTCCAACACCAGTACTATATAACGACATTCAAACCATACGCTTGCATATACAAATAAAAATAAATCGACTTACTTAATGAAAACAAAAGTTACACGTCTCCAAAAAATACTCAGTTGAAATCCACGTCGTCCGTGAGCGAGGTCATCGAACTATATTCACTACACACACCATGTCTGTTGCCTACGACTGCCACTTGCAGACTGGCGGCAGAAGGGCACCTTTCGTTTTTAGTATTATTTGCGGCGGAACTAGCATTACAAGGAGATTTCAAAAATGGGGCAACTATCCTCCTAGGGTGACTATCCCACTTTTACCCTATAATAAGTACAATTTCTTGGCTTGTACTATCTAACAAATATGTAAAGTATGTAACTGTGCTCAAATCAGAACAAAAATTGTGTATATGAAACTGGCTGGAAACAATTCACCTGCATTATGTTGGCACGAGTGTTATGTTGTCGTCCATTTCACGCGGGGTCGCCGGCCGCAGTGCGCTCGGACGGCGGCGCGCCGGAGCCGGCGGCGGACGACCTGCTCGCCGACCTCGACCCGCACTCGCCGCTTTTTGGTAATCTCACTTGTTATTATGCATGCTTTGTTTCATTGTACACATCACTCGATAACTTGGTTTCCTAGTCGAAGATATAGTTCATTAAAGTTCCGCCTGACGTTACGCCGTGCTACATTTTTAACAAGGTGTGACGTCACGAACCCAATCCCGTAATTTGATGCGCATTAGCTTTGTTATTTTTTGATTGATTGACGAAAGAAAAATTACGTGTCCAAATTTTTTTCATAAGTTTTACTGCATGTACGGATTCATAATATGTATTTTTACCCAAGAAACTACTCAATTCTGGCTGATTCAAACCTCCCAATTTACACTTTCAACGACTAAAATAACTGACGTTTAATATCAAAATTTTAATAAACCGAAAAGTTTACCATTCCTTACACCATTGAGTATGAAACGCTTATTCGGCCGGACTAGAATACTAGATGGCGTAAACATCATTCTCACGTGATAACCTGACTTGTTTCTATATCACATGTATAGCCTTACAAGTGTCGGTCTCGCCCTGGGACAGCGGCGATGGCGCTACAAACAGCTTTCATATGGAAATAATGTGCAGACGTCATATATTTGCATTATAGAACGTTGGTCGTTGTTTGTTTAGGATTTGTGATTAACTAAATTCAAAACATTGTTTACCGAAATCCTGCTCAATCCATCGTTCTTCTTCCAAAATAAATACTGAATCGTATTGAAAAAAAAAACTTGAATTTCATCACTGGATAGTTTTAGCTTTGTTATGCAAAAAATACTTGAAATATTGGAAATATTTAGTCCTGTTTCCTCTTTGTTTACATCAGAGACATTCGCTGATTTTCAACGCCGGTTACCAAAAAATTGTCGTTGCTAGTAAAATAAATTAGTATCACTTAAATTCCGCAATATGGCGTGGGCTGAAAAACGTTTGAACGCGTCATACACGTACAATTTTTTTGTAAACTTATATATCGCGTTTCATGATTTTTATGTTGTTGCCATGTTTGCTCGTCGTCTCATGGAAGTGCCAAGGAAAAAATTACCACAGTACGTAAAGTGAGCCTATTTGGCATCCGAAGGGCTATTTGGTAAAATGCAAATGAAAGGTTTCAGCACTAATATATATTCGCAATAGTTGAAACAACACATCTGAGACCACGGCGTGTGCCACCCCGTGTGCAAAAGCGTTGGATTATGAAGGTAAATATGGAATATCGCGATGGACCCGTTGTAGTTTCTGTTAGTAAGATGAAACCTTAAAGATGAAAACATGTTTATTATATTCTAGTGGAAAAAAAAAACAGGCTTAAAGCTTTTTGCTTAGTACCAATTTGGTACTGCCAAATAACCCCTTGTGTTCCAAATAGCCTCACCTCACAGTAACGGTTAAAAAAGTAAGAAATTCAATTTTCTTTGCCGTAAGTACATTTATGTTGCGTAAACATACCGTCGTAATTTTAAACTTCGGAGCGGTCGATCCTTTCCTTTTGATGTTATTTTGGTGTTAGTGTCGTATTTATTTTTGTATTAAATCATTGAAAAACAACTGGTTCTAGTTTAGTCCAGTATACAATTTTTGGTGTGGTGTTTTTGTAATTAATTTGTATTCGAGTGCGCATGCGTGTATGTTTTTTTAATAAGTTATATTTATTCAATAAAGTGGATACAACATAAATAGGTACAATAAATTGTCGTAAAAAAATAAAATTCAGTCCATGTGTGGGAGGGCAGCACCGTCGTCGAATCCCAGCCATTTCACTAATGGCTTGAACCTGTAACGTGTGCCACGTATGCACATGCTAGTTGCACGTAGGTATGATGGCAACGCTTACCCGTGCTCTAAGCCAGCCCAGCACGGTACTTAGAGATCGGTGCCAGCGGTCTGAAATGGATTCTGCCATGTGTTTCATGAAAGAAGACATTGCGGGTATGTTATTGAACACACAGGCACAACGAAACATCTTTTTTGAGGATTTCAGTCGATTTTATTTTTTATTGAGATCAAATGTCTATGTGGGAGGATGGGACTAACTACACTTAGACTGCTCAGAAATTACCGTCAAAGCTCAACATACCTACGGAGTGCGAAAACGACCCATACAAATGTGGCCGCCTAATCGTGACGTCATTATACATATATTATGGGTACCAATATTTGTATGGCGACAATAATTAATTTGCCATTTTCACCGTGAAAAATACGTTTAACCCCTCGTATGCGGCGTCATAAATTTGCTAATCAAATTGAAATTAACTGACATTTAACATAAGGTTCAAATGTCCCGCACGGATCCGTGTCTAAGCATACGAGGGATTAAGTTCATGATTGTCAAACAATTATATTTTTTTAAATTATGGGGATCCTAAAAATAATTTATTTTCTTATGGATAGGAAAATAACTTAAAAATTTGCGTACCTTTGATTTGAAGTCACATAAATAAAAAATAAAAAAATTTAATACTATTTCATGACATAATGAAATAATTTTGTAAACATTAAGCACTATTTCCACCAAACGACCCGCATCGGATCGAATCGGAAAGAATACGAACGGATGCGGCGACAACCGCTCGTGTCCGGCAGCATGTCGACACATACGATCGGGCGTTAACAGCCGTTCGTGGCCGACAGGATGTCGACTGATACGATCGGCGCCGTACGGGAGCTTGGGAACTTATCCGCACCCAGTCAAATAGTTTCGTTCCTACCAATCGTTCGTTCCGATCGCACACGACGACAAGCGAACGGGGCCGATCGCAAGCGAACGGAGCCGATCGCAAGTGAACGGAGCCGATCGCAAGTGAACGGAGCCGATCGCAAGTGAACGGAGCCGATCGCAAGTGAACGGAGCCGATCGCAAGCGAACGGAGCCGATCGCAAGCGAACGGAGCCGATCGCAAGTGAACGGAGCCGATCGCAAGCGAACGGAGCCGATCGCAAGTGAACGGAGCCGATCGCAAGTGAACGGAGCCGATCGCAAGTGAACGGAGCCGATCGCAAGTGAACGGAGCCGATCGCGTGTCGCAGCATACTTTCGGTTACGATCACATGTCGCGGAAGACGTCCGCGGTCATGCTGGTGTGTGCAGCTTGGTAATGTCGACTTAAAAACAGTACATATATGATTGAGTATTGTTTAAAGACCATAAAATTATTTTTTCAAACGTGCAATGAAATATCGTCATAATGTGCGTTAAAACAGGCTTCGAAGTGTCACGTTTCGGGCGGAACAACTCGAGAGAACTGTAAAGGAATTTCATACAAAATTTAAGGCCTAGGCCGGCGAGCAATTTTTCTTTTAATATGGCGTCTGTGTTCATGAGTGCGCTAAACAGCTGAATTATATGTTTGAGAAAAGCACTATACATGCCGTAACCGTGAAAAGGGCTTGCCGGCTTCGTATCACTATCCGAAGTCTATACTCAGCCGGCATATATTTCCCGGCGTCTGCAGTTATGTTCTATTTCGTTTCGATCCGTTGCGGGCCGTTTGGTTGAAATTTGAAATACAGTACTTTAGTCGTCATCCCTATTGGACGTCGAACGTTCGTATGATTTGATAGCCATAGTTTTGAGCGGCTGAACCTGCTGTGGTCGGGGTGATGTCACGTGGTTGTGCGCAGGCGCGGCGCTGGTGGTGCGCGCCACGTACCTGGTGTGCCACCGCCTCATCTCCTCGTGGAAGGGGGACCTGCAGGTGTCGCTGGCGGCGCTGGAGCTGCTGTCCGGGCTCGCCAAGCTGCACTCCGCTAAACCAGGTCCACTTTTATATATGTCTTTGAGACTAGTGCGTACGGTACATCCCGTGCGTCTATTAAGTTTCGCATTTTTAATATAAATACAATTATAGTGAAAATACTACAGTTTCGCTCTTAGAGACTGCATAATCCACCTTTGGTTCATACAACGGATAAACCTACCTATATTTAAAACTCGTATAAGTCTCAAAGTTATGTTTATGTTTTCATGCTCGCTAGATTTTGTGATTGGTAAGTTATTAAACTCATCCAAAATATTGTTGTCTTCTTTCTTATTACACTTATGCGTACCTTAATAACTGTTCAATTCACACTTGTTGATACCCAACAGCAATGCGACATTTAGTTAACTTGAATCTGACCTTGACCAATTTGACCATAACGGTGTTTTGTACGGGACAGAGGCCATCGAACGCAAACGCGCCGTGCGCTGGATCTGCGACTACATCAGCATCCAGTGCAGCCGGCCGCCGCAGGCGCACTCGCGCGACCTGCACTCGTGCGTGGTGGCCGCGTACTCCTGCCTCGCCTCGTGGCTGTGCCCGGCGCTGCTCGCCGACGCCGACTGCCTGGCCGCGCTCATGGAGGTCGTGGAGCTCGGCATATCGGGGACGAAGAGCCAGGGTGAGCTTCTGTCGGTTTCTGCCGGCCTGGTACTCTCATGTGGTGAATACATGGTGATGCAGCCGGCCGCGCACTCATGCGTGGTGACCGTGCGTTCTTACTAGCCTCTTGACTGATCACAAAAAGGGTCAAACCTGTATTGATCCAGGAATTTGTTACTTTTTTTTACTGAATTCACATGTTTCAGGCAAACCCGGCGAGCCTCCGAAAATGAAAGACGAAAAGGAATTGAAACCCGTCTCTATGAGAGTGCGAGACGCAGCTGAAGCCTTGTTGATGCTAATTTTAGAACAGGTACAATTTCCGCAGATTATTCCTCGTTCTTACATCTTTGAAGAGATTAAGTCACTCTATTCTAGTTTTCAGCCGTATTTTCCATATTTTAAAAGATTGCATTTGTAAAGTGGTGTAACGTGTACGTGTAGGTGGGGTCGGACACGGCCGGCTCGGGCTGGTGCCGCCTGGACGAGCGCTGGCTGGCGGCGCGCGGGCACGGCCGCCTGCGGCACTACGTGGCCGACGGCACCGTCCTGCTGTCGCTGCTGGAGGAGCCGCTCGCCAACTGCCAGGAGCCGCAGCCGACGCTTATCGGTGAGCCTCTACGACTCGCATGCTGTCCCGGTAAAGCGTGTTTGAACATTTGTACAGGTTGGAATTGGAAGCGAATGAGAGGAAGAGAGGGATGGGTAGTGATTTATAGAATTTATAGAACATTGAAAGCAGAAGATTTGGTTTTATTAATCAAAACTCACTTGAACCTTAACTGCTGGAAAATTACGTTTTTCATGGTTTCCTGGTAGAGTACATTCGGACATTTTTATGAAGTAAAAGATTGAGTATGAGGAGATAGCTGTGGGGTTTCGTCGTACATATTTCTGATGATGATATTAGACTGGTAGATAAATCCAAATATCGGCTTCCTTTACCGTTCTAACGGCATTTTGTGAGCCATTTTGGCAACATGACTTTTCCGATGTAAAAAAGCCTGCTGAATTCGATTCTGGATGTTGCCAAGCCGAATTTTGCCCCCCTCCCCCCATTTCCCCCCTTTTTACCTCAAAATATGTCCCTAATCACGGTTTTTACGGTTTTATACAAAAAGTATTACAGCTAGAAAAAAAGTGTCAAAGAGAAGAATGATCTCTATAAAATTTCCTATAACATGATATATAAACTTTTTTAGTAGGCCTTATGGTTTGTGAGCAATATCTTCCCGAACTTCATAGACTGGTAGAAAATTCTAAATATCGGCTTCCTTTACCGTCCTAACGTCATTTTGAGATCCATTTTGGCAACATGACTTTTCCGATGTAAAAAAGCCTGCTGAATTCGGTTCTGAATGTTGCCAAGCCGAATTTTGCTCCCCTCCCCCCATTTCCCCCCTTTTTGACCTCAAAATATGTCCCTAATCACGATTTTTACGGGTTTATACAAAAAGTATTACAGCTAGAACAAAAGTGTCAAAAAAAAGAATGATCTCTATAAAATTTACTATAAGATGGTGTATAATTTTTTTTAGTAGGCCTTATGGTTTGTGAGCAATATCTTCCCGAACTTCATTATTAAAAAAAAAATTGATAAACATGGTCGAGGCAGTGAAATACACTTATTTTGGGATTATTGGTATCGCACAGGATCCAGCCGCTCTGCAGCGCTTGACCCTGACATCCAGTTGGCGTGCTACTTATTATCTGTCAAGACTCACGAGGCTTTCAGTCATAAGCAGTCGTCAGATTTACACGCAGAACTGTATCCAAGTCGGGCTAAAAGGGACGTAGAAAATAAAAATGCTTTGCTTCTGACCATGAAGTCATTCAAACTGCTCAGTTCTACGCCAGATTCTCCAGAAATGTGCCTTACCCAGAAATGTGCCTTAGAAATGCAGTTACCCAGGATCTTGCAACAGAAAAAAGCTAAGCAGCTTGGCTGACTTTCAGATTTCAGATTTCAGATTTTTATTGGTAAATGTACAATATCAATTACAAGTCATTTTCTATCTATAGTAATTACAGCTATTAAAACTTTACATAGGTTTGATATCAGTGATATATTATTTTTAAGTTTATTTCAGACTAGTGTGTAGGTCAACGGTCCACATTCAAAAATTCGTTTATACTGTAACAAGCCCGATTGCTAAGTAGTGTTTTAAGTTTCCTAGAAAATGTGGTGTTATTTTCACACTCCTTTATGTCGGTAGGGATACAGTTGTATATGTTCGGTCCGATAACGCTGAGCTGAGCACGAGCCTTTACCAACCGTCGTTGCGGCGGCACCAGAAGGTGCGGCCTACGCGACGTTCTGGGATTACGTTGGCCGTAAGTTTGGTAATCAGAAAGGTTAGAACGAACATATTCACAGGCTGCTAGTATGAACACACTCGGCAGCGTCAGGATTTTCTGTTTAATAAATAATTCACGAGCTGGGTAGTCGGCCGGTTTTCGCTCAATGATGCGTAGGGCCCGCTTCTGCAATTTAAACAGACGGTCGCGGCTGGCGGATGTGGCCCACAGATCCACACCCTGTATTAAGATGGAGTGGAAGTAACCAAAATAGGCTTTTCTTAGGTTGCTAGAGGACAGGGTGGGTGCAAGCCTGGATAACGCGTAGCAGGCCGAGGACAGTTTGTCACAGGCAAAATCTATATGGAGAGACCAAGTCAACCCGGAGTCGATCATGAAGCCCAAGTACCTGGTCGCGTCAACTTGTGGAACGGGCATATTATTAGTTGTGATGTTTGTTTTTCCACGTTCAGAAGCATCCCATTAGCTGTAAACCAGTTAACTAATAAAGCCATGACCGAACATAGGATTGACTTCAAATTTTGAATGTTATCCGCGTTCACTATTATGCAGGTGTCGTCGGCGAACATCACGTATTCAGGGCCTCCACAGGCGGCTGTGATGTCATTAACCAGCATTAAAAACAGGTAGTTTCCCATGACAGAACCTTGGGGGACCGCACAGCTGCCTATTGGATCTAGGTCTGACTTCGCGTCGAGGACAAAAGTGCTCTGGCTACGGTTGCTTAAAAATGAGGCAATGGTTTGATGGAAACAGCCTGTAAAACCATAGTAGGACAGTTTAGCGAGAAGGAGGGCGTGGTCAATCATCTCGAAGGCGCGCGACAGGTCACAGAATACTGCTGCGACCTGCCGCCCGCCCTCCAGGTGTGCCAGCACTCGCGCCACTACGTCTCGCGTCGCGTCCACAGTCGATCGGCCTGGTTGGTAAGCATATTGTTGGTGGTTTAATAATTTATTACAAGTTATGTGTCTCATTAGTCTAGTACTTATCAATCGTTCAAAAATCTTAGAAACCACAGGTATCAGTGATATTGGGCGATAGTATTTAGGCACAAGTGCATTTCGCCCTTCCCCTTATAAATAGGTTGGACTTTTATTTCTTTTAGAACGTCTGGGTACAAACCCGCTTGTACACATTTATTAAATAATAAAAGGAAAAGCGAAATAACACTAGGTGGTAAGCAGTCGATTATTCGTGTTGACATGTCGTTTATGTCCTTAGATTCTTTCCGCTTTATTTTATTGCATGCAGTTAACATTTCATCTAGTGTAAACGGTTCGAAAATGTACGGTGGAGGCGCATCGGGTAGATATTGTACGAGATAAGCGAGCGCAGTGCGAGCGCACGGTGTAACGTTTTTTACGCTAGCGTCAGTATCTGGGGGCACGGTAGTGCCCCCGCCAAGACGAACAAAAAAGAAGGGGGCACTACCTACCTTTTCTCGAACCGTTTCGTCTCATATTCAAACCCTCATAGTTTCGTCCCAGTCCCGTCCAGAGCGGCCAAATTCACAGGTTAAGATGCAGTTAGGGAACATATGAAATGTACTAAATTTCATTGATCTAGCTTTTATACTTTAGGTTTTATTGGTACCTAAAATACGCCGATTTTGCCACTCACTCACTGATGTATCAAAACCTCTGGGGTACTTCCCGATGACCTAGAAAGCTGAAATTTGGTATGTAAGCTAGGTTTAGTACACAAACAATAGAATAATTCTGAAACTTGGAACTTTTACCCCCCAACCCCTTAAACTAGGGGATGGAAGTTAGTATGAGACTTCTGCAAATTTTGATACTAGAGGTCTGAAAATTGATATAGGGACTCCTTTATTATTTATAAATAATAAAATACATATTCTAGGATTTTAAAAAAATCACCCCCCACCCTTTAAATAAGGGGATGAAAGTTTGTATGGGTTTTCCATAATGGGCGATAAAAGTAGTATATATCGGGCTAAACGTAAGTATTTCTTATACACAATTATTACTACTTCCATATCTACACTTCTACTTCGTATTTTAAATATCTGGGGGCACGGTAGTGCCCCCGCCAAGACGAACAAAAAAGAAGGGGGCACTACCTACCTTTTCTCGAACCGTTTCGTCTCATATTCAAACCCTCATAGTTTCGTCCCAGTTAACACTAGAGCGCCCAAATTCTCAGGTTAAGATGCAGTTAGCAAACATATAAAATGTACAAAATTTAATTGATCTAGCTTTTATACTTTAGGTTTTATAGGTACCTAAAATACGCCGATTTTGCCACTCACTCACTGACGTATCAAAACCTCTGGGGTACTTCCCGATGACCTAGAAAGCTGAAATTTGGTATGTAAGCTAGTATTAGTACACAAACAACAAAATAATTCTAAAACTTGGAACTTTTATCCCCCAACCCCTTAAACTAGGGGATGGAAGTTTGTATGAAACTTCCGCAAATTTTGATACTAGAGGTCTGAAAATTGAAACCTATAGGGACTCATTGTTATAAATCAAATACATATTGTAGGACTTTTAAAAAATCACCCCCCACCCTTTAAATAAGGGGAAGGAAGTTTGTATGGGTTTCCCATAATAGGGGATAAAAGTGTATATATATATGGGGCTAAACTTAAGTATTTCTTAAATACACAATTGTATACTTCAGTTGACGCTCAAGAAACCCTGCAGCCCAAAAAAATTAAAAAAACTAAAGCACCTTACAAAAAGAAATGAGATCCCACCAAAAACATTTCATGTAAAATTGACGGCCAAGACTCACATTCTCATAACGCTTTCGCTGTAAAAAAGTTATCAGATCCCAGGAAAAGCCAAGCCCCTAAGCCCCGACTTTACTAACCCCACCACCTTGGTTTAAAAAGTATGGCATCAACTGGCTTCAAGCCCCTAAACCCGGAGTTTACTAACCCTACACCTTTGTTTCAAAAGTATGGCTTGGCCGTTTCATAGACTACCGTAAATAAGTCTAGCGGACTGTCCGGCCTATATCGTAAGGAATTAAGTTTATAAGTATATATTATCAAAGACATAAACTTAGTTTCTTGATACCATATGGGCCAGACGGTCCGTTGGACTTATTTACGGTACTCTATGAAACGGCCAAGCCATACTTTTGAAACAAAGGTGTAGGGTTAGTAAACTCCGGGTTTAGGGGCTTGAAGCCAGTTGATGCCATACTTTTTAAACCAAGGTGGTGGGGTTAGTAAAGTCGGGGCTTAGGGGCTTGGCTTTTCCTGGGATCTGATAACTTTTTTACAGCGAAAGCGTTATGAGAATGTGAGTCTTGGCCGTCAATTTTACATGAAATGTTTTTGGTGGGATAATACTGGTTCAGCTGCGCGGCGGCGGCCGTTGCGCGCGCGGCGACACTTTTTTTTTTTTTTTTTTGAAATTAGCCTTTGCAGGTGGGCCTGCGTGTATGCGGCCCGTAACTGCACATCTGAATTTGTCTCAGCCACTGAGCAGCAGAGACTAGCGAGAGGAGAGAGGATGCCAACCATCGAAAAGATGAGCTGGACTTTTGGTTAGCCCTCATGGATAACTATAGAGTTTATTGTGAAGTGGAAGCAGCCCGCTGCGAGGCTGGAAGTCTTAAAAGAGGATTGAACCGGCTCCCGCCGAAGCGAGCGTCTCTGTCTGTCTGTCTGTGAACGTCGTGAGTGACACGAGGGCGTGTGAACGAGGGTCTGCGTCTGGCCCTGTCCGCCCTAAGCTGGGCAAGAAGTCTGGAGTCCTCTTCCTCTTCCAATCTGCGTCTAGTTGTGAAAGTGTCGTCAGGGTCCAAGAGGATATGTTTGGGTCTGCGGTAACCATGCCTGGGTGGCATGTCGGGGTCATAATTGACGGTTTCCGAGATAAGTTTGTTCTTTGAGTTGGCCGAACGCTCGAAATGAGATTTTGCAAGAGTCCTAAAATGTTCCGCTACTGAGGGGAAACGGAGGTCCGCGTGCAGATCAATATTGCGGATGAACCATGGAGCTCCTACTGCTCTCCTTAAATATTTGTTTTGGAGGGTTTGGAATGCCCTAAGCCTACTCGGGGAAGAGTGAGCGAAAACTGAGCTTGCATACGAGAAGACCGGCCTAATGCAGGTTTTATACAACGTTAGCTTATTATGAATTGACATTTTGCTTCTAGAGTTGGTCAAGCAGTGGAGGCGGCCAGAAATAAAAGCAGCCCTATCCTTTACAGTCTTGATATGCTTGAAAAAGTTAAGTCTTCTGTCCAAGGTAACACCTAAGTACTTGGTGTGGTCCCTCCAAGGGATCCGCGTATTAAAAAGGGAGACGTGACCGGCTTTCGCCACCTGGTTTTGATAATTAGAAGTGCGTGAAAAGAGGACAGCCGCGCTCTTGTCCGGATTAACCTCCATCCTCCAGTTCCGAAACCAATGACCCAGGGCATTGAGAGCGGACTGAAGCAGAAGGGTAATCCGTCCAGGGCGGGTGGAGCTGGCAAAAATCGCAGTATCATCGGCAAATAGCGCATAGTGCACTCCCGGAATCTTGGGGATATCATTGACGTACAGGGCAAATAAAGTGGGTGATAGCACCGAACCCTGGGGCACTCCGGCTTTGATCTCGTGAGGGACAGAGTGCGAGCCTTCTACTCGGTAGCGAAAGGTTCGACAAGAAAGAAAGTCTCGTATAATGCGGACAAGCCGGTCTGGCACTCCATACGAGTGGAGCTTGAAAATCAAGCCGTTGTGCCAGACTTTGTCGAACGCTTTCGCTACGTCTAAGAAGACACCACCTGTAGGGACTGGCTTTCCCCAACCCGACAAGAAAAACAGAATGTGCTCGGTTATCCGATGGACCTGTTGTACACATGAGTGTCCGGCCCTAAAGCCGAATTGCTCATCCGTCAACAGGTCCCTCTCATCAATGAAATCCCTAAGGCGGGAAAGAACTATACGCTCGTACAGTTTACCTAATGAACTTAGTAGGCTGACGCGCGGCGACACAGTCGCCCGGCGACTTACTGACAAGCACATCAATCGCACTGCTCTTGCTTTTTTTATTTTTACACGTTTCCGCTGAGATTACACGCCATACACTTTTACACATGTCATCACTACTGTTCGATATTAAGTTATTGATGTAACCACTACGGACATCTTTTAACTTTGCCCAGTATTCTGACTCCAGCTTTTGTAGACGAGTAGGTACTCAGCTCAGCGTTACCAGGATGAGAGGTTGCTAACATAGTTTTAATTTGGTTTATATCTTTACGTAATTCTTTAATGTGTCCATTGACCCACACACTTGTATTTTTTACCGGATATTTTTTTATAGGAAAATGTAAATTGAAAAAATGTTTAATGACATTCATAACGAGCTCAGTTATTTTACTTGGACAGTGTGATTTTTTTAATATTACCTCCCATTCATATTGGTCTAGGCATTGAAAGAAGTTACATTTTTGCTGCGGGCTAAACGCTCGCTTTAATATGTGGCTAGTTTTCAAGCCTAACTCTTTTTTAATGTCAACAGATACATTTATACAATAGTGATCAGATAGATTCATATCAAAACAAGATACAGTATTAATGTCAGGTTTATATATATTTGAGTAAGCGTGATCAACATACCTAGGATAACTCGGGGCACGTTCTAGGGATAGGATATCGATAAAAAAGATGTCGATATAATTAAATTAATATATGTGCTCAATGAACATTCTGGATTATTATAAAGAGGTTCGATGTCATATCTGATCTGATATCGAGCCTCTTAAATTAAGATAATAAAAGTATGAGGATGTAATTTCAATCAAAATGTCAATTTACGTATATTATGAAAATTATTTTAAAATAAACATGTAAATACACGTTTTAATATGTTTATTTTTTCATTTGAAAATGTGGAGAAATAAAGTAATATTTATTTATGTCGATGATATTTAGATGTTGACAGTAACATCGATATATTTTTTTGTCGATAAAATATTTTGCTACGTCACTTTCGTATAGGTGCCCCGAGTTATCCTAGGTATGGTGATCAATGCATGTCTTAGATGTGTCAGTAACTCTGGTAGGTACATTAACTAGTTGTCTGAAACCAAATTGTCTTAATAAACTTAATAAACATTTAGAATTGTTACACTTACATATTAAGTCGATATTTATGTCACCCATAATTATAACATTATAATTTTTAATAGTATCTAGATTAAGAATATTGTTCAAAATCGATAAAAACAAAGAAATATCACCAGACGGCGGTCGATAAACACACACGACGATGAGGTCCAGGCCTATGCACTCGATGGCACAGGCTTCGATCTGGGATTCCACCGATAGATCAGTTACTTCTTTCCGCTCAATGCATGATACGTCAGACCTGGTGTAAATACAGCTACCTCGTCCTGGCCGGGATGTTCGGCAGAAATGAGCACGTAAATGATAGTTAACTATGTTTATGGAAGAAATCTGCTTTGGATTTAACCAGTGCTCAGTTAGACACAACACGTCTACTCGGTTACGTAATTGAAGTTCAGATTCAATCTTATAAGTTTTGTTAGCGAGTCGATTAATATTTTGATGAACGATGTTGGTTGGAGCAATTTCATGAGGAGTTCCGCTGTGCGGCCTGTTCGGCTGATCTGTTGGGCACGTTGGACCTGGGAGACTTGGTCTCCCGGGGTCGGAGAAAGGGCCGCCACTCTGTCACACAGGTATTCAAGGGCCATGCTGATGTAGTAAGGAAGTCATCATAAACATTGTTAGGTATGCCTATTTTATATGATTTGTAGGTGTCTCTTTTTGATGGTATAGGGTCGACCGTGTACCGTACTCCGTCTCGTATGCTTCTCAAGTGATCAACTATAGCTTCTGGTGTTGAGTCGTTTTCAAAGAAACACCCGTGTAAGTATTTAAGGATCTCAACGCCGCCAACTTCCGTGTTCTTGGCAGATCCTTTTATTGACACAAGAGCAGACTTGTGACTACGACGACGTTGGTGACGACTAGTAGCGATTTCCCAGGGGCGATCAGCTGATCGGCAATCTGATTCAATTTCTGATGCGGGCGGAGTTGCTACCGCTATGTGTCAATTATGGTGTCACTTTTGTGTTCATTTGTTTTGACAATTATCAGTTTATCGGTATTTGTAATAGTTTCCTTTGTCTCATTTTGTTTTTTCGCTGCGGTCGGTATATTTGCTTGTTTAGATGGCTGGCCGGCCCGTGACGGTTGGTTTGCCAGCGCCGCAATCTTCTCTTTCGAGCGCACGGCACAGGTGCGCTGTTTCCTGGGCGCGGTTGCGTGTGCGGGAGCAGGACGGCTAGTAGGTGTTGATGCGCTGCTGCTTGGTGTGCTTGAAGCGCTATTGTTTACGTTGGCCTTTGACATTTTCGTTGAACTCTCGTTTTTTTTGCTCGGTAGCACTGATTTTATTTCACATATTTCTTTGAATATTTCATCTAATTTAACACTTAAATCACAAACTTTTTGTTCAAGGGGTTGTAATATGGCTTTAAGTATGTTTTGTAGCATTATAGAATCACTTTGCACCATATTAACGATTTAAAATCTGCGTTAACTTGGGATTCATTAACTGTATCGTTTGGCCGACCGCGCGTGACTGACTCTAAGTAACGATGTTTGTTTCCGAAAGGCTCACCAACAGCAGGTCAGCAACTACACTAAGGTCATAATTAACAAAGGCCCGACCTTTAAATCATCAGAAGGATCATTCATCAGAAACGGCGTGGCGTATAACTGAGCATTTAGAATGACTTCATGGTTAGAAGTAAAGCATTTTTATTTTCTACGTCGCTGTTAGCCCGACTTGGATACAGTTCTGCGTGTAAATCTGACGACTCCTTATGACTGAAAGCCTCGTAAGTCTTGACATATAATAAGCAGCTAGCCAACTGGATGTCAGCGTGAAGAGCTGCAGAGCGGCTGGATCCTGTGCGAAACCAATAATCCCAAAATAAGTGTATTTCACTGCCTCGACCATGTTTATCAATTTTTTTTGAAAATAATGAAGTTCGGGTAGATATTGCTCACAAACCATAAGGCCTACTAAAAAAGTTAATACACCATGTTATAGTAAATTTTATAGAGATCATTCTTTTCTTTGACACTTTTGTTCTAGCTGTAATACTTTTTGCATAAACCCGTAAAAATCGTGATTAGGGACATATTTTGAGGTCAAAAAGGGGGGAAATGGGGGGAGGGGGGCAAAATTCGGCTTGGCAACATTCAAAACCGAATTCAGCAGGCTTTTTTACATCGGAAAAGTCATGTTGCCAAAATGGATCTCAAAATGCCGTTAGGACGGTAAAGGAAGCCGATATTTAGAATTGTCTACCAGTCTATGAAGTTCGGGAAGATATTGCTCACAAACCATAAGGCCTACTAAAAAAGTTTATATATCATGTTATAGGAAATTTTATAGAAATCATTCTTCTCTTTGACACTTTTTTTCTAGCTGTAATACTTTTTGAATAAAACCGTAAAAACCGTGATTAGGGACATATTTTGAGGTAAAAAGGGGGGAAATGGGGGGAGGGGGGCAAAATTCGGCTTGGCAACATCCAGAATCGAATTCAGCAGGCTTTTTTACATCGGAAAAGTCATGTTGCCAAAATGGCTCACAAAATGCCGTTAGACTTGAAATTTTTTATTTGAACTACCAGTCTATATCGTGTAGTGGATTTAGATTTATTTATTATTTATTTATTTATTATTATAACGCGCACTACCCAAACGCGCGGATTGGACGGATCCCCTGCTGCACCGCGGGAGCCAATCGCGGCTCGGCATCGTGCCGTGCCGCGCGTGAGCGAGCGGTTGGATATACGTTCCCGCCGCTCCCGCGCAGTCCGACAACCGACGCGATACAATTAGTGTCCCTTGCCTTAACTTAAACGTAATTCTGTGTTTTCACAAGTGTATACTGCACAATATTCTAATAAGTTCCCCATGTGTACTAAGGTGCAACTACTTATTGAATAAACTGAAGTCGGATCTAATTTGTGTCGCATATTCACTCCACATAGCCTTAGAATAGAACCCAATCAACGAGCTAGCCGGCGCTACATTATTTATTTATCCCGGCCGGGGCAAATATTTGTGCAAATATTTGTTCTTGGGTCATGGATGTTATCTATATATGTATTTATATATTATGTATATCGTCGTCTAGTATCCATAGTACAAGCTTTGCTTAGTTTGGGACTAGGTCGATTTGTGTATGATTGTCCCTTAATATTTATTTATTTATTTATTATTTTTATTACCTCCTTTATTCATTTTAAAGCTTAGATTAGGTTTTTTACAATAAATTTATATCAAAAGTAAAATACAATAAAGAAGTTACAAAATATAAGTACATTATAAAAAACCTAACCTAGGGTGCCGCCGGCAGTGGGGCAGGGCCCATGCTACCGGTGGTTAGGGCTGCAGAGAGAGGAACCTCCTGACGATGCGCGCCGTGTCCAGGAGTACCGCCTTCTGAATCTGACCCTTGATCCAGCCATCTAGCGAGAGTCTCTTGAGGTGTTTGTCGAGACTCTTCGCTATAAGACCGTTCGCCGAAACGACTATCGGGACAATGATCGTCGAATCAACATCCCACATGGCGGTCACCTCGTGAGCCAAGTCAAGGTACTTGCTGAGTTTGTCCTTCTCGGCCTTCACGAGGTTCTCGTCATGGGGGATGGTGATGTCGACGAGCACTGCCTGGCGCTTGGATTGATCTACCAAAACGATATCAGGTTTATTGGCTACAATAGTCCTGTCCGTGATGATAGATCGATCCCAATAGAGCGTGGCACGACCATTCTCAAGAACTGGCATCGGTGCGTACTTATAGTACGGCACCTCAGACCCCACAAGACCGTATTGAAGAGCAAGTTGCTGGTGAATGATCCTGGCTACTTGGTTATGTCTGTGCAAGTACTCGCCGTTAGCAAGATGAGAACAACCGGAGATTATATGCCTGAGTGACTCACCGGGACGGCGGCATGCCCGACAAATGTCGACCGTACCGTCCTTCAGGATATATCTCCGGTAATTGTTCGTCATCATTACTTCGTCCGCAATTGCACAGACAAAACCTTCGGTTTCCCCGAAGGAATCCCCGAAGCGTAGCCAGTTCACCGACGCGAGCAGATCTACATCGGGCCCCGTAAGGGCCTTGTAGAACCGCCCGTGTAGCTCCTTGCTCTTCCATACAGCCCTGCGGTCATCGGTGCTAAGCACCTTTGGTCTGCGCCAGTTCTCGTTTGCTAAGGAGAGAGAGGTGAGGCCTTTGTCAACTGCTACTACATCGCGATGAATCCCACACTCGTTGTTTAGGAAATACTCCCTGTTACAAGTTCGGGTCTTGTAGTATAAATAAAATTGCAAATATTCAGAAAATAGCTTCTACTTCGAGTTCTACAAAGGTACTTAGGCTTAACTTAATTATATAACAAATTGTTCGCATATGACGCGTGCGTAGGTGGGTAAATCAAAAGCCAAGTGGCTTAGACGGCGGCCGGGGGCAGCGGGGCGAGGTGGACCGTCGAACTGGTTTTAGACGCGCCCTGCGCCCGCTTCTCCTCCGGTACTCGTAGCCGGAACATCCTGGGGGCCCTTGGAGACGTCAGTCTTCAAGGATTCGTCTTCCTCGTCCAGAAGAGGGCAAAGGTATTTCACACCTCGTTTGTAAGTGCCCGCCACAGTAGCAACTTCAGCTACGCGCGAGATTCCGTCGGCACCAGGAAACAATTTGGCAATCCGTCCAAGTCGCCAGTGCAATGGAGCCGTGTTCTGGTCCTTGATCAGGACTAGTTCACCCAGTTGAAGAGCTCTGCCAGGGTTGCGCCATTTCGTCCGCTGCTGGAGCTCGCAGATGTATTCTACCTGCCAACGCCGCCAAAAGTGCTGTCGCAGTGCCTCGAGCCTCTGGAATCTATCTAGGCGGTTTGGATTTATATCCGCCAAGTAGGGCGACGGCAGTGAAGTGAGTGCGCGGCCGATGAGGAAGTGACCTGGGGTCAAGGGTTGGAAGTCGTTTGGTGAGGAGGATAGGGGGCACAAAGGACGACTGTTTAAAATAGCCTCGACCTGACTAAAAAGAGATGCCAGCTCCTCATACGTTAAATGAGCGTTGCCTAAAATACGACTGAGGTGGAACTTAGCGGATTTGACACCTGCTTCCCACAAACCGCCAAAGTGAGGAGCATAAGCCGGTTGGAATTTAAATTGTATTCCCTCGTTCGTTGCAAAATTGCAAACCTCGTCAGAGTTTGAAGTTAAATAATCGCTGATCTCTTTGGCCGCTCCTAAAAAGTTTCGTCCGTTGTCGCAGAAGATTTCGCGCGGTCGTCCTCTGCGAGAGATAAAACGGCGCAGAGAAAGGATAAATGCATCAGTAGAGAGCGCACTGACTGCTTCTAAGTGCAAACATTTGTATCTGAAGCAGACAAATATAGCCAAATAGCATTTTGTTATTTTGCAACCCCTGCCATGCCTGTCTGTTATCATAAAAGGTCCTGCGAAATCACAGCCGACACTGATAAATGGAAAATCAGGCGTTACGCGTTGGGAAGGTAAAGCGCCCATCAAAGGAGCAGAAGTTCTACCAGCCACACGTCGGCAGGTGACGCATTGTTGCGACACGGTGCGCGCGAGCGCGCGTCCCGATACGGCCCATACAGTCTCGCGAATAGAGCCGAGAAGCAATTGGGGAGGGGCGTGCAGGAGGCGAATGTGCTCCCGCTGAAACAACAACCTAGTCAACCTGTGTTTTGAATGTAAAAGCATTGGATGGCGCTTGTCAAATGGATAAAACGAAGAGGATATACGTCCACCAACCCTGATGAGCTCGTCGTCCTGATCATAAAATGGGTTTAATGATAAAATAACACTCTTAGGGCTTAGAGATTGATTGTCACGCAGCAACTTCAATTCAATAGGGAAACTATCCTGCTGTGACAAAGTGACTAATTTTTTAAATGATGATTCGAGCTCCTCAGGCCTTAACACGCCCGTAATTTTGTTAGAAGGATGGCGGCAGTTGTGCGCGAACCTCAATAAATACGCCAATGCGCGTTGTAAGAATTCGAGTTTGGAATAACGGTCAAAGTCAATAAAATAATTTTCTCTTGGATCGTTAGTGATCGCGACGTTAACTTTTAATTCGGGTAAGTCGTCGCATAATGAGTTTAAAGCAAATTTAGGCCAATTACTCTGTGGCTCGTACAAAAATGATGGCCCGTTCCACCACATGTCTAATTCAGTCAAACGGCGCGCTTCTACCCCTCTGGAAGGAAAGTCAGCGGGATTGAGTGCTGTCGGAACGTGACGAAACTCACTTCCTTCGGTGAGTTCTAAAATATGAGATACTCGATTTGAAACAAATGTTTTTAGTTTAGTTTGATTGGTTTTAAGCCACGCGAGCACAATTGATGAGTCAGTCCAATAAAATTTTTGTGCAATCTGGCAGCGCAGGGTCTTAGACACGGCTGACGCGAGTTGCGCGCCTAAAACGCAAGCACATAACTCCAAACGCGGGATGCTTTGGGCCTGGACCGGCGCGACCTTGGCTTTAGCGCATAGCAACCTGACTACAATATCGCCATTATCATTGATTGATTTTAAATAAATGCAGGCTGCGTATGCGATCGAGCTTGAGTCGCAAAAACAATGCATTTCGATATGCGTCGGTGAGTCGCACAAGACGTGGCGCGATATTTGGAGCGAAGTTAATGAAGATAACCCGTTCACAAAGTCTTGCCAAGGCTCACTTATGTGGCGTGGCACGGGAGTGTCCCAATCTATCTGTGCAATCCACAATTTTTGAATCAAAACTTTCGGTATAATTGTTAACAAACTCAGGACACCCAAAGGATCGTGTATTTTTAGAGAATCTGATAAGATCGAGCGTTTCGTAGGGTGGCCGTCCTTAGCAGAGTATCGAGTAGGAAAATGAAGAACATCTGCGTCAGAGTCCCAGCCCACTCCTAACGTGTGCGACGACGAGCTAATGACTAAGCTACCTTGATCTCCATCGGAGTCACGCTCAGGCAATATTGACGGTAAATTTGAGCGGTATTTGCGCAGAGGGAAACAACCAGCCGCTAGCGCACGCTCAACGGACGCTTTGATAAAGTGAAGTTCATCCTCTGTGTCTGACCCCGTCAACAAATCATCTACCATAAAATCGTTTTGAATGATAGTTTTAATTTTTTCATCTGCACATTCCTCGCCCAACTGCCACAAACAGCGTGTGCTTAAAAAACTCGCGCTCGAAAATCCGTACGTGACCGTCTGCAGTTTTAATGTTTTTAAAGGTTCGTTCTCATCTGAGCGCCAAAGAATTAGCTGTAGATCGCGGTCACACTCCTGAACCATAACCTGCCGATACATTTTAGCGACGTCACCGGTCAACACGTATTTGTAGGTACGGAATCTCAAAAGTATATTAAACATCGAATCTTGAATCGTCGGCCCGACCATTTGAAGGTCGTTTATAGAATAGCCAGACGTGCTAGGAGCACTTCCGTTGAAAACTACTCTTATTTTCGTCGATTCACTCTCGGGTTTTAACACTGCATGATGGGGGACAAAAAAGGAGGGGTCCGGAGTATCAGAGTCAGACACAGAAAGATGGCCTAATTCGGCGTATTCATTTATAAATTGCTCGTAAGCCGCTTTAAGGTCCGGGCTGCGTCTAAACCGCTTTTCTAATGCAAAGAACCGTTTTTTCGCCAAGCGATACGAATTGCCTAAACAATCAGGTTCGGTTATCAAGGGTAAACGCACGAAAAACCGGCCGTTCTCGTCACGATAAGTGTGAGTAATAAAATGTTGCTCACATTCCGCTTCTAAATCGGTATACGGTTCTTTAGGTTGGGGCACTTGCTCCAATTGCCAGAATTTTGTCAGCGAGTCATTAAGGTTGTCACTACACGTAGATAAGTGATTGCATTGTAAAAAAGAATTGAACGACTTACGCCAGACATCGAAAATGCATTGGTTTTTCCGCCCACTAACCAACCTAACTTTGATTTTCGCAAAATAAGCGCATCGTGCCCTATATCAATCTGCTCGCCTCCAATCAAACTCCAGAAAATGTCACCGCCAATTAAAATGTCAACAGGCGCGGGCTGGTTAAAATAAGGATCAGCAAGTTTTATGTTGCGCGGCCATTGAGGTATTATTAATACGTCAATGTGCGCGGCAAATTAATATTCGATACGTCGATGTATCTTTGTGGCAAATTACGGTTAATTGTAGGCAGTACTAAACATGAGATATCAAATTTAATATTATTATCATGTTTAGACCGAATTTGCACAGAACAGCGCTCGGGATTTTGTGATATAGGAATGTCGCCTAGCCCGAAGAGATTTGAATTATTGGGTTGAGGTATAAGTTGCAGTTTTTGTTTCAAATCGGTGGTGACGATGGATGTCATGCTCCCGTTGTCTAAAAAAGCTCTCATCGTTATATAACTATTATTTACTGGGCTATACACATCGATTAGCGCGGTAGGTAAGAGGACTTGGGTCGACTGAGACACGGTCATATGTGACGACAGTCCGGGCTCGGCCCGCGGCGCCGGGTCGTCTACGGGAGCGGTCGTAGCCTGAGGAGCTTCCCTATGCAATAATCTATTATGGCGCTTCCTACAAATATTACACGGAGCCACTCTGCAGCGATGAGAAGTGTGTCCCGTGCGTAAACAATTAAGACAAAGGCGTAACCTTGACGCTCCGGAGATCCGGTCTTCGATGGGCAGGGACAGGAATGATGAGCAATCGTAAATCCGATGCCCGCCGCTGCAGAACACACAGGCGGGAGGAGACGCCGAGGCCGACGCGGCAGGAGATGCTGAAATCGCAAAACATTTTGTGCTAGACTTCTCATGTTTATTATGAGGCGAGGTAAAAGATTCGCGTTTATTATTGTTACAAGCGCTGGATTTCTCAGACTTATTACGCTGAATCGATTCCAAAACGTCAGCACGGCCCTTTAAAAAATCATTAAAGTCCGCCAGAGAAGGCAAGTCGTCATTTTTAAACGAATTATTTTTGAATTCCTCCCATTTTAGCGTAGTGTTACTATCTAGTTTACTCGCGACCATATGTATAAGAAGCGTGTCCCACTTATCCGTAGGCTGGCCTAATGTATTTAAGGCTCGTAGGTTTTTAGACACATGATCCACTAAATACCGTAAGGATTTTGCCGATTCGCGACCGATTGGTTGCAAGTTGAACAACGAGTTTAAATGGTTGCTAATCAGCTGTTTTTTATTGTTATACCTCTCGCAGAGGAGACGCCAGGCTTCCTCGTAATTGTTGTTCGATACCTCTAAATTACTAATCACCTGAGCCGCTTCACCTTCCAAATAAGAATTTAAATAATGAAATTTGTGAATCGGCTTGATGTTGTCAGAACTGTGAATGAGCGAGTCGAATGTGTCTCTGAATTCGAGCCACTTAAAGTACGAACCATCGAAACTAGCGATTTTAATAACTGGCAAGCGGAAATTTAACCCGTTACAATTTTTCTCATGATCACAGCTAGTTGAACCTTCAGACTTTACGCTGGCAAAATCAGATCTTTCGGCATTTTTATCAATAATTTTCTGAGCCGTGGCAATAAGAGAAATAAAATCATTTTCCATCTCCTCTCTAATGTCGATTTCGCTCTGCATGTCCGATGTGGTCGCGATTTCTATTTGAGTTTGGATCTCGTCAAATTGAGTGAACATGTTACGAAAACGTTCCAATCTCAAAGAAAGCTCGTCAACATCCTTCGAGGAGATGAATTCCAGAGAATTTACCTCGGCGATATGATTTTTGAATTTTGTTATGCGGCCCTTAATGGAAATTCTAGTAGGGATCAAAGTAGCCATCTTGCCTTATAGATCTGATATCAATTAAAACAACGTACGAGGAAACACAAATCAGCAATCGAAACGTGAAAATAAAATATGTAACAACGTAAATGATTACGGCTTATGTTCACAGTCCCAGTGGTTGTACTCGGCAACAGTGCGGAATGCAGGTGTCAGCAGAAAGCGCTGCAGCTGTGCGCAGTAGCTGTTGCCGGGCGGCGACGCGGCCGGCTCTTATCTAAATGACGATGCACTTGTGTATTAATGGAATTCAAAGGAATTTTGCGTTGGGATTTTACTAACGCGTTGTTAATTAACTAAATCACTAGCATGTATTATGTTTAAAATGTTTAACAAGATTGTAATTTGATTTATGGAATAGCAGAATGAAAAAGAAAGTCGCTCAAATAGGCGTGTATCCTTTATAAAATTGTTGCTTTGATAGATTAAAATAGCGTAACAGGCTATAAATTGTGCACTTGGCTGTAAAGCAGCGACCAGATTATTTCACTGACACTATAGAGGTAGGTATATTGATTGAGAACACGTCACTAGCAAATAGTTATACTTAATAAGCACAGTAAAGGGTGAAGATGGCAAATCTAATCAATCAAGAAGAGGATATTTAGGTACGAGCGGAAAGATAGGAAATATGATGGAATGGCGCACTTCCCTTACTAATCCTGGCTGCAGCGTTGTCTGGCCGGCGGGCTGGAAGTAAGGGTGTCTGCAGCTTCCGGAAGGGCGTCATAGTCCTCCAAATTGAAGTACGTCTTGCAGTTCAAGTGGTACTCTTCTACAGGTGTTGTAAAAAATCCAAATCTTTGCCCTCTTCACACGTAGCAGCTATCGTTGCGTATTAATCACGTCGGGGTCACCATGTTACAAGTTCGGGTCTTGTAGTATAAATAAAATTGCAAATATTCAGAAAATAGCTTCTACTTCGAGTTCTACAAAGGTACTTAGGCTTAACTTAATTATATAACAAATTGTTCGCATATGACGCGTGCGTAGGTGGGTAAATCAAAAGCCAAGTGGCTTAGACGGCGGCCGGGGGCAGCGGGGCGAGGTGGACCGTCGAACTGGTTTTAGACGCGCCCTGCGCCCGCTTCTCCTCCGGTACTCGTAGCCGGAACACTCCCTAAGACTGCACACCTCGCGGTTATGGAGGTCCTTGGCGTTTAAAAAGCCACGGCCCCCACACTTACGCGGGATGTACATTCCTATAACTGACGAGCGTGGGTGCCTCATGCGATGTGTAGTGAGCAGCTGACGGACCCTCGTATCCAGGGCGTCCAGCTCAGTCTGAGTCCACCTTAGTATGCCAAAGGAGTAAGTGAGCAGAGGCATCACCCAAGCGTTGAAGGCGCGTGCCTTATTGCCACCGGACAAAAGACTGTTAAGTACTTTTGTCAAACGACAAAAGAAACGCTCCTCCAACGCCTGTCTAATGTCTCCGTCCGCAATACCCAATGACTGTGACATACCAAGGTACTTGTAGGTTTCAACTTCGGAGATAGACCTGAGGGTCATTGTCTCAGAAAGCTGTAAGTTCGCGGAATTTACGACTTTCCCCCGCTGTACATGCATGACTGCACACTTGTCTACACCAAACTCCATTTTGATGGCGCTACTGAAGGTTTCAGTTACTTCCAGTAGTTCCACCAGATCCTGGCGTTTTGGTGCATACAGCTTAAGATCATCCATGTACAGCAGATGAGAAATGACCTCACCTCCTCTTCGAAGACGGCAACCTAGTCCTGAATCCTTCAGCAGAGTGCTGAGCGGATTCAGGGCTAGGCAGAACCACAGAGGACTCAAACTGTCACCCTGGAAAATACCTCTCTCAATCCTTATCAAGTCCCGCGGGCCAGGGGGGCCATCCCCGCCTCCTGGTTGACGAAGGACTGTGGTCCACTGCCTCATACACGCACCTAAGAGGGATCTTAGAGCTGTATCGATTTTATATAGTTCTAAGATCCCCTCCAGCCATGAATGAGGCACCGAATCATAGGCATATTATTATTATATTATTATTATTATTAGGAGAACCAACAGCTACAAACAATACATTGTTCTTAGAAATAGTTAATGGAAAGCCAATTACAGGTTCCCACCGGTAGTGACATTTTATACAAAAATAAAGTGCTCGCACAATGCACAACATCGCAACTACCTGTGACTACAAACTAACTGTAATAGAACTAATTTAAATAAAACAACTAATTTAATCAATGCACCAGACAGCAGATTCGGTTAAAGCTCGCTCACTTAAAAAAATCGTTCGTCATCTTACGCCTTACAGCCGGGATATTACTGTTGAAGATGTCGATATCCAGCTCTTTTTCTACTTTATTAAGACTTTTACCAGCACGCAACAGAAAACTATTTTTCCTATAGTTATGTACGATTCCCACTGACCGGGCGGAGTCGGCGCGCGCTGAAGCGCATCTAAATAGTTGCCAAATGAATGTAAAGCTTCATTACGACAGTCAGATCCCATATTCGAATGTTATTGGCGCCGCTGCCGGCCGATCGGGCGCTTGCGGACGCGGACGGAGGTGCTCGGCTGTCGTCGCGCGTAAGCGGCTCCGTTCGGTCCCCACCGCACGCCATCGGCTCGGTCTATGTGAATTGTACATTACGCGAGGAAAAGGGAACTGAGAGGGGAGGGCAGTGTCTTTTAAGCCTGGATGGAGTATTGAAAGAAAGTTCAGCAAGCAGTTCAGGGCAGTCAACATTGTTGTTTATAACATTTAAAATATAAGTTATGTCCGCGATTTCTCTTCGAGTGTGCAACGGAATGAGATGATGTAATAGCGTGTGAGTCGTCACTCAGCTGGGTCGCTATGTCCGCACAGTGATCATCCGCTGCGGCTGGGGCCGCTTCGCGTGGTCGCTGAGCTGTCGCGGCGCGCCGCGCTCCGGAGCGAGGTCCGGCGCCGCCTGCGCGCGCCCCGTCGACATGCTCGAGCCCGCGCCCAGCGCGCCGCCCGCCTGCCGCCCGCTGCCGCACGCGCCCGCGCCCATAGCCGTGTGAGTACTGCTGTATGTTAGCCTGCTACTTGTGTCCGTGTATCCCACGCCCCGTCGACATGCTCGAGCCCTCGTGTGCTAGTGTATGTGATGGTCTCAAGCTCTCGACTGTTGCAGCGACGGCGCGTTCCCCAGCCTGGACGCGGTGCTGCGGCAGCTGAACGACCCGGAGGCGCCGGCGCTGTTCAAGCTGCTGGAGCAGCAGGCCGCCGTCGAGAAACGCGTGCAAGAGAGCGAGAACAACGCGGTAAGATCATTCAACCGTTCCACTAGAATAAATCGTCAGTCATCAAGAATTTCATGATTTTTTTACATTATTTCTTCCACAGGTACCAGAAGAGTGTGTCCCGCCGGAGCCGGTGACGGAATTTCAAACCGCGCGCTTATTTTTATCACACTTTGGCTATCTCAATATCGGTGGAGAAAGGAAGGTAAGTGTCGACGGTAAGTCGACCAATTATTATTTACTATATCGTTCCCTTTACCAGGCCCGTTGATTGTGATGTTAAAAACATCGAAACTCAGCACGGTGTGAATTTTGATTCCACGGTGTGAATTTTGATTCTTTTACAACAAGTGTTTCTACAGACTAGCTAACTACTTATATAAATATTTCCTATTGTAATGTGCGGAGTAGGTATTTAATGATACCAAGAGAGTCGGTGGAGTATTGAACGTTTATTGTTAGAAACATAGGATTTTACAAAATCAAAATCAAAACGTTTATTCTACAAGTAGGCGACAAGGGCACTTTCACATGTCTAAGTCTGAATCTACCGGCATTTCACAAGAGGAGACCGCTGTTGAGAAGAAAGCCGAAAGAAACTCACCAGTAAGTAATTTTTTCCGTAAATTATACTTAATAACTAATACAATTGTATTATAAATAGGTAATTGATACATATTAGAGAAGAAGTACAAGATTCTCCAAATCAATGTTTACACTAATAATTATTTTAAGTGATTTTTTAGGCGTCACGACATGCAATATAGATAGGTATAATTAATTAATGAAATAATTTAATACCGTTGAGATGTATAAGGTCTCAAGGGGTCAAAATAAATAACAGACGGGAAAAAAATTATTACTTAATTAAAATTTCTTAGAGATGTACATGGTCTCTAGGCGTCACAACATTCAAAACAAAATAAATTAATTTTAATCCTCAGAAAAGTTAAGGACTGAATAAGAAAATGACTATACAAAAGAAAAAATATATAAATGTTAAAACTAAATAATTATGGTCACTAGGCGTCACAATTTACAAAAATAAATAGTAAATATGATAATAGTTAAAATTAATTCCTCAGAGATGTATGTATAAGGTCTCTGAGCGTCATTGTACAGTACACTAAGTTTAGCAGAGATGAATACAGTCTCTAATAGTAATAAGTAAAAAAATAAAAAATAACTTCAATCGAGTACAGGATGAAGTCTCTCACGTCAGTTCATTACCTAAACACTGGTAACCAGGTACCACACAACTAATTTGGCCCTTGCTAGTATGAACAGACCGGACCCCACAAACGGCACCCGTTCACGAGCATGACGCATATCTCAGCGATCGCCTCCCTCAACCATATTATAGGGAAGGTTGCGACCCGATTTTATACTAGTTTCTTGGCGTCGCGTAACCTTTAGTAGGTCCGTGACATTTACAGTATTATTATAAGGTTAGTATGGACTATAGGTTGACATAAGTACGAGTATATGCTACGTAATTTGTTATTCAACTTGATACAATATTATTCTATTAAATGTTTAACTACCTAAGGGTGAGGGAGTGTGAAATGATTAGGTAGTTACTGGTATACACAGTTTATTGTCAGTTCACACACGATAAAAGCACAAGTACAAGCGGGCGGCGTTGACTCTCCCGAACTGCTTCAAGAACTGTCATTTACTGCTCCTTCTCGGTCCAAAAGGCATTTCCCCCCCATATATCTGAGGCGTACATCATCCAACTACAGACGAAATAGTTTCCTTAACCGCGCTAGTCGGCAACTGAACAGCTCGACGAGGGAGCTTGATATTGATGTATTTAATTGTGTAGTTCCTTCTGTGAGGCGTAGTTTAGCAGAGGCGTTTTTCAAATGAGCGTTATAGAATCTCGTGTTAGTGCAGTTTAGTATTAAGTATTAAGTATTTGTGTTGTTGGCCTAGGAAGGCTTCAAGGATAAACTGTAAGTGTATACGTATTTCTGCAGTGTGTGCGCGCCGTATTAATAATGCGCGTTGTTACTTATATGTTTCATATACGGTGTCTATCTGTGAGTTCCTGTAATTGGCTCTGTAATTCTATTTAAGTTTTCCTTTTATATGTCATAATTAGCTGTTGGTTCTCCTTGAATAAAATAAATAAATAAAATAAATAAATCTACAACAATCGGTTGTTGGGTAAAAAGTAGGGCGAGTGTCGTATCAGTCACGGACAGGCGTGAGTCGCGCTCGAGTATTCGCTATCGACTAACTCCGTCTCGTTCGATATGTTGCTCTTCATGCCGACATGCTGAATCAGCGTGTAGGCAGGTATGTAGGGACGCTACAAATGTGTTGTGACGTGGAGGCTATCTGGTTGGCGCAGGGCGGTGGTCCCCGGCTGGTGGCGCTGGACGACTCGCTGGGCGGGTTCGGCGCGGCGCTGCGGCGCGTGGACGCGTGCGGCGCGCGCGGCGTGCTCACCGCGCACGTGCTGCTGGCGCGCGCCGGCCAGCGCCGCGCCGCCGACATCGTGGCCAACTCGCGCAGGCCGCCGCCGCCCGGCTTCGCCAAGATGCTGCGCGGGTCAGTACCAGAGTATCACGCGTGGCCCGGCCGTGGACAATTACTAATCTGAGGCTTCCTCGGAGGTCTCGCTTCCTATCACTCTCCTGGATCCTGAATTCTGAACGAGTCGTCGCAGGTCGACAAAAGTACCAGTAAAATAAAACTCGACCTTGACAAATTGGAGTGATATTGTGCGCTCTGTATGCAGGCTAGGCAAGCCGGTGCCGGTGCGCGGGCACCCGGGCTGGACGGGCCACGTGGCCACCAGCTACGACGCGCAGCCCGAGCACCCGCCGCGCCCGCCGGCGCCGCCCGCCGCGCTCGACCAGACCCCCGCCGTCTACGACGGCAGGGAACAGGTAGCTATAATGCTGTAGTTCCCGTACATCATACTGTATCCTTTTATGCGCATTTCATGCCTTCAGGCTCATTCGGTCACAATGAAGTGCACCGGAAGACCTTAGTAATAAATAAAAAAAATAAAACGAATGGGACTTTTCAGGTGCTGTACTGGTCGGATTCCAGTAATGAAATTGCATTCGTCGTGCCTTCTGGACATGAAGTGGTGGACACGGACGACAAGAACAGTGACGTTGCCAAGACGGATACGGATGGCAACTGCCTGTCTATTAGGTAAGAATTACTGATAAGTGATCACCGAGTCTGGGCTAGAGACTGATTACTAATTATTTCAAGTTTAGCAACGCCGATTAGGTTTAGATGCCTATTTTAAACTTATTCCGTAACCCGTGTACCAGGAGCGCAGAGAAAGCGGCGGGCTCGTGCTGGGACGTGTCTTGCGGCAGCTCGGGCGCGCCGTCCTACGAGCGCAGCACCAGCGAGTCCGACAAGGGCGAGCGCGCGCGCTCCGGCCTCGGCGAGAAGGCGCGCGCGCTCTCGCTCGACCTCGACAAGCAGCCCGCGCCCGGCCTCGCAGGTAGCCAGCAGCCAGCCGCAGCCCACCGTACACTCTCATGTTCCTGCTCTTTCTTGTCTCAATCGAATTCAATAAATAATAGTGTGAAAGATTATTATACTGTATGCCGTTAATACTTTTGTGTTTGGATTCTAAAATTTTAATGGTATTTCGTTGATGTTTATCTTAGGCAGTGGACGGCGTAATCGTGACTTCACAACGAAAATCCTCATCATTTGGTTGGAAGATTTCGAAGATCATCTTAATCTACCGATAGGTAAGTTTTCGTAGAAGTAATGGGGACGTTATGAGAGGCCATAATGTAATTCCCACTGACCGGGCGGAGTCAGCGCGCGCTCAAGCGCATCTAAATAGTTGCCAAACGAATGTAGAGCTTCTATACAACAGTCAAATCCCATATTCGAATGTTTTTCGCTCCGCTGCCGGCCGATCGGGCGCTTGCGGACGCGGGCGGAGGTGCTCGGCTGTCGGCGCGCGTGAGCGGCTCCGTCCGGACTGAGACATTCCAGCAGGTCGCCCGAGCAGATTTAATCGCTGGACGGACGCAGCCGAACCCGCCCGACCTGGTCACTGGACGCGGTCGGCCGCTGCCGTTTGTGTTGTGGTTGCGTCGTAACGCGGAGGCAGCCGACCCGGCCCGGCCCGGTCTATGTGAATCGTACATAAGTGAACGTGAGACGTACGTGATTTTATGAAACGAGCCGGAGGCGAGTAGACTCGTGCTTAAGGCCTAATTGTAAAAGTGCTGTTGCGTACCATAAATAGACTTTTACGGCGGTTCCACAGACGAGCTGCTCCGGTACTGCGAGACGGGGCTGCCGTGGCGGCGGCACGAGGTGTCGGTGATCTGCGTGTCGCCGCGGCGCTCCGGCCTGCTGCGCCTGCACACCTCCCCCCCCCACGCCGGCGTGCTGTGCGACGGCGCGCTGCTCGCGCCCGCGCTGCTGCCCGCCTGCCTGCGCCGCGCCGCGCGCTACCTGGCGCGCCCGCACCGCCTCAACACTGACCTGTGAGTATATGCGTCCTGCTCGCGCCCGCGCTGCTGCCCGCCTGCCTGCGCCGCGCCGCGCGCTACCTGGCGCGCCCGCACCGCCTCAACACTGACCTGTGAGTATATGCGTCCTGCTCGCGCCCGCGCTGCTGCCCGCCTGCCTGCGCCGCGCCGCGCGCTACCTGGCGCGCCCGCACCGCCTCAACACTGACCTGTGAGTATATGCGTCCTGCTCGCGCCCGCGCTGCTGCCCGCCTGCCTGCGCCGCGCCGCGCGCTACCTGGCGCGCCCGCACCGCCTCAACACTGACCTGTGAGTATATGCGTCCTGCTCGCGCCCGCGCTGCTGCCCGCCTGCCTGCGCCGCGCCGCGCGCTACCTGGCGCGCCCGCACCGCCTCAACACTGACCTGTGAGTATATGCGTCCTGCTCGCGCCCGCGCTGCTGCCCGCCTGCCTGCGCCGCGCCGCGCGCTACCTGGCGCGCCCGCACCGCCTCAACACTGACCTGTGAGTATATGCGTCCTGCTCGCGCCCGCGCTGCTGCCCGCCTGCCTGCGCCGCGCCGCGCGCTACCTGGCGCGCCCGCACCGCCTCAACACTGACCTGTGAGTATATGCGTCCTGCTCGCGCCCGCGCTGCTGCCCGCCTGCCTGCGCCGCGCCGCGCGCTACCTGGCGCGCCCGCACCGCCTCAACACTGACCTGTGAGTATATGCGTCCTGCTCGCGCCCGCGCTGCTGCCCGCCTGCCTGCGCCGCGCCGCGCGCTACCTGGCGCGCCCGCACCGCCTCAACACTGACCTGTGAGTATATGCGTCCTGCTCGCGCCCGCGCTGCTGCCCGCCTGCCTGCGCCGCGCCGCGCGCTACCTGGCGCGCCCGCACCGCCTCAACACTGACCTGTGAGTATATGCGTCCTGCTCGCGCCCGCGCTGCTGCCCGCCTGCCTGCGCCGCGCCGCGCGCTACCTGGCGCGCCCGCACCGCCTCAACACTGACCTGTGAGTATATGCGTCCTGCTCGCGCCCGCGCTGCTGCCCGCCTGCCTGCGCCGCGCCGCGCGCTACCTGGCGCGCCCGCACCGCCTCAACACTGACCTGTGAGTATATGCGTCCTGCTCGCGCCCGCGCTGCTGCCCGCCTGCCTGCGCCGCGCCGCGCGCTACCTGGCGCGCCCGCACCGCCTCAACACTGACCTGTGAGTATATGCGTCCTGCTCGCGCCCGCGCTGCTGCCCGCCTGCCTGCGCCGCGCCGCGCGCTACCTGGCGCGCCCGCACCGCCTCAACACTGACCTGTGAGTATATGCGTCCTGCTCGCGCCCGCGCTGCTGCCCGCCTGCCTGCGCCGCGCCGCGCGCTACCTGGCGCGCCCGCACCGCCTCAACACTGACCTGTGAGTATATGCGTCCTGCTCGCGCCCGCGCTGCTGCCCGCCTGCCTGCGCCGCGCCGCGCGCTACCTGGCGCGCCCGCACCGCCTCAACACTGACCTGTGAGTATATGCGTCCTGCTCGCGCCCGCGCTGCTGCCCGCCTGCCTGCGCCGCGCCGCGCGCTACCTGGCGCGCCCGCACCGCCTCAACACTGACCTGTGAGTATATGCGTCCTGCTCGCGCCCGCGCTGCTGCCCGCCTGCCTGCGCCGCGCCGCGCGCTACCTGGCGTAGTATTAATATTAAATTAATTTCTCTCGTTAACTGTTGGTGAATCAACTGTAACGTGCCCCGCAGCTACCAGCCGCCGCACGTGCGGCGCCGGCACCTGATCCAGGAGCTGGCGCAGCAGTTCAAGCGCGACCTGTCGGAGCCCGAGCTGCTGGAGGCGCTCTTCCGACCCCCCGCTTAAGCGTCTGGGCTAGCTCTTCATATGATGTGTTCGCAAACGTTCCCTCGACCGGTTATACTGTTACTCCGATAGGTGATCACTGGTAAGATTATTTGATAAGTTAAGACTGACTACATGAAAACGAACCAAATAAATTTGTCAAACATGTTAAAAGTTCCATCGGATTGCTGTCCTGTATACATTCTAAGATATGTTTTTTTTTCTCAAAAATGGTCAGGAATGTTGAATATTGATAAAAAATCAGGACCGAAGTGCATAGTTAACGGTCAGTCAAAAATTAAAAAAAAAAATACCTTGCCGGCTCGGTTTGCTCGACAATAATGTTGTATGAAATTCCTTTTTGTCGAGGTACAAACTTTTTAAAAATCGACCAGTAAATAGGCCTTAAACAACCAAAACGGAAAATCAGCCACGACTTATCGCGTCTTTTTAGTTGTCTCAAATTGCTTATGGCCTTTTCGGAAGAAAAAATACACTTCTCCTTTTTTTATATAAAAAGGCAGCAATGCAAGAATTCAGTTTTGTCATGATTATAATACCTATTGCCTTATAAAACTTATCTGAACTTATTTTGTTTTCTTGCCCCATTTTTGAGAAAAGCACTATATTTGTCTCAGCGGGAAGGGCTATTGCTGGCTTCGTATTAAATTAATCGGACTCCCAAAGCAGGCCGAATGAATACTCGGCCATCAATGGCCTGCCTCCATCGCTTCAACAAAAATGTACTATTGTGCTTTTTTGACCATTGATAAAAACAAAATTCCTAACCTAGCGGAAGAGGCCGGGGATCACACCTGGTACTTCTGGATTACTGGTCCAACGTGTCAACCACTCCACCACCCCAAAGCCAAAATAGTGAAATATTAGTGTGACATTAATTACATTTTTAACAAATCCATAATACAGCGGCTCCCACTTTCACTGCTGTGAAGTGCGGTAAGATGAACGTGTTCCCATAGAGTTCGTTAAGGTTTAAAACCTTTCAATAAACAATACAAAAATAACACGCAAATCATAAGGAAAAGTTCGAAAGGTCTCCTGGGGTTGAAGTGGTGGAGTGTTTGGCACGTTGGACCGATAATCTGGAGACACCGGGGTCGATTTCCAGCCTCTTTCACCAGGATACGCATCATTTTTTCTTTGGCTTTGATGATTGTACCCATGGTTCAATACCAAGTAAGGTTACCGGCGGTGTCCTCTCGGAATGTTGATGTATCATATACTTATATAAGATCTAAATATTACGAGTATTGACACGCGCATAGTGTAGAATGTACTGTTCGTCAGTTATTTTAATGTTTTGTATATTAAAATCAATTATACCAATATAATTTAATATGCGAATCTGAAATTTAATTCTTGATTAAAATGCTAAAATAGGTATATCGTAACTAATTTATATGAATTTCGGCAATATTGATATGTGTCGACAAATGTGTAATGTATTTTAGCTTTATTTATAAAATAAAGCCGCCTGCTCTGTTAGCATACTTAGGTAAGTATTTAACTATTCAGATGCAACAACGCTATTCAACAGTTGTACATGTGTACTATGTACCATTTCCACAGTTTCGGATAGATACTGATTCGCAAATAAGAAAATGCACGTTAAGATGGCTGGACTTTTTTCATCTGTCATACGCGTTTCTGCAACTGGGTATTAGTTTGTTGACCCCGGCAAACCAGTAACGACACTATTTATATTGTGCGCTGTACCCCTACCTACTAATTAACCATATTTTAGTAAAATATGGGTATCAAATCTTTGATTAGGAATACAGATGTTTCGGTCGGGGTGGTCGCCGTAGAGCTCCTTTTTCATGATCCGTTTTTTAATTTAAAAATACATTTTATGACCGAAATTTTGCAAAAGGAAAGCTGCGGTAACCACGATAATGTTAAGGCTGAAGTGTAGTCGTGCTTATAACATTCCTTATTAATGTTGCAGTATTTTATTAGTTTATTAAATATGCATAATCGTTACATAATAATAAAATTTAACTTATTTAAACCTTCTGTGTTTTTATTTCGATAACTTTGTTAGATATTATATTGTATGCTTTGGAAGTGATACAGCCAAGACCTTAAATTTAGGACCCACTTCGGGTCTTGGTACAGTTGCCATCAGATATATCGTAGCATGTAAGGTATTCATAAATATCTGAACACGACTCTTATTGACTGGGCGTTACAGTACATGTTCACATATTTATGAACCCCTTATATGCTGCGATATATCTGATGGCGACTGTACAAGGTTTGAAATGGGTCCTAAATTTAATTTCTTGACCGTACACCTGTGGGTGGATTTGGTAAAGTTGATAACAAATATTTAGCTTTGTCCATTTTTGCTTTTCATTTCATTTTTGCCTAAAGTCTCTGATGATAAAATTAAACAAGTATATCGCGGATTAGATTTCATGCTTCTGTAAATTCGTGTTATTACTACAGCACAAGTACCTATAGTTTTAATCTTGGTAGGAGTTTATAGTGAGAAGGGCGGATGAGGAAAAATGTAAACGATACATCATAAATTAAGTTATGATAATTTTGTATTATCCAATTTGTGGACCATACAAAAAAGGAGTGATGACGACCCCGTAGGTACAGCCGAAACGGGCATCGAATAGTGTACCTTGTAGACTACTCGTACCTTGTGATAGAACAACTGCATTAATTTCGTCGTGAGCTTATTACTCTTGCTAGACTGTAGGTCTCGCCGAACTCTTTCAGTGTGTCGCGCGACATATACTGTTACTTTTTTTCAATGCCGTGCGCTTAAGCGTTAAGCGAAGTCACGGCATCAAAATATGCTAAAACCTGCAGTGAGCTTGTTCATGTCTACATCTACACTGTGCACAGGGAGATAATGTTACGTGGGCGCATACTAATGCACAGTTGTATAGTGTAGACTGGTTGTTGGTGGGGAAGTGTTGAGTTAATATTCTATTGATCGCGTCCATGAAATGCGTTTCTCACCGCTTTCCTTACTTTAAGGCTGCGTTTCCACCAGAGATGAGCGAGGATACGTGGCGAGGGATGTGTTTGTTATCAGCTGCGCTGAGCGAGGATAAGTAAATGAAGTTATTCTATTGGTCTTAACAAACACATCCCTCGCTACGCTTCCTCGCACATCTCTGGAGGAAACGCAGCCTAGGGTAATTAAGAATTAGGTATATCTACTCTCAACTGATCCTGAAGAAAAGTTAGCCGAATTTACCAAAAAAATAGAAGAATAAACTTCTATGGTTCTATTAGGTACTAGCAGGGTACCTACTAGGGATAATCGACTTAACCAAAATTCATTTGAACATGATTTGAACCATTATAGGCGTCCAAATCGCCCAATGATTTGAATAGTTCCGTTCAAAAATGCTGATTGCTTTAGACATTTTTCTCTATAATCAAAACATGTTTCTTAACAAATTATCAATGTAGGTAACTACTTAGGAAAGGGCTATTGCGAAGTATTGGTATATATATTTGAAACCTAGTCTGATTGTTTCATTGATAATTTTTGTTTTCTCAAAGCGTTAAAAGCGCACAATACAGGTTTTACAATTAAATTTCGACTGCACACAATGAAAGCATGAAATAGCTTGTTCCTTTCTAGAACTCAGAGAAAAGTATTATTCACTTTAAAAAGTTGGTTGCAATTATCAATATATTTGTCATAATTCATAATAAGCAAAAAATCAATTTTAAAAGCATTCTAAAAGGAACTACCTAACCCATAGATACCTTATAGTCGAGCCGAAGAGGGGATTTCGGGAGTACCTAAAGCGCGGCAGATTAATATATAGGGGGATACCTTATACCCAGTTAAGTACTTCCACCAAATATGAGCCTCATATATATGGCCGCCCGTCAAGGATAAAAGATCAGATTAGTAACAAAAAAAATCAGATTAAGGTAGGGTGAGTTAGTTACATGCTAAAACGTGTATATTCCTCTAATCTGACAATTTAAAGGTGACGTAAAGAAGGCGGAGGGCTACAAAGTTGTAAAAAAAAAACTTCATCTCGACATTCTCGAGCGTGGCTAATTTTTTTTTTATTTAAAAGGGAATGAATCAATGATAACGGAAAATATATAATCTGACGATTTCCACTAGCCGAAGTAACAAAAAATCATCGATAAAGTATAATGCGTGCAGTTACGTGATGCCTGTATTCCACTCTGGTTTCTGTTGCCAATGACGCCATGACAGTTGATCATGTTGTTTACAACACTAAAGTACTAGCACCATTAAATATTTATAGTTGCCGGCAACTTTTAGAACAAAAATGGCAGATTTGCGCATGTACCTACATTTGTACGTAAATCGGCTACTGCGCAGTCAAGATCATGCTCTAAAAGTTTGCCGGCAGCTGTACTATGAGTGATATTAATATAAAGTGTGTATTTTGTGGTAAAACTACTTTACAAAAAACAATTCAGTAAATTTACATTAGAAACATAACAAAAATGTGTAAATATTTTAGAATATAGTCGGAGCAAACCGGTTCTCCGAAAATCCCGACCACATACGATAATCTTGAACTTTCGAGAGAATCTTCATTAAATGAAGTAAATCACGCACAGTGCTATAAATTATTTATAGCAATAAAAATACCGCGAGTCTTTCAGTACTTACAACAGCGGCAACGTATATGACAGTGCATAGGAAGTTTCTGGGGATAGCTCCGAATCACATGCCCCTGCTTCTGGGGATTGCTCCGAGTCACATTTTCCTGTTTCAGGAGAGTGCTCTGAGTCACAAGTTCCTGTTAATTTTTTTAATTGTCAGATTAGGCGAATCCCGCCAGATAATCGTCAGATTATGAGACAGCACGTCTAGGGCATAAAGATGAACCATATATATCTTAATCTGACGCGCTTGAGTATTTCAAAATGGCGAATTTTTTTTGCACATTCTAATAATAACTGCGAGTTTGCGTCACATCCAAATCGTCAGATTATTATATAAGAGCTTTTTCTTAGGTTCACTTAACATCCCCTTAGAAAATCTGACGCGCCCGATTAAAAAATTTTTTTTTTCATTTTCAACCCTCAAGTACGACCACCCCCCTCATGGAAACAATCAGTTTAACATGCGTACATCTTTAAAAATGTGTAGGACATGGATGCTATCAATATCTGACGCGCTCGAGTATGTCCATGCAACAGTTTTTTTTTACATTTTTGAAAATCTGTAGCCGCTTCCTTCACCGATGAAAAGGTATATCTTATATGACATTTTTTCTTTTTATCATCTAAGCTTCGCAACCCAATAGGTCTCTATGACGCTCGAGTGAATCCCGAGTTAGCATCGTGGCGTACCCTACTTAGTAGTTAGTTACCTTAACCACACCTTAACCAAATAAAACGTTGTGGTTGAACAGCATTACAGCGGTCGCGCGACGAAAACCTTTTTGTTCCAACAGTCACTGTCACTGGCCGCGACCTCGTTTCGATTTTCAAAACAAAGGGTGACACAAATTTTAATCAATCATGAAGTCGTGGAAAATACAATAAAAAAAACTATTTCGCACTAGAGTTTTTGATAGATCTATATTTATTTTACATTTTTAGACGTGTCTGTCAGTGTTTTTATATAGTTAAATTTATGTGGTTATGTTGATAAGTCGAGTGCTCGACGACGGGGGCGAGGGCCGGGGGGAGGGGCGCGGGGAACCGGATCCGACCGAACAGATCGCAGAGAACTGCCGAACCGCCAGTGAGCTGTTCGAGCTGATGACCAAAGACCATGACTTCGAATCAGGTATTTTCGCACAACTTAAATTGATATACTTAGGTACGTACCTACTCGAATAACGCGTGGGCGGACGACAATTGCCGTGTAACTAACTTTTAGTGCTCGTTTAATTATATGGTTTTCAATTGACGTGTCAGACGTGTCCGCTAAGTGCTTGACAGCTTTACGTATAGTCGCGATCGGCGTCGTCTCCCTCATACAAGCTGCTTGAGCGTATGAGACCCTACCAGGAAGCAATTAACAGCCAAGCGGCTAGTACGTTGCCAAACTCGAGTGCGCCGTTTGCTCACTTCTAAACCCCGCTTCATAGCGCTACGTTAAGGGAACCAAACCCCATTCTACTCCAGCCGGTCAATGCCATTACTGGTACACCCTTTCAAATACTTATGTCACTATCAAGCTTATGTAAATGCTATGAATGTATTTAGATGCTAGGTATAAATTGGTTTGCTAATTAGTGACGTAACATGGGCGAACCTCAAACGTGGGGTAGTTAAATATTTTATTTTATCAACTCAGGAGACGATCCGCTCACGACGAGAGATCTCGTGCTGCTTTACAAAAATATCGATCTGGGCAAGCAGCTGATGTCCAACGCCAATGAGTTTAAGCCGAAAGCACCCAACCAGTACGTGGAGAACGTGATCTACCACGACGACGCCGAGACAGACTCCGACCTCAGTGAGACCTTGAGCAGTGAGGACCTGCACAGCATCATGATGGTCAACAAGGAGAGGATCGACCTCCTGACCAAGCCCTCGCTGAATTCACTGTGTCACAAACTCGGAGATCTGGAGATCCAAGTCTCCAACATATCCACAGATTATCAACAGAGCTTCTTATTCAAAGATCCATATATTAAAGAACAGCTGAAGCTGCTAACCAAATCAAATGATCTAGACACAACCGTGCTGCCCACCTCGCTGCTTGACTACGTCTGCTGCAAGCGTTTGGAAGACAATTACAACTTCTACATGGATAACATCATTAGATACGTAAAGCATACTATCGAACAATTAAAGCGCATAAGCAACGGTGATTATTTGCCCGACAGGGTAAAAGAAAAGTGGAGGGAAGTGGAACACGGCAATGGCAGCGACAACGCGTCAAAGGTTCTGGCGACGTCGGTCAGCATACCCTTGCAGATGGAACGGAAGGTGACCGGACTAACGACCGCCTGGGACGATATCGTCCATTCCGAGGTGGACTTGAGATCTTTGGTCAAGATATTAGAAAAAAAAATCGTACTTGAAGTTCCAAAAGTGATCAGCGGCTCGTACAATTTGTTCAGCAAATATCGCGCGGATAGTTTGGTGATCAGTTGCAAACGCAAGAAGAAGGCCGAGCAGCAGGCGGAGTCGCGGCTCGACGTGGTGCTCCAGCTGCAGCGCGCCGGCGCCGGCCGCGTCGTCAGCAACATCGACTCCATTATGATCTTACAACCTCAGCAGCAGAATAAGAAAGGTAAACGATATGCTTAACATCATTTACTGATTTCTTTATCATTCTGATATCAATCTTGATTATTTCTCTTTACAGATTGCACGCAGTTTTTACCTTTGACTTACGAGATAGACGAGCAACCGGTAAAAATACCTCCAAAAGTTATCGAATTACCTGAACCGAATCAAAACTGTGAACATACGACGAATAACCTGGAATTTAACGAGTGTCGCTCTCTCAGCCTCGGCACCAGCCAACTCACAGATTACAGAGATGATGATGATGATGAAAGAGATGATAGAGAAGATAATGACGATTGTAAATCAAAGGAGTCCGGGCCGGACAGTAGAGCGCGAGGGCCGGACGGTCCCGCCGCCGTGGCGCAGATGCTGATGCGCAGCGTGTCGCGCGTGGTCCGCGCCGAAGCCGCCACCAACCACGCCAGTCCTAACGATATGCAGTTCTCCATACTCAATCTCAATCGACAAACCTCCTTGCCAGAAGAAGGCTCTTTGGGACCCATGTACACCAGCGAAAGAAAGCGGTCTCCCGTGAAAGTCAGAATTAAATCCCCGTACGAAAATAAATCCGCCATTATAGAAGAACGAAAAAGAAGAAGGCTGTTGGCTGTTAGAGAAAGACGCGAGAGGAAAAAAATGGCAATGAGTGACAATAGCAAGATCACTAAACACAAGCCTACTCCTCAAGCGGTCAACTCGGTCACAAAGTTGTCCATAACCAACAAAGCCTTCTACAATTCTATTTACGGGCGCAACATGAATTGTGAAAACGATAATAAAGTACTTACAGGGGCATTAAAAAAAATGAAGGGTCCCAAGGCAGGGCAGAGCAAGGATGGAGCGATCCAAGAGATCATGCAAGAGACGGAGGAGGAAGCCGCAGGAAACGAGGAGACATCACCGGGCACGGCCTATGACCTTGACAGAAGCCATTTTTTGGATGATACTGAAACCGAAATCGCGTATTTGCAAACGAAACTGGACAGCGACTGCTTCCGGAACTCGACGTCGACATCGTTTGTTTCGAACGAATCGACGCCCAACTTGTTGATGCAGCCCGACTACTGTCCTTCAGTTACAAGTCTGCGTGTGTGTGAACACAAATCAGCGACTGTACTCGAAAAACCGAGGTATTCAACCATATTTACTAAGTCCATTATTTTATTTACACTATTTTATTAAGTTTCACCAATCCCGATATTAGTCTGCTTTGACATGGAGCCGATCCGTTGGCGGCGATGGAACATGGTCATCAAATCTAATAAGTGACGCGATCCCGTCGAGGTTCGGCTCAGTTGCTTAGTCTTGACAAGCAATTGAAGTTTGTGCAAAAAGGCGTAGTCGGTAATTAAACCCTCTCAGTTTTTGAATTGAAACTTCTAATGCGACTTCCAACAAGGTTGCGTTAAACGTTAAACGTTAAACGCTACCGTAGAGGGGGTAGGAAAGCACTGTTGCGTTAAACGTTCAACGCAACAATCCCACGGACATTGCGACGGATTTAAGGTTATGCCAAGGTACGTCTCTTGTGAATATCAATTGATTGTTAGGTTTTCTATTATGAAATTACAATTTCTACCCCTTCCTATTTTCATTTCCACATTACGAAGTTTCACTTCTTCCGCGCGGAGGGCCTCCACGCACATTTTTTTTTTTCATAAACCTTTTGGGTCATTGTTAGTTCAAAAAACAAAAGTTATCTCTTCGGTGGCCAATAGTTAACAGCGTATGTGCATAGAAGTTATGTTTTTAACACGCAAGCCCATAGAAAGGGAGACGTTTATACTTATATAATTTTGATCGGAAAACTAGGCCTAAGTCCTTAACTTTGTACGTGTCCACCGAAAACACGCGAACCTAAATCTGACAATGACCCTTTTGATTACGTATACATTATTTTCTTACTCATAAAAAAGTGTCTTTCCAGGTCGGACAACGATGTTCAAAAGCCGAAAACACAATGCACGGTGAATCAAGTGCCCAGTAATTCACCGAAATCAACGAGTGACAATGATAAAGTCGCGACCGCAGTCGCGTGCCGTCGCAGTATCGAGAAAATATACACATTAATGCAGAAGCTCCATCAGATCGAAACCAACGAGTCAACTGAGAAGAAGAAAACCACCGTTCCCATCGAAACGCATGGCTCGCTGTTAAGTGAAAGCGGCACCAGCCTCAACCAGCGCTTATCCTTCACCAACCCTAGTTATGCCACTTTTGACAAACCCGCAAACCTAGATGAACTAGACGATATCAATAAGGATGGGGACGAAAATTACCTTGCCTCTAGCGTGGTACCTAAAGTTGTAATTAGCACAAAAGCCCAAGCAGACTTGAAAGATGTCACAAAAAAAGAGCGCAAGAAAGCCCTTCGTGTGAAAACGATCCCCGAAAACCCTTTAAAAGCTATTTCACAGTTGCTTCACGAGTTTGATAACGTTCAAAAGTCAAGACAGAAGATTGTAGATCCGAAAACGGTTAATCGGTCGATGTTGACGGAACCGCGAAACGTTTCGCGGCCAGAACCACAGAAGAGACGATCACGGATTGGGTCGCCGGTATTAAAAGAAGAACCGCTTATCAGAGCTGGTGCCAGGGTTAAAACGCGGTTTGCTGTTCGGGATGATTTGAGGCCTGAAGCTACCAAGACACTTTTACCAGATCGGAGGAGGATCAGTGATTTGATCGACGAGGTGAAGGAAGCTCGCGGGGAGGCGGTGCGCGGGCCGCCGAAGTTCAGCTCGCGGCTGGAGGCGCTGGCGCAGCCGAAGCGCGCGTACGTGCAGGCGCTCAGCGAGGAGTTCCCCAAGCGACAGGTTAGATCTACCTGCAGGCTGCACACGAGTTCCACTTATTTGAAGAACTGCCATTGCTGCTTGCGTATTCGAAGCTCAATATTCAAAAGGTTTTTAAAGTGGATCTGATTCCGAAACCAAGGAGCTCGTGCGCACAGCATTCCATTTCTTACTTTCTCTCCAGATGATGTTGCGACAGATTATAATTACAGCATACCTGCAGTAAAACCCGCTTAAGGCGTTTCTGAGAGACGAGGCAGAAAACGCTTCATTAGCGGGAACGCGTATTTTGCGGGACAACATTTTCAATACAATTTAACAATCGTCGCTTTTTCTCTTAATTTTTGACGTCATTGAGGTACGCCCATACGAATTGAATACATCATTGCCAGTGAAGCGTCATAGTAGTTTATGCGACTTCTGCATAAAACCGCACTCGTGTTTGAAGACCTAATTATGTACAGTTGCATACACTAAGTACTTACACACATATGCATAATCATTATCATAGATTTTCTTTTATGAAAATATGAAACACTCGGTCCTGCCAGTCAGTCCGCGGGGCAGAGGAACACATGAGGTCACTCGCGCGGCGGGGGGAGAGATTTTGATCAAAATTGATCTGTAAAGTGTAATGTAATGGTGACCTCGCGGTGGCTACGGTACTGTTATGAAATTACATCTCTGATTTTGGTCGCTGCCAAGTAATGTAGGTCCTAAACCTATAATATCTGAACTTGTTATAGAATTTAACAAGACGTGTGTAGACAAAATTTTAAACTTGGTTCAATTCGTAGGGGCCGGCTTAAAATGACGTATATTACGCGGGAAATCGTATTAACCCTTTAGAGGTTAGCGGCAATATAAGTATTTGCCGACATAATTTATTTAATTTACTGAATATACCTAGAGAATATTTAGGAAATTTATTACATAGTTCCAGAAAATATAACACAATGCATTAAAAAATCAACAGCTCGTAAAACATTTTATTACTTATATTATTATTATTATATTATTCTTTGACAAAATTTGCAGGATATCTTAATTGATGTAGCTGAAGAAAAAAAGCTAGAAAATAAAGTTCGTGTCGTCTGATTTTGTTACTAGTCATAATATTAGGCTTTCGGAGATTATGTTGGTGGTGAAATATTTAGTTTTCATAAATAAATTACATGATCGCTATGTCCCTATAGATAATGTATGGTGAGAGTCAGAATGGCGAGTGTACCACCATGGATTTGTAAAACAATTATACCAAAAAAATGTACTCAAAATGTACTATTTTGTACAGTCGAGTTCATTTACATCTACACACTTACGAGAACAAAAATATCTGAACACGACCCTATTGTCAGGAGCATAAAGTCGTGTTCAGATATTTTTGTTCTCGTAAGTGTGTAGATGTAAATGAACTCGACTGTACCTACTTTAAAAAAAATTGTACCTCTCCGTACAAAATGTTATTACAAAGTTTAGGTACACCCGCCATTCTGACTGTCAGGATGGTGGGTGTATCGTAGTTTACCATGGAGCCCTTGATTATTGAGAAATGTTATTACTCTAAAAAAATTAACCAAAATTGTACTCTAACATACAGTTAAAATATTAGCAATCTGATGTGTAACTTGCGAATTATACACACATTAAATTTTGTTCGTAGTAAGTGAAGGGCCAAGGGGAAGAACTGGGCAAGTCATGTTCCCAAAATTTTACAGTACAGAAGATTAATTGTCTAATCCTTTGATGGCTGTATGGCTTAAGTAATAATATCTGACTCGCGCACCGAGGGTTCCGTACAAACACTTATCTTAACTGGCCGGGTTAAGTTTGCACTTAGGGGCCATCCATAAATTACGTAACACGTTAAGGGGGGAGGGAGGGGATCGACGAAGTGTGACATTGTGTGACAAGGGGGTGGGAGGGGTCATACATTTTGTGACGTCACATTTCAGCTATGCCAGTTATAGATAATTTAAAGGAATATAATTCTATTAATATTGTTTGTTTTGTTAATTTCTTTCATAATTATAAAAACGGTATAAACTCACGTAAAAATTGTCAGGAACGGCCCGACATGTTTCGAACTCATTTGGAGCTCTTCATCAGGGGTAGCTATCCGTGCTGCTACGCGACTCGCGACCCACTGCCAACTGCCACTGCGAGTCGCGTAGCAGCACGGATAGCTACCCCTGATGAAGAGCTCCAAATGAGTTCGAAATATGTCGGGTCGTTCCTGACAATTTTTACGTGAGTTTATACCGTTTTTATAATTAGTAAAGATGTCTCACGATAGTTTTAATAACAATTTCTTTCATTATCATTAATATAGTCAATAATTTTTTTGTTTTGTTGTTTGATTTGATGTTAATTTTTATTAAAAAAATATTTAAATGGAAATAAAACTGATTTTCGAACCGCGATTTTCCTTCAATAATTTCTACTTAAATTTAAATTTGCAAAATATGTGACGTCACACTAGGGAGGGGGGGAGTCTCATAAATGTGACCAGCTGTGGCAAGGACGGGGGAGGGGCAAAAAAATCATGAAATTCGTGTGACGTAATTTATGGATGACCCCTTAGTATGTATGGCGCCGCATACAAATGAGGTGCATGAATACAGAATGGCAAGTGTACCTAAACTTTGTAATAACTTTTTGTACGGAGAGGTAAATTTTTTTTAAAGTAGGTACAAAATAGTACATTTTGAGTACATTTTTTTGGTAGGTATAATTGTTTTACAAATCCGTGATGGTACACCCTCCATTCTGACTCTCACAATGTATGGCTGACCTACGATTTGTCAGTCACTTCACGGACAGCGGCAAATATATTGCCGTCTTATATCTCGTTATTCTCAAGGAAAACGAAAAAAATCTCTCCGGTAAAATACATTCGAAAAATCAATTGATCCGTACATACTGCCAGAATTTGATTTACCACCGTAGAAAAAAAAAACGGTTTAAGGGTTAAGCGGGTTCTATTGTATAAATACTGAATAGCTGTTTTGTTCAGGCACCTGAGCGCACTCGCGCGGCGAGCTCGCGGCGCAGGGGGTCCGACGACCACTCGTCTCTTGTCTCCGTCAAACACCCACACTCTGTAGGTGCGTCAAGGTTTACTTTTCCCAAGCATAACTTTATATCTTAGCAGTAGCGGATCCAAGATTTTGGTGCGAGAGGCGCCCGGTTGCCCGCCCCGCGGAAAATAAGTAATATCTAGAATTCTCGATCATTAGGATTCCTCAACGTACCAGCTCCCTGGATGCGCTACTGCATTTAACGATTAGTGGTAGTATTTCTAATGTATTACGAGCGGCAGTGTTACGTTACGTTACTAAGATAAGCCCCATGGCACACAATAAATCATTAAAAAAAAGATTTATTGGCCGAAAGTCCAAAAAAGTTCTACTTCCGGTGAAAAAGCTAATTAATTAAGCCTGACCAGAAAAATATGAGGGTTGCCAAGAGGGCGCTATTTATAAGATTTATATGGCAACAATTTTGCAACCAATCGCAACCGCACTATAATGACATTAGATTAAATTCCTGTCAGTTCCACTATGTTAACCTTGTAATGTAATATCATTTAATGGAATATGAATGGAATGCACTCTTTTCCTGACTATTTTTCGTGTAGTAAACACGTGTAAACTTTGTTTATAATATTACGTTCACGACTGTGAATGGTTTTCGGCGTTTACTTTGGATATTTTTAAATGTTTGTCTTTTAAAGAAACCACCACGAATGACATTGACATTGTTAAAAAACCATCATAAAATCATTGCCAGTGTAAATTATTCTGCAATATGGCGCATCCTCATATATTTCTAGTCGGGCTTTTTAAAAATCTGAATGATTTTCGGTTTCGGAGAGCATGAGTTGGGATATAAAACAGATTGGGAAAAACGGTTTGGAACAAGAAAGGGTCGCCATTTAGTGAATTGTGTATTATTGAATGACATGTGTATTGTGCCCCGAAGTGCAGAGCGAGCCGCAGCGCGCTCGCCGGGCCGCAGCGCCGAGCGGCGCGCATGCGCGGACCACGCCGCCGCCGCACACCACACGCTACGCCCCGCATTGTGAGACTTTCTTTGTTTAACGCGTTAATTACGTTTTTGGTACGGTATCGGTTTGATACCCGTACCGTCTGTGTCATCTCCATCCAATCTCATGTCATACCTATCTGTCGAATTATTCTCGCAGCAAAAACCTTAAGTGACTCAGTTTGTATGGTTTGACAGTTCATTTGCTTGGGAGAGTTAGCGTGTATAGTCAATCGCCAAATTACTTATACTTATGTCTTTGTCAACGATCTTTTCTACCCTTGCGGATGGTCCGAATTGCACCAGTAGACCGATATTTGAATGATCGGTGAATGATCGTCAGCAGTGAACACACTGAACACAGTCGTGGCTGAGGACTGGATCTGTGTCGAGCGGTCGGGCCTATGGTTGATAACTTGATACTGTCATCACTAGGCTGGGTGTCAGTTCGATGCCTCAATATTACAGGGTTCTGTTTAGGTTCTGTTTTCAGGGTACTGAAAATTGTACTTTTGATTATATTGTTGGTAATTGCTTCGTTATATATTTTTTCAAATAAGAAACAAAAGATCATATACGACTACACGCTGGCTAACCAAAGTCTTGCACGCAAAGCTGTCGCTAAGGACCTTGGCATTTACTTTAGCGAACAACTTAATTACGTAATTAATTAGGAAAAGCGACCAAATGCTAGGATTCATCCTTCGAGTTACCAAAGGCTTCAAGAGGCCTGATAGCTCGCTGTGCCTATTCCAAAGTCTTGTACGTAGTGTACCTACTCGAATATGGCTGCATTTTTTAGTCACCGTATTACTCTGTTCACTCAAATAATATCAAGCGTATTAAAAAAAATGCCTGAATATCATGTCGTATAGATACAATCAAGGCTTAATCCACTAAAATTACGACCAGCGTTTACGAACATTTTGGCATTTGTTCCCTCCAGACACGTCGTCTTTTTTATGGTGAGAGTACTTCGTATGACACTCACTTTGTATGACATGCTATTTTTACATAAGGTCCTTCATTCTAAAATTGACTCCCCCTATATTCTGTCGCATATCACCTTTAACACCACATACAGATGGCGCGCCCCTAAAGTGTTTGCTCTGCAGGTATCCAGGAACAAAACCTCTTATTACAATTGTTCGGTGCAATATGCACCTAACACGTGACGCGCCCATGCGTACGTATGCTTTTTAGCTACATTGAGGTCAACACTAATTTCAATTTATTAATTTAATGCAATTACGGATACCGTCGCGACCGGGTGCATTCGAACACAGTTTTATAACATTTTAACATTTAGAAACATTTAAACTAAGTAACTTAGCTTTTAGTAACAGTGTTTAGCAGTAGTTTTTTAGACATTAAACATTTTCTTCTCTTCTCCGGACTTTTAACATTTACTCACAACCCTCGCCCACCACATTGGTCCTTCGAACCGGATTTCTCGCGTCGTGAGCTTTGTGGTTGACTGGCGTGTGAGGTGAAAGAACGGGTGAACATCATCAGGCGTGGGGGTTGGAGCGATTGAAGGAGTAGAGAGGCAGCAACAGTAGCGGTGGTATTGGCAGTAAACAGTAACAGCACTAAGGAGATATTCAAGTAAGATCTTTCCTTATTTTACTAACACTAAACCAGTCAAGATGGCATACATTCAACGTCAAGGAGAAATTCAGCGTAACATTGAATATGCTTTAGCTAATTTCAAGAAGGATGGGGCGGATAGAAAGTCGAAGATCGAATACTTTAAAAGTCGTTTGGACACTTTAAACGCTTTTTGGACTGAATTTCAGTTCAACCATGAACAAATTTGTATGGTAGCAACCGAAAATGATCCTTATTTTACGAATCGTATCTTTGAAAGCACGAAGGCAGTTTATTTAACATTTAACTCCAAGCTGGTTGAGGGCTTTAAGAAGCTAAGTGAGGAACCCTATGATCCGAAAATTGAACCAGGGACTTCAGGGTTGGGGCAGATGGAGACACAAGATAGTGAAACAGAGGAACGGACGGACAATGCAGCACTTCCTCCGCCACCTAGGCAAACAGATTACAATCAACAGAGGCAGAAGGATAAGGGATTAGAGAGTAAGATGGATGAAATGTTACGGAAGCAGGCAGCTAATATGAAAGCTTTTGTGCGAACTGTCAACAGTATCGATATTGAGTTATTAACAGATAAATGGGAGCTGGAGGACGCTCTTAAATCGTTGGGAACTCGTTGGTCAGTTGTAGATTCTCTGCATTGGGAGATCGAAAGCGAGGGTACTCAAATTAACTCAACTTATGAGGGGACATTCAATCAACATGAGAAAACATATAACATGCTAAAGAAAAACATTAATAAAAAGATTTGGTCAGTGGCTCACCGGGAGAAGTCAACCCCGGTTTTAGACATACCTACTTTTCATGGCAATTATAATGCGTGGGTTTCCTTTAAGGACTTGTTTAACGAGGCAATTCATAATAACACTGCGCTATCGAGCGCTCAGAAAATGCAGTTCTTGAAGGCAAAAATAAAGGGAGAAGCTGAGAGGCTAATTCAACATTTGTCAATTAGCTCTGACAATTATTTAGTTTGCTGGGAGATTCTCAATAACCGTTACAATAACACTAAGCTTATATTTACATCTCACATGAACATCTTATTTGGGCTGCCAACCATGCAACAACAATCAATAGCTCAAATAAAGAAAATGCATGACACAGCGACTGAATGCTTACATGCTATTAAGAATCTCGGAGTAGAAATCAACACCTGGGACCCAATAATAGTCCATATTCTAACTCAAAAGCTGGACTCTGAAACACACAAGGACTACATAGAATCATTAAAAAAATCTCGGGAATTACCCATATTTACTACAGGAGTTCTTTGATTTCTTGGAGGGAAAATTCACAAGCTTGGAATCATCCCGCCGTAAACAGGAGCCCGTGTATTCTAGAACTCATCTCCAGCAAACATCGAACACTAACTACGTAAAGAAACCAGGTCAAACATTCAACAATCGCCCTTATTACAATAACAATCAGAACATTAACGGAACTAGCCGAAATAATGGAAATATAACAATTGCGAAAACAATGCACGTAGCCGGTATCAAATGTCCGTTGTGCAAGAATCCGCACGGCATTTACAGCTGTCGTCAATTTCTGCAAATGCCTATGGAAAAAAGCCATTATACGGTCAATAAACTTGCATTATGCATAAATTGCTTGTTTAGTCATAATGGCAATGCATGCAATTCGAATAAAACATGTCAGAAGTGCTCAGGTCAACATAACACTTTATTACACGAGGCATGTGTAAAATCTGCTGCACTAGCACAGTCGTCGACCTCAACACACACGTCGAATGCAGCTATTACGAAAAAACATTCAGAACACGTGACTAACACTTCACAGATATTGCATTCTGAAATCTTATTGGCTACAGCACAACTGAAAGTCAAAGCAGCAGATGGCACTTATCATTTCCTTAGGTCCTTGATCGACCAAGGAAGTCAAATTTCGCTAATTACCGAACAAGCAGCTCAACTACTCAATTTGAAAAGAGAAAAATGTAAAGGAGTTATTTATGGTGTCGGTCAAAAAGAAAATAACTGCAAGGGTAAATTAAACATAGCTTGCTCGTCTATTTATAATGATTTTGCGTTTAACGCGGAAGTTATTATCATGAACAATCTTATAAAGAGCCTGCCAAACAGAACATTCGCGAAACCCTCCTGGTCCATGATTCAAAACATTAACCTTGCTGACCCCGACTTTAACATTAGTCGCCCCGTAGATTTACTTCTGGGGGCAGACATTTATTCCCTTATACTCCTGAGCGGAATGATAAAAGGAGATGACTCTTCACAACCGATGGCGCAACAAACTTACCTGGGATGGCTGTTATGTGGAAATGCGCAAACATATCACTGCAACGTCGTGATCAACAATTTGGAAGAAATACAACAGTTTTGGGAGGTAGAAGACATATCAGAAGATGGAGATCTATCTCGAGATGATATTGAGTGCATACGGCATTTCGAGGCAAACACTAAACGCAACATTGACGGCAGATACGAGGTGCGTCTTCCCATGAAGCCTAACTTTGAACAGAAATTGGGTGAATCTAAAACAAAAGCCATAGCTCAGTTCAGAAACATGGAGAAGAAATTCGAGCGACAACAGAAACTAGCGGAAGCTTATAAAGATTTCATGAAGGAATACAGTGACCTCGGGCACATGGAACCGGCAAGAGATAGTCATGAAATCGAATGTTACTTACCACATCATGGGGTGGTACGTGAAGAGTCCACATCCACCAAATACAGAGTAGTCTTCAACGCATCCTCCAAGACCTCAACAGGATATTCATTAAACGATCTTATGTACACGGGGCCTAACTTACAAAATGATTTACAAACATTGCTGTTAAAATGGAGGCAATACGAAGTCGCATTTTCCGCGGACATTGAGAAAATGTACCGTCAGATACTTATCCATGAGGAAGATCAAGCATTCCAGAAGATCATTTGGAGGGAAGACAATGGACCAGTACAGTCATTTTTGCTAACAACCGTCTCATTCGGTACAAAGCCTGCCCCTTTCTTGGCTATGATGACGCTAAGAAAACTAGCATCGGACGAAAGAGACAGGTACCCTGAAGCGGCCAAAGTATTGGAAGAATCCTTTTACATGGACGACTTAGTACACGGAGCGCATTCCGTGGAGCAGGCCAAAACATTATCGTAAGAATGTGCCGTCAGTACAACGACCTAGTGACAAAAAATAATAACATCGACATTTTCAATCCACGATTTTTGGTATTCAGTAAGCAGATTGTTGAATTGCTTTCGCGTTAAACACCATCTACTGTTTAATCCAGTGAATAAATGGGGTTTTACCTTACAAACGGTCCGGTAGTTTTGAATTTTTGATACGTTGTCTAGGATAGGATGGTTAGGTTAGTGAACGCAGAGAGTGCACAATTCCCCCTCCTCCGCGCCCGCCGCCATATTGAAAAAAAAACCGGCCAAGAGCATGTCAGGCCACGCTCAGTGTAGAGTTCCGTAGATGCCCATCCTTCACAATAGATACAACACAATAGACCGAGGTTTAAATTACGAGAAAGATTTCAAGCTCTATAAAAAGGTCGTAAACGCCAAAGTAACTGTAATTACTTATTACCTTCTGGAAGTTATCGATTATACGCGCCAGATTGAGCGGAATGTCTTAATGCAGTATGGTACATGTGTAACGTTCGAAGTATGAGGACAACGCGCGGCACTTACGTCATTTTAAAGAAAATTATGAAATCAAAAACGACTCGCTCGACCGATTTTATTAAACATAGTTTTCATTGAAAGTACTTATAAGGTCTCATTTTCATGATATTTCCATAATTTTTTGACCTGTGGTTAAAAAGTTGCGCTCGGCCGAGCACTCGGCGCTATGTTTATACGCACCGAGTACTCGGCCGAGAGCACTGTCTCGCCCGTTTGCTCGGTACGTGTGATCAAGGCATAACGTTGGAACGAAAAAAAAAATCACCTCAACTTTAGGAGTACGAGAGGTACCTTTTTTTTATTTCGTTTTTTTTTTCCGTTTTGTCCGTGTGATACATACACATACTCATACAAAATTTCAGCTTTCTAGTACTAATGATCACGGAGCTAAGCCGCGGACGGACTAACGGACAGACGGACATGGCGAAACTATAAGGGTTCCTAGTTGATTACGGAACCCTAAAAACCGGCATTTTCTGCAGACTTTTGCTTATACCTTAATTTAGGAGCATTTTAGATAGAAAAGAGCTTAGACAATGTTGTAGACAATTAAATTGACATTAATTTACATTTTAATTTTTTTTCGAAAGCAGATAGTTACGGAGATATGCACATTTAAAAAATAATAAAAAATCGCAATTTCCAGAAATGTATCAAACGTCTGGCTTATATCTTCGTTGAGGGAGCATTTTAGCTAGAAAAAAGCTCAGGCATTGTCGTAGAGAATTAAATTTACTATAATTACGTCTGTCTGTCCCCAGGCTGTATCTCATGAACCTTGATACACAGTTGACAGACAGTTAAAATTTCACATTAAGATAAGTGTTTGTACGGGACCCTCGGTGCGCGAGTCAGACTCGCAATTGGCCGGTTTTTTGCTATATTATTACTTAAGACATACAGCCATCGAAGGATTAGGAACCTCAATTTTCTGTACTGTAAAATTTTGCAATAGGGTACTTGACACATGTAATGAATAATTATAAAACGTATTTTTACATGTAGCTTATGATTCCTAGAACCAAAATAAGTAGTTACATTTCAATGACAATGATTTAATTAATTAATATTATTTAAATAAAGTTTAAGTTTTTTTATCTGTGAGTCAAATGATCAAAACGACACCATCTTGCTAATGACGTCACACCGGCACAAACAAACTGCTGTCAAAAATTAAAACTGACAAAACTGTCGGTCACTTTATGTTGTTACGATTGGATTCATCTTCTCACACATTTAATACATTTTTGGTTTATAATTAATAATCCAGATCTTCAAAAATTGAAGAACATTATATCAAAGCAGACAGTGCTAACTTACCCAAAGTGGATTCTTACATGGTAGCCCACTTTTTTGGTACGAATCCCGACTTTTGTTCAGCTGAATTTAGGAATGTAAAAAGTGCACAGTAAGTATGAATAATATGTTATTTGTTTATATATAATAAGATAGCCAATTCATTAGTTTTGTTACCAAATATACTATCACCTTGTATCATAGAATATCCTTTGTTATAGATCTTCAAGAGAATCTTATGGCGACGATGCCATAGGTTATGTTCAGCTTCGACGTGGGGCGATTTTGTGCACTGTTAAGTGTAAAGTGTGTTCGGAGCACAAAATAAGAAAACCACCATATGCCGTGACTATGGTTATTGATGAAAAGGAGAGTAAAGTTCTAACTGTGTGGAGCCATCTTGTATTTCAACAGAATGTTACTGGAAAATTTTGTGACCACGAATTGCAGTGCAGTGTATCACCCATATATTTACAAGTGTGCCAAACAATGACAATATTAAGAGCTCCGTGTTTATCGCCGCCGCAGTCTCCCACCGAGATGAAGACCTTTGAAATCGGGCTTACATTTTTGACCCCACGATATGTTGTCTATTTTAGATTCAACGCTAATGAATGTTAGTAACATCTTTACTCCAGTTATTTTTTGTACAATTATTATGAAATGCTTAAAAATAAAATAGTTTAGTCATTTACTTGTTTCTATTATTCAATCTATTAAAAATCATATTGTAGTTTAAAAAAGAAAATTAAATATTTTACAAGGAAAATTTACTTCCGATTATTTTGTAACAAATTCGAGAGATTATGAGTAGTAACTAATAAAGAAGCGTGACGTAAAGCGCCCTGGAGCCGCTACTTTAGTGACTACAATCTGCAATGCTACGGAAAAAAACATATCTTACTATGTAATCCATACAAAGATACGACCTTTTTACCTTAGTATCGCAGTACTCATATTTTGGACCGAAAAACACGTAAAGTTAGCTATCTATGATTCTGACTGACAAGACAAGAGGAAGAGGCTATGGAGTGTAGAGGGAAGGAGTTGCATCTTTCATGGAAGAATGTAAAAAAAAAGTGTACAGCGGCAGCGGTAAATAGTCCCAAAAGGCTCCGGTAGCGCTAGCTAATTGGGAAAATTGTGCCAACTATTCCAGCATTTTGATTTTAACAAAAACTAACTGATATGATCTGTTAGGAACAGGTAATAGTCTAGCTTTCTTGCAATACTAGCGCCACCAATTTAACACCTTTAATTCCTTTCGCCGGACAATTTTGGATATATGAAGATTCTGCTCCTTCCTTTTTACACTTCAGAAAAAAGGTTCTGTTCTGCAGCTAATACACTTTCCTAAGTTAGTCAGTGACTAATTTAGTCATTAGCTAATATAGGAAGGTGTAATATCCGCATTAGTCTGTTATGCCATTGTGACGTCACACTAAAATTATATCGCGTTTTGGCGCAAACATGTGAGTGGTAACGAAAAAACACAAATTGTACAAAAACTAACGCAGTAAAAATTTTTTTCTTAGTTTTATATTTAAATTTACGATAAGCTTAATACATTTAAACCGGTTTTCAATTTTTGTCAATAACCCTATTGTGACTTACCCAGTTCGCCCCTTCGCCCTTCACTTACTACGAACAAAACTTAATGTGTTTATAATTCGCAAACTACACATCGGATTGCAAATATTTTAACTGTATGTTGGAGTACAATTTTGGTACATTTTTTTAGAGTAATAACATTTCTCTATAATCAAGGCCTTCATGGTAAACTGCGATACACCCGCCATCCTGACAGTCAGAATGGCGGGTGTACCTAAACATTGTAATAACTTTTTGTACGGAGAGGTACAATTTTTTTTAATGTAGGTACAAAATAGTAAATTTTCTTGGTATAATTGTTTTACAAATCCGTGATGGTACACCCGCCATTCTGACTCTCTCTGTTAATTCTCCACGCTCTCACTCGAACGGAACTGGACGAAATTCGGCGTGAAGATGACGGAGTTTCGCCATGTCCGTCTGTCTGCGGTCTGTCCGTCTGTCCGTCCGCGGCTTAGCTCCGTGATCATTAGTACTGGAAAGCTGAAATTTGGTATGAGTATTTGTACGTATCACGCCAATAAAACGGTAAAATGAAATCTAAAAAAAAAACTTTTTTTCGTACACGTACCTCTCGTATACACCTAAAGTGGGAGTGAATTTTTTTTCCGTTCCCACATTAGTTGTTGTCGTTGAATAGGTCTTTTAGAAATATTAGGGGTCTCCAAACAATATTTTTTGATAGTCAGCAATTTTGTAAATATTTGCTCCATTTTTTTTTACTAGCCTATAGGGTCGGGTTGCCAACAGTGGCTCGGTCGGGTACACTGACTCGCGGCTATATTTCCTAGATAGAGCAACAATATCTATCTGTCTCCTTCATTAGCCGACAGCGTTCGACACCCAAACACGTACAAACCAGTTATTCGCCCGCTCCCGCGCAGTTTACATGTGTAGGAAAGTGTTTCGTGTGGCCGAGGGTGCAAAATTACATTTTTAAGGTAAGTTACACTTGTTTTTATGTAGAGAAATTTGAGCATTAAGACAAGTATTGTTGTTTTGATGCAAAGTGACGTTATTATGCTAGACAATGACATAGATTCGCATGTCCTTCGGCAAGCCACGTGATAGTTATGCGCCGGTGAATTCAAAATGGCTGCGGCGTGGTCAGTGGCTCAAATTTAAGAAGTACACAGTGACTCGTGAGTCACTATGTACTTTCTTGAGCCACTGTGTACCTACTTATATATTATTTCTATTCGATAATGTTATGTTATGCTACTGTTTAATGCCAACTAATTTTTCAGCGAAGGGGCCATTGGGTATCTGAAGAAGGCTAACCTCAATCTCTAGTTTAAGTTTTTTATCCAGTGACTAATATAAGTGCCATACGATAAATAAAATAAATAATTAATAAAATAAAATAAAAAAAACATAAAAACAAAACTGTATTTTTTTTTATAAGAATAAACCTATATGCATGAAACACTTTTGCACTCGAGTGTAACCTATGCTAGTGTAGAACCTACTTTTTTTTGGTTATTTTTCTGGATTTTTTATCCTTTTAATGTATCTTGATAACTGTTATGTTATTTGCTTGGACTAAGAATACAAATTAAACACGTTTTTAATTTTTAGATCTCTAACGACAAAGAAACAAAGTCAGAAAAGAGGTTGATCTCAAATATCCTAAGAGATTTGATTTTATAATTTTTATGTGTCTGATATTGATCGATATGAGGCTTAGAGTATATTTCTACTCAAACAAATAAATGAAACTGAATGTAAATTATAGTTTTAGTTAAATATTATATACTTGAGCCACTGTATACTGTTTGAGTCTCTGTGTACTACAGGGGCGAGTCACAATAGCCCAGTACCCGTACACAGTGGCTCATTTCCCATTTTTTTTAAAACATTGTCTGACTGTTTATTGTTGCCTTGATTGAAAAACTGATAATTCTGGGAAAAAGTTTAATAACCAAAGCACGTTGAGTGTGAATTTCAGCCCGCTACCACGACTTTTTCTTCACAATTTGAGCGTTCGAAAAAATCCGAGCCACTGTTGGCGACCCGACCCTAATTGTGTCCCACTGCTGGGAAAAGGTCTCCATACATCCAAAAAATAGTGTCCTCCCCCTCTAACTTTCAACCACGAGTAAATAAAATATGGAGAAATTCATGAAAATGAGGCTTTATTAAGTAATTTCAATGAAAACTATATTGAATAAAATCGGTTGAGCCTTTTTTGAGTAATCGCAAAATTTCATAATACCTATTCTTTAAAATTACGTAAGTGCTGCGCGGTGTCCTTATACTTCGAACGTTACACTGTTACACATATAAGTTAAAGTGCCATACTGCATTAAAAGATTCCGCTCAACCTGGCGCGTATAATCGATTACTTCCAGAAGGTAATAAGTAATAACAGTTACTTTGGGCTTTACGACCTTGTTATAGAGCTTGCAATCTTTCTCGTAATTTAAACCTCGGGGTTAAAATCGCCGTTTTAAGCCCGTCTATTGTGAAGGATGGGCAACTACGGAACCCTACACTGAGCGTGGCCCGACATGCTCTTGGCCGGTTTTTTTAACAGAATGTTATCTGTTTAGTGTGCCAATAAAGAAATATAAAAAATAAAAATAAATTATACTTCCTGTTCAAGTGTCAAACAGAATCCTGCAACATTGAGGCAGTCAGTTGCTGCGACAATTCACTAGTCCTGGATTGAGTTCTCCATACCATGCATATGCTGCAGAGTATTAGAGACGGCAATACCCACAAAAATGATTGAAACTTTGTGAAACGTCTTCAAATCTAATTTTTCAGCGACGCCGTATTTCTACTTCGATTATCTGGTAGAATCGAGGAAAAGAATGACCGGCTGCAAGTCGGTAGCAAACACAGGTTAACTTCTATGACGTTTTGTGGTCGCAGAAAGAAGAGGTCGGCGGCGGAGGAGCCGTCCTCGGGCGAGCGCGTCGAGCCGGCGCGCGCGCCGCTGCTGCCCCAAGACTTGGAACTGAGTAAGCATCGGCAAAGCTGCTTTTGCACTATTTGTAATATACAATTATGAACATTCACACACAACACATGGTGGTATACAACTGGAACCCAAAATCACTCAATTTGTTTGTTTTTGTCGTAGTTCCGCAGCCGCCGTCTCCCTCGATGGCCGACATCTCGCGCTCCTCCAGCCACACCATCGGCGACGAGCTGCACCGCATAGTGGCCACGATGTTGCTGGCCGAGCGCCCGGGGTGGCCGGCGCCGCACCCGGGGCGCCCGGGCCGGCCCGCGCAGCGCCCGGAGCGGCGAGCCGAGCCCGAGAAAGTCGTCACCGACACCACCCCACACACCCCCGCCGCGCCGTCCGCCTTCCTCAACCATAACGACATTCTGACCGACGATATTAGCACGGTCATTGAAGAAATCTCCCCGGAGAGATCGAGTGAAGCATCAGGTGACCAGACTGTCTCACGCGATGTCACGTCTATGAGCTCTTCCCTCGAAATAGAGACGTTAGAGTACGCGCTCCACCGCAAGCTGTCTTCCGGGACCTTCCCCGGCCGTCTCCGCCTCCAGAAACTCACTCTTGCTCCCAAACCTTCACTCCAGTGTGTCGTGATGCACCAGTCTGGAGACTCTTCCGTCGTTCTGAAGACCAGTTTATCACAGAAAATACGAGTTGCTAAATCGACTGCTCGGAAAACGGAGCTGATGGCTCTGCTGTCGACTACGCGATTAAACAGAGAACTTTACGGATTCCCCTTGCAAATATCTACCGTAGGATATGTTTTTCCCCTTCTTCAGGGTGGAAGAAACAAGATGACGCCTAAAATTAGTAAAAATTTGTCGTTTGGATCATCTCATGCGGCGTCCCCGTTCCCGGCGACAACAGTGCTGGAGATTACAGATGGAAGGGATCAAAAGACTAGCCGGTGCGTTATGACCGAGACGACATTGTGTGAAATCGAATGTGCCGTGCAGACTAATTGTCCTGACAGACTCTTTGCGACTGCATGCTTGCCCAATACCCTTACGGGTACAGCCACAAAAAATGTTGAAACGAGTACGAGCGAAGAGTGGATAGCTGTCAGTTCGCATGACATTGCAGTTAAACGTAATGATGATAACAAAAGCTGTATATCTGAGGAAAGCCATGAGCTTTCAGAATATACTACGTCCCTAGACATATTGGTGGGACTTCTAAATGAAATACAAAAGATCACAACACGTACCGACGAAGTGGCCGAATCAAATGAGCCGAGCCCACTGGGAAAACCTGCCATCGTGGTGCCAAATAAAGGAGCGAGCAGCGCCAAAGACGAAGTCGTGACGAATAACTGTTTCTCATTGGTTGTGTCTGATGCTAAAATAAATAGCGATGACCAAGTTGAAATTTTGATCCCAGAAACCAAATCAGTAAGCGCTGAAGCTATGGAGTGTAAGCCTCTGGGCAAAGACAAGGAAGTGCTGGCTCATGTTCCGGAAACGCGAAAAAGGGACGCTGAAGCGAACACCGACTCTTCGCCCTTTCCACGCGACCTGTCGGAACAGGCCGACGTCACACCAGATAGAACTAAGACCACCACAACTGACACCGCAATGTTTACGACGATAACTGACGTCTGCGTAACAAATGTACCAACTACAAGGCATGCCGTACCCCCTTTGACTCGCTCTGAACTTAGTGAAAGTGACTCGAATACATCGATTAAATCGGGTGAGAAAATTATCGAGCAACCAGAAATAAACCGTAACTCCGTAAAGTCCCTAGTTCCATTTTATAATAATATGTTTAAAGTTGATAGTAAAAAGAAAGATAAAGCATTTTCATGGGATAATTTGGCTCAAAACACACCAAGAAACTCATCCGCGCCCTCTGACGTCATCGCAAACATTGTTCATGTTCGAAAAAACAAAGTTTTGGACGAAATCAATGAAATTCAAAATCATAATATTACAAAAGAAGTTGGCAAATGTTTGAATCCTGTGAATTTTGACTCGAGGCTCAAAATGAAAAGAGACATATTGGTTAGTTTTTATTCAATATTAGTGCTGACTGTATTTGCGGCGCTGGCGTTCCCGGAAATATTGCAGCACGCGTAAGTGGCGAGCAGCAGCAGCGCCTGGCGCCTTCAGCGTTCATTGTGTTAATGTTCAACTATGGGAAATTGTCGTAGAGATGAGGTTTGATGCATCTATTTATTTATTTATTTAATTGTGAAAATAAATGTTTCAATACATAAGATGTCTTTCATTTCGTATTACTAATCGGCTTATTATTTTCGCGGCGACAGAAAAATTAAAGAGCAGCAAACTATTTGCAACTAAAATAATAACTTGTCAGCGATTAAATATTTGGCAATCATTTATATTAAATGAGCTTTAAACTAAGGATATTTTAAAATAATGGCAGCTACTTTAAGGAGTTTAAGGTAGCAGAAATAATAAACAAGATTACTGAAATCATAGGCGAGGTACTATAAATAATGACTTGGCGACTAATATTAGCAGAAGATCCGACTCGGCCGGGTTAGGTTAGGTTGGTTTTTTTTTATATCCCTAAAAAGCGCTCCTTTTATTTTTTACTGGCTTTTTCCCTGTAGTATACTTGAAACACCCAGCCTGATTCACCCAGGTGAATCAACTATTAATAGACTTTCAGCATTGGAATAAATTTCATCGATATTTCAAGTAAACTTTGTGCACCTGAGTATGCGGTAGGTACATTAAGTTTACTGAAAGATAATTTTGTGCACTTTGGTGTTGGTCCACATGTGCATTTTAGTTTTGGAATCGGTAAAGTCAGGGTGCTCAAAAATATCTTAACATGCACTATAACGCCTTGAAAATAGAATCGTGTTCCGATATTTTAGAGAACGTCTTTCAATGTGTTTTGCCTGAAGGTGACTGTACTACAGTCAAGGTCTCAATATGACCAAAATACTTCAAAAAGTAGTTTTTTTTTTGGGCGTCTTTTATTTAAATATATCGTTTTATTATCGCGACTCATTTCCAAATCGTGAAGAGTTTTTTAGGATTCCATACCCAAAGGGTAAAATCGGGACCCTATTACTGAGACTTCGCTGTCCGTCCGTCCGTCCGTCCGTCTGTCCGTCTGTCACCAGGCTGTATCTCAAGAACGGTGATAGCTAGACAGTTGAAATCTTCACAGATGGTGTATTTCTATTGCCGCTATAACAACAAATACTAAAAATAAAATAAAATAAATATTTAAGGGGGGGCTCCCATCCAACAAACGGGATTGGTTGCGTTAACTTTGCACCTCATTTGTATGGAGCGTTATAGATACCAGGTGCAAACTTAACTTAACCACTTAAGGATGGAAAGTGTTTGTACGGAACCCTTGGTGCGCGAGTCCGACTCGCACTTGACCGGTTTTAAAATTTGTCTGTTAAATGGGTCAATCAACTTTTTTCTGTTGCTTGTTGCCATGGTGATGTCCCCTGGGCTACTCTTTAAAACTACGATTTTCTGTGGCAATATTCAGCAAAAAATTTATAATTGCAGCAGTTATACGCCGATTCTTATTTAAAATATCTCTTAAAATTACCAATATTATAAATTATCAACACTTTTCTAAAACGTTTAATCACCATTGTCTCCTGGGTGACGGGACAGAATAACAACAAGAAAATTTTTATCCACCCAAATACGAGATTGACTTTACTAGGTTCAATCATCGAGTGCGAAAAATTAAGACACAAATAAGTTAACATGCTTGCACACTTCTTTTATTTAAGTAGGTATAAATACGTTATCTTAGTAGCTTGCCACTTAGTAGCTTGTAGTTCCTCACATTGATCTGCTTCCGCGAATGAAACAAAACTATTAAAATAACAGTATATCAATGTGCTTCAATATTTTCATCCAACGCAAGATGAAAGTAAGAACAGCAAAAATTTTAAACTTTTTCTTCCATTTGCGGCTGTAAAATAAATAGGAGGATAATAATACCTAAAAGCTTTATGGATAGAAAGAAAATATAGGTACCCGTATTCATCTCAAGTTTCGCTAACGAATAATCTCAAGGAAGTGGCCTACGGAAATGTGTCCATCTAACAGGTCATTTAATTATTAAACTGTTGTATTTTCGTGAATTTGGTTTGCGATTGGTATTGGCATCTTTTTTAAATGCAACAATCTAGTCTACCAAATTTCTGTTATATTTCTTTCTTTGACTGCCTACGTAATGATTCGTCAAAAAAGACTGTATAGCATTCACGATTATTGAACGAAAGCCAAATCCAGTTTGTTTGGTTGTTAGCTATTAAAAAAAACGAACTTAGCAAATCTAAAAACGGGATTTGTAGACATTGGCCTAAGTAACTCACTAGGTGTGTAAAGTAAACCAAAAGTTAACTTAATGCACCCATGCCAGCAGACGAGTGCATCAAGTCAACTTTTAGTAAACTTGATGCACTTACTGGGTGTGTAAAGTACACCAAAAGTTAACTTAATGCACCCATGCCCCCAGACGAGTGCATCAAGTCAACTTTTAGTAAACTTGATGCACTTACTGGGTGTGTAAAGTACACCAAAAGTTAGCTTAATGCACCCATGCCCCCAGACGAGTGCATCAAGTTGACTTTTAGTAAACTTAATGCACTTACTGGGTGTGTAAAGTAAACCAAAAGTTAACTTAATGCACCCATGCCAGCAGACGAGTGCATCAAGTTGACTTTTAGTAAACTTAATGCACTTACTGGGTGTGTAAAGTACACCAAAAGTTAACTTAATGCACCCATGCCCCCAGACGAGTGCATCAAGTCAACTTTTAGTAAACTTGATGCACTCCTAGGTGCACAAAGTGAATAAAGGATACTATTAGTATAATTGATTCACCCAGGTGAACCAAGCTAGGTGTTTCAAGTATACTACAGGGAATAAAACTATAATATATTCCTTCTATAATACTTTATTCTGGAAAACCTAAGCTTACAGAGTTGTTGCGCAAGCGCCATATTTGCCAAGGAAGCGGAAGTAGCTACCACAGATAGTCATAGATAGTATACAGACGCTCAAATATCTTCACATTTTTATGGTCAATACCTACTTACAAACTACAGAAGAATATAGTTGCATATTCAATAAAAGAGCATTAGTTCCTATCGTCGCAAATTGTGTTTTTGAAGAAATGTATTTTTTTTTTTGAGCATGAGACAATTTACATCGAACATTGCACTCATATTTTCGTCTGCGTTGGTCGATAATTGGCGCCATATTTTCTATCGAACTAACACGGTTTCCGTAACTCAACGCCTCAAACAACCTTAACCTTATTGTTCATACCGGTGGGCCGCGAGGAGGTATTATACTTTTTTGGAGCGGAGCGAGCGAAGCTCCCATGGATCGACTCGAATGGACTTTGTAACAATGCGCAGATCTCAGCGAGTTCTCAACCGATTTTAGAAAATTTGTTTTAAAATGCAAAAATTAAATTTCGCTAGGTCGTGACGAAGAGAAAATTTCGAAAAAAAAAACAAAAAACTCCGCTCCAATTTTAATACGGTGAATAGAGACTAAAGTACTATGTGTGACCTTACAAACGGTCCGGTAGTTTTTATATTTTTGATATGTTGTCTAGGATGGTTAGTCAGTGCTTAAAATGCAAAATGCACAATTCCCCCTCCTCCGCGCCCGCCGCCATTTTGAAAAAACCGGCACTCTCTTCATATTTTTGCTCATATCTTCCTTTAGGAGCATTTTAGCTAGAAAAAAGTTTCGACAATATTATAGAGAGTTAAATTTACTACATTCTTCAGTTTATATTTTTTTTCTAAGACAGATAGTTACGGAGATATCCACATTTAAAAAAACGTAAAAAATCGCAATTTCCTACTGAAAAACAAACTTCTGGATTATATCTTCGTTTAGGAGCATTTTAGCAACAACAAAGCTTGGGCAATGTTGTAGAGAATTAAATTTACTATAATTTACACTTCAAATTTTGTTTCAAGGACGGTTAGTTACGGAGATATGCACATTTAAAAAACAGGAAAAGTCGAATTTTCCGAAAATTTCACCAAATTCTTGGTTTAGAACGCTGTCATTCAGTTATGGACTAGTCTAGGACAAATTAAAACATGTAGGAAATATAATTTGCTTATAAAACTCATGTCCATTTTTACATTATTTTATTTATTTGGATTTTATTGCCAGATTTTGAATTACTGTTGCCTGGGGTACGTCGCGTTTATAAACCATCGTTAGGTTTATTGGGCGCTCCTATTTTCCCAGATGGAGTTAGTTCAGCACTTGAGGAGAAAAGGTTGGCATTGGTCAGTGCCCAAGAACACCTGGGTTATTTATCAGCACACGTCTCACTGACTTTGCTTCGAAGCTGTTTTGCGATGCCGCGGATGACATATATTTTAAGAACGTCTCCGACATGGTTATTTGAAAGTGATGTGGCGAAACTAGATGACACGCTTAAGTTGGCGCTAGAATCTATACTAAATGTGCACCTGAATGAGTCACAGTGGTGTCAGGCTGCTCTTCCGGTTCGTCACGGCGGGCTAGGAATACGTCGCTGTCGAGAGCTCAGTGTGGTAGCGTTCCTTGCCTCTGCTTATGGTACTTCGGGACTCGTCACTCGCATTTGGTCTAATAATGGTGGGAGTACCGAAGTACCATATCTTACAGAGGCGCAGGCCAAATGGACTGCCTTGTGTCAAAGCGACGAGCGACCGGACAACCTTACCGCTCAGAGAGGTTGGGATGACCTATTGTGCAAAGATATATATGCATCTTTATTGGGCGCTGCACAAGGTTCCAATCAAGCACGCATTAGGGCCGCAGCCAAGGTGGAAGCAGGAGCGTGGCTTCAGGCATTGCCCTCACCTCAGTTGGGCACACTGCTGGATAATGATTCTTTGAGAATCGCGGTGGCTTTGCGTCTGGGGTCCAAAGTCTGTGAGTCGCATCGGTGCATCTGTGGGGTCATGGTCGAAGAAAACGGACACCATGGCCTGAGTTGTCAGAGGTGCGCCGGGCGGTTCTCAAGGCATTATGCCATTAACGTTGTCATTCGGCGGGCTTTGGTTTCAGCCAACGTTCCCTGCGTGTTGGAGCCCCCAGGGTTATGCCGTACCGTTGGTAAAAGGCCAGATGGCCTAACATTGGTTCCATGGCAGAAGGGACGGTGTCTCTTATGGGACGCTACGTGTGTTAGCACGTTTGCACCGTCACACTTGAGCCACACTACTAGATCTGCCAGGGCCGCCGCAGAATGTGCGGCAAAACTCAAACACACCAAGTACTCTGCCCTGGAACCAATGTATGATTTTGTGCCTGTGGCAGTGGAGACTGCGGGACAGTGGGGTACTGAGGCCAGGGACTTTATAAGGGAGGTGGGTCGCAGGCTCAGAGACAGAGGGTGTGATCCTCGCTCAGGGTCGTATCTGGTTCAACAGATTTCATTGGCCATACAACGTGGGAACGCTGCCAGTGTAATGGGAACGTTTGGGCCAGGTGCGACTCGGGGCGAGCCTTTTTAAGTCCTTCTTCACCTTCCAAGACATTTTTTATCGATCCACAACGTTGACGAAGCCTGTTGCAGATGTCACGTTATTGGTGTGTTGTTTGACGAAGCCTGTCGCTGATTAGATTTTGTATTCTCTCTGACGATGCCTGCGTTGCGGATTTGACTTTTACACTTTATCTTATGCATTATTTACTGTTGTATAAATGATTTTTACGTTTTTACATACATTTTCGGAAAACGTGACTTTATTTTTTACATATCTCCGTAATTATCTGTCCTAGAAACTAAATTTGAAATGTTAATTATAGTAAATTTAATTCTCTACTAAATTTCCCAAGCACTGTTCTAGCTAAAATGCTACTAAACGAAGATATAATCCAGAAGTTTGTATTTGAGTTGGAAATTGCAATTTCTTAAGTTTTTTTAAATGTGCATATCTCCGTAAGTATCTGTCCTAGAAACAAAATATAAAATGGAAAATGTAGTAAATTTAACTCTCTATAACATTGCCGAAGCTTTCTTCTAGCTAAAATGCTCCTAAAGGAAGATATGAGCAAAAATATGAAGAGAGTGCCGGTTTTTTCAATATGGCGGCGGGCGCGGAGGGGGGGGAATTGTGCATTTTGCATTTTAAGCACTGACTAACCATCCTAGACAACATATCAAAAATTCAAAACTACCGGACCGTTTGTAAGGTCAAAATCCTTTATTCACTGAATTATTTATGGTGCAAGCTTAGCCGGTGGCTGACTGCATCGACCTAGTAGTTTTTGTACACGAAAGAGCCACGCGGGGGTCGCGTCGTTCTAAATTCAAAATCACAAACGCTGTCATCTATACTATTATAATATCTATACTATTATAATATCTATACTATTATAAAATCCTAAATTTGTATTGAAAATAAATTTTCTATGGGGGGAGGTCATGATTTCAGGAAAAATCTCGATAGCGTGATGCAGCCGGATAGTTGTTTTGTATGGACACGCTTCGCCGTGCCAACCTGGCGCCATCTGTTTTCAAAAAAACCGTTGTCCTCGCATCACGCCGAAACGGCTGGATAAAAAGTTACCAATTTTGGTACAGGAATAGCTGAACATCCAAAGATGGTTATAGGATACTTTTTATTATGATTAATATTTATCTCTGAAAACATAAATTCCATGAAATATTTTCCTTACAATGTGTAACCTTATAATGACAGCGTTTGTGATTTTGAATTTAGAACGACGCGACCCCCGCGTGGCTCTTACGTGTACAAAAACTAAAAAGTATGAATTCGACATAATACCTCCTCGCGGCCCACCGGTATTAACAATAAGGTTAAGGTTGTTTGAGGCGTTGAGTTACGGAAACCGTGTTAGTTAGATAGGAAAGATGGCGCCAATTATCGACCAACACAGACGAAAATATGAGTGCAATGTTCGTTGTAAATTGTCTCATGCTCAAAAAAAACATAAATTTCTTTCAAAACACAATTTGCGACAATAGGAACTAATGCTCTTTTATTGAATATGCAATTATATTCTTCTGTAGTTTGTAAGTATTGACCATAAAAAAGCCCGGAGACGCAATAAAAAATGTTAATAAATAAAACAGATTTTTAATGCCATTTTATCGAGTGTAATTGAAATAAAAGTATTTCGAATCAATTTAAGTAAATTAAATACATTTTTAAATATGTTTTACCAACCAACATTTAGAACATTAGGCGCAAATTTTGGTATTGTTTGTGTTTGGCCTAACTTACTAATAAGGTAGCGAAATGTATAATAAACGATAAATATACGATATATTTAGCCACAATTTTGCATCTATGTAGTTTTTTTAATATATCAAATTTATTCAAAGCATTAAAATATCAGTAATTCTTTATTTTTAACGGTGTGTTGAGATTTTGTTCTCAATGACCAATTTTCCGCTAGATGGCGTTGTTACTTCGACAAAATCTCCATACTAGCGGCTGCATCGCGCTGTTAAGATTTTTCCTGAGTTAATAAATAACACCAGCTCCATACATGAAAGGTTTTGGAGCCATTGATGGGTCCCCTCGACACCAAGGCCAGGATTCACGTACGTCGTTGCGTGCCCGTGACCACGATTCGGCACAAGCTAGGGTCCAGCTGTGATGGGTTAACCTGGACTTCGAGAATTACTACCGAAGTTGTTGAATATTGATCGCATACCTAATAAGCAGCCGTGTATCAGGTATTGAGAGTTGCTGCTCGACAATGTATGCATTCACACAAATGAAAAACAACCATGATTCGAGACAAGACAAAATTATGAAATTTACAATGTAGAAAGGATTTCACCTAGCCGGGATTTGAACCCAGAACCTACTGAAATAATAACCGTGTTATCTCATGCATTTTCCTTTGCTTCCTTATTCATTATACCACGGATAACAAAAAAGTGAGGCCATCACGTATCCGTTCAGTGGTGCTGTCGCCATTATTGACGTACGCTCGATTGAGTTAAGTTGGCACCTGAATCTTATGGCGTTACTTAGGACATTATTATGACAGGTCATATTATTATTATATTAGTATTAGTACCATTGTAGACGAAAATAATTTATTGTCATCTTAATAGATGTCATTAATATATATGTTCAGGTAGGACTATGAGCTAATTATTTTTCAAGGTGCTTTGAATAGTTATCTACAATAAACAATAAATATTCAAAACGATATATAAACATAAGTCTAGCCTCAATTGAAACTAAACCAAGATGATGTTCACAATGGTAGCACCGAAGGTGCGGAGCGATCTAGAGTAGTCGCCCACCCACTAAATTAAGAAGTAACTTAATGCGAGGCCGTAGGCCGAGCTCTACGAAGCACCGAAGGTGCAGAGCGTCCCAGGGATGCCGCTCACACATTTAAGCTTATATTAAGTGTGTGGGCGGCCTCGCATTAAGTTTTTTAAATCTACAATAGACAATAAATATTAAAAACAATCTTTTAAACATACCTAAATCTTGACCCATCTTAATAAAACCAAGATCATGTTCACAAGCGTAGCACCGAAGGTGCGGAGCGTTCTAGGGAAGTCGCACACCCACTAATATAAGTAGTAACTTAATGCGAGGCCGTAGGCCGAGCTCCACGTAGCACCGAAGGTGCAGAGCGTCCCAGGGAAGCCGCTCACACACTTCAACTTATATTAAGTGGGTGGGCGGGTCGCATTAAGTTATTTAAATCTACAATAGACAATAAATATTCAAAACGATTTTTTAAACATAAGTCTTGCCTCAATTTTAATGAAACCAAGATCATGTTCACAAGCGTAGCACCGAAGGTGTGGAGCGTTTTAGGGAAGGCGCCCACTCACTAATATAAGTAGTAACTTAATGCGAGGCCATAGGCCGAGCTTCACATAGCAACGAAGGTGCAGAGCGTCCCAGGAAAAATGCTCACACATTTAAACTTATATTAAGTGGGTGGGCGGCCTCGCATTAAGTTATTTGAACATATTTTAAGTGGGTGGGCGTCTTCCCTGGGACGCTCCGCACCTTCGGTGCTAAGTTACTTTATAAACCCTTAGTAATTTAATGCGAGGCCCTAGGCCGAGTTCCACGAGCGTCCCAGGGAAGCCGCCAACCCACTTAACATATGTTTAAGTAGCTTAATAGGCGGCTTCCTTGGGACGCTCCGCACCTTCGATGCTACGCGGAGTTCGGCCTGCGGCCTCGCATTAAGTTACTTCAACTTATATTAAGTGGGTGCGGCTTCCTTGGGACGCTCCGCACCTTCGGTGCTACGTGGAGCTCGGCCTTCGGCCTCGCACTAGGTTACTTCAACTTATATTGTTGTTTATTAACCACCGTAGGTGCTACGCGGAGCTCGGCCTTCGGCCTCGCATTAAGTTACTTCAACTTATATTAAGTGGGTGGGCGGCTTCCTTGAGACACTCCGCACCTTCGGTGCTACGCGGAGCTCGGCCTGCGGCCTCGCATTATGTTACTTCAACTTATAATAAGTGGGTGGGCGGCTTCCTTGGGACGCTCCGCACCTACGGTGCTACTTGGAGCTCGGCCTTCGGCCTCGCATTAAGTTACATCAACTTATATTAAGTGGGTGCGGCTTCCTTGGGACGCTCCGCACCTTCGGTGCTACGCGGAGCTCGGCCTTCGGCCTCGCAATAGGTTACTTCAACTTATATTAAGTGGGTGGGCGAATTCCTTGAGACGCTCCGCACCTTCGGTGCTAAGCGGAGCTCGGCCTTCGGCCTCGCATTAAGTTACTTCCACTTATAATAAGTGGGTGGGCGGCTTCCTTGGGACGCTCCGCACCTACGGTGCTACGCGGAGCTCGGCCTTCGGCCTCGCATTAAGTTACTTCAACTTATATTAAGTGGGTGCGGCTTCCTTGGGACGCTCCGCACCTTCGGTGCTACGCGGAGCTCGGCCTTCGGCCTCGCACTAGGTTACTTCAACTTATATTAAATGGGTGGGCGGATTCCTTGGGACGCTCCGCACCTACGGTGCTACGCGGAGCTCGGCCTTCGGCCTCGCATTAAGTTGCTACGACTTATATTAAGTAGGTGGGCGGCTTCCTTAGGACGCTCCGCACCTTCGGTGCTACGCGGAGCTCGGCCTTCGGCCTCGCATTAAGTTACTTCCACTTATATTAAGTGGGTGGTCGGCTTCCTTAGGACGCTCCGCACCTTCGGTGCTACGCGGAGCTCGGCCTTCGGCCTCGCATTAAGTTACTTCCACTTATATTAAGTGGGTGGGCGGCTTCCTTGGGACGCTCCGCACCTACGGTGCTACGCGGAGCTCGGCCTTCGGCCTCGCATTAAGTTAATTCCACTTATATTAAGTGGGTGGGCGGCTTCCTTAGGACGCTCCGCACCTTCGGTGCTACGCAGAGCTCGGCCTTCGGCCTCGCATTAAGTTACTTCCACTTATATTAAGTGGGTGGGCGGCTTCCTTAGGACGCTCCGAACCTTCGGTGCTACGCGGAGCTCGGCCTTTGGCCTCGCAATAAGTGTAGTGAACGTATGATATTGTGTTTACGCGTGCGAAGCCGCGGGCAAAAGCTAGTTATAAATAAGGTTACACATTGTAAGGAAAATATTTCATGGAATTTATGTTTTCAGAGATAATATTAATCATAATAAAAAGTATCCTATAACCATCTTTGGATGTTCAGCTATTCCTGTACCAAAATTGGTAACTTTTTATCCAGCCGTTTCGGCGGTATTAGAGGACAAAGGTTTTTTTGAAAACAGATGGCGCCAGGCTGGCATGGCACTGCGCGCCCATACGAAACAAATGACGATCCTGCATCACGCTATCAAGATTTTTCCTGAAATCATGACCTCCCTCCATAGAAAATTAATTTTTAATACTTTAGGATTTTATAATAGTATAGATAAAATAAAAAAAAAGACTACTGAATTTGTAGGGGTTGGTGGCGAGCCGAGGTATGTCAATTTGACATTAATTCGCCCAGCAAAAAAAGTGCATCTGACACGGACAAAACATCTCGTCAATATCTCTGTCGGCTTCCGGTCCGTGACTCAAGATGACCGCATGCGTTTAAGTTTTGTTGTTCGTTATTTATTCATTTTTGTTATTCAATGTGTAGTATTGATAGCGTATTGTGCAGTGATCTAACGTATGAGTGAATAGCTAATGAAGAATTCAACTTGAAGCGTTCATAGCCCTTCCTGGGTCAAGGCCCGATAGTCCGCGTGGTTTTTTGTAAATCGCTATCACTTTACAAAAAGCAAAACCTCACCGAACAACGGCATGCTCTACGAGCAAACTCGAAATTGGCGAAATCATCATTAACTTTGATGGAAGCCATATTTTAAAATTAGAATATCTCTGTCACTGAATGGTTTTTGTAAATAGTTGTCCCGTTCCCTCCTGGTATTTTTGCCTTGTCACGTCCATAGGTAACTTGGTCCTTAGCGTTAAGTGAAGTAACCTGGCAACACTGAGTGACAAAAAAAAAGTTGACATTTACTTGAGCTTGAGTCTTGAGTTGACATTGACAGTGACACTTCGGTTTCGCGGGCTTCGCTTCATGCAAGCTTCATGCGACAAATTAGTAATTTGAAAATTACACACAAAACAAATGTTGATTATGCATACATTTGCTATCTAAATTAAAAATGGACCCACCAAAAATGAAAGGCGTTAAGGTATGGTATTTAATAAAATATAACTAAAACCAGGTTTTATAATGTACTATTTAAGGTTATGTTTTCTTGTTGTGAACTGCTTTTGGCTTGTTAAGTTAGATGAGTGTTTCATTATTATTTTTTTAAGCAGAAAAAAAAAGCTGATGGACTCACCACGGATAATATAGATAGTTCAGCACCCGTAAAAAAAATTGTCGACGATCTGGAAGTAACTAACCATCAGGCGTTCCAATTTCTCAAAATGAACAGGCAACCGCGATACTACAATCAGTCGGCGATGATGAACAAGCACTACATTATGCCTGGCCACCAACTGGCCGCCTTCCCTGAAGACTGGGAAGGGGACTTGAGCCCTGAGTACTTTCAGGCATTCCGGTACAAAAGCATGATGCCAAAGATGATTACTGCAATGGCCAACCAGTTGAAAAAAGATCCGCTTGCTGAATTCTTGGAGTTGAAACAAAACTGGTTCACTGAATTGAAGAACCAAAAATTGGCTAATTGTAAGTGTTCTACTATTGTATGTAAGAAGAGTTTGTGAATGATATTGCTAGTAAATGTATTGCTACGGAACAAGGGTCTTTCCTGTAAGTGTGACATTGTTTAGCCTTGAAACATTATTTTCTCCAAACAAACTAGCTATGTTAATATCTGTCACCATTTTCAAGTTATAGCTTTCATCAAAAAGACTGCATAATAAAATAGCCACATGTCACTTTCAAACGTAAACAATAAGCGTAAAAAAGTTTTGTTTTTTATTATTATTAAAAACATTTAACCATTGCAGGTGATTCTATATTGCATAAATTTTGTTCATATTTCAGAAAAGACCCATGTTCGGTTCCATCCTGTTCAAAGTGTCCGAATGATGTACCTACCTACTTACAGTGTTGGGAAATGTGTAGATTCATAATCTGACTTGTAAAAGAGCCGTATTGGCCAACTGCCAACTTACTGAGTAAATAATTTAATTTCAGTCAACTGTAATCTGATATGAAAGTGAAGTTTTCATGTTTTAGAGATTTAAGTTTTCCAATCCCAGATTAGATTGACAGTCAACATATTCACTGTCAGCAACATATATGTTATCCTTATCCCCACATGATATTCCTTGGAAACATCGGACAGTGTATGTATAAAATAAAAATATACAGGGCAACATCTTTGATGGAAAGCTAAGCTAAGGTGTAAAATCCTTTCAAAATAAACAATGCAAAGATCGACACACAAAGCATAAGGAAAAATTCGTCAGGTCTACGTGGAGCGAGGGTAGCGAAGTGGCTAACGCGCTGGACCGGTAATCCAGAGGTACCGGGTTCGATTCCCGGTCCCTTCCACCAGGTAGCTCCTTTTTCAATTTTTCTTTAAGCTTTGATCTTTGTAGTCATGATCTTTGATGGAGACAGAATTGATTATAATAAAGTAGCTTTTATTCTTTAAAGTGGTGGATGTCATAATAAAGTTGTAATAAAGAATTATATTTTTCAGCATGTTACAAAGTACCTCTGACATACAAAATTACAGAACACAGTGATGAAGTTGTATCATGTCCCAAACATTTCATAGATATGGCAAAGCACATGGAAAGTGACCCTGACCCATACTTTGATAGTTCATACAACTGGTATTATGCCGGAAATGGGAACTTGCAGCTTGTATATGTCAACCACAAAGAATATTTGATGTGCAGTGAATTCCATCTTTGCTGTGAGTTGAACCATTTAATTCCTAGAGAATATGATATTGCATGGCATGCTTGCTTGCTAGGGCAGTGTCCTGAGGCCCCCAAGACCCTGTCAAGTTTAGTGGGACCCTGGGGCAAACCTCAAACTGACTGAACTTACTTGCAATGGGGCCAGTACTTAATTAGTAATCTGCGCCATTCTGTTGTTGATTAAGATAATAGGATATTTTTAGCCTATGCAATGTTAGTTCAGTGATGATTGTTTTTCCTACAATTAACTATTACACACCTCATTAATCACTACATAGTATAAAACAAAGTCACTGTTTGTCTGTCCCTATGTATGCTTAGATCTTTAAAACGAACGGATCGGATTTTTATGCGGTTTTGTTTTTAATAAATAAAGTGTTTGAAGAGGAAGGTAACATATTAATAGATGCATAATTTATCAGCATTGCACCTGTGCGAAGTCAGAGTGGGGCCGGTCGCTAGTAAAGAACATAATGCAGGAGTCTCATTTGATATACTGTTTTGTTTTCAGATATATTTGAATTCAACAGGACAGAGTTGACTTACAACAGAGATGCAGCAACAGTTTTCGATTGTGGTGAAGGCAACAATATTTGTGAAGGCATTTGTTCTTCTCATGACGTCATAGCCTTACGCACAAAACATAAAGTATTTGTATTGAAGATTGTTTTATCTGATGATAAGATAGAAATACAGAAGCTGAAAGTATCAGAATCGATAAAGCCATACACTGGCATTTCTTTTGATGATTATCATACGAATATTTTGTATGTGACTGACTTGAACAATCTATTGAAGATAGTGAATCTAGACCGACTCACAGCAAGAACTGTCGAGTTAAAAAACTCAGTCACATCTCTAGTCAACAATTGGAACACTGTGATTGGCAATGAGCGCGGGCATTACACTCATGTGGCGAGTAATGCTGTAACATTGTATGACAAGCGAATTAATAGTTCCGTGCGCCGGTGGAGTAATCCCAATAGAGTGTCTGATTACGCTTGGTGCAACAGTATCAGTGCTGCCAAGTATTCTCCCCGCAGTCCGTACCTGTACCTCGCCACGAATCACCATCTGTTCCTAATGGACATGCGGTATCAAAAAAACTTATCTCTAAAACCCATGCAGCGATGGACTCATGGCATGAAATGTTTTCCCACATACATATCGATTTGTAGTTTCGAACATGATAAAGAGTTGGTGTGTTTGTCCAGCCAATGGTGCGAGGATACGTGCGTTGTACCAAACCACTTACAGAAAGACCTCAATGAACCGGAGTACAAAGGTGTAACTATACCGTATCGTCTCCCCTCCATACTGCAGACCTTAAGCGATGCCAGACTGCTGTCACTCTGCACGGATGTATACAAGTTGATAGAGAATAGATTAGTGACAGCGCTAACTGGAAATCTGGTGTTACGGCATGAGGACAAGTATGTAGTTCTGTCACAGAACAGTCTCGGGGATGTGGCCTCTCACCTGCTGTACCCGGAGCACATGAAGACGTTCGTGGAGGAGGACGGGCCGCAGGCGCTGCACGAGTGGAGTCAAGGCTATGAGATCGAGAACAAAGATTTGGTAGTGTCTGGTGTTTGGGACATTTCAGAATTTTGGAAGAGCTTGGCTCGCGTACCAGATGGGGCGATCAACAGGAGGTATGAGAATGAAAAGTCAAATTACAATGAACAGGAAGTATTGGACGCGTTTGAAAATGAGGAGCTAGACGACGGGCTGCTGGACGTGTGGCTGGACGACGAGGCGACCGGACTGGACGACGAGGCGACCCGACTGGACGACACCGAGGATAAGTCTGCCTTGAGTCTGTCCCTCAATATCACTGCAGACGCTGACTGATCGCGTTCGCTGGCCGAAACCATGATTTGGTGAGACAAGCAACCTCATACGTTTCAGGAGTTGCTAGGAGGTCCTGAAATACCGTTTCAATCGCTACCTTTGGCAAGTAGATGGTCAGGTCTAGGACCATGTACATATCCTCACACGCGCGCACTCACGTCACGCCTGTACTACTGGGAAGAGATCAATACGCAAGCTCGTAATGAGAATATTTTTTTGTTTGAAGCTGGTTCTTTGTTATGCATTTAACAAGTATTCCAAGGGGATTGAAAATGAGAAGAAATTTTACAAGTTTTATTAAAACAACTATATTTCCTATCTAAATAAATGACTTGTATTAATACAGACTCTCACTCATCCAACTAATCCATACAAACATTTTATACATTAAAACGTAATTCATAAAATAACAAGTGCTCCTAAGGCGCGATTGTAAACTTTACGCTTAGTGACTTAAGTTTAATTTGTGGCTAAAGGAGTGAAGTTTACAATGGCGCCTGACTTTAATTAAAACAACTCGCTAGGTCGCCGGACCTAACACATAACCCCTTTAAAGTAAGTTAACACCTCGCTCGTATTCGACGTCGCAGACACGAGGTGCCAACCTGGCTTAATTTTATTTTATATGCTTTAAGGGAACATTCTTCAGGTCACATAAAGTTCGCTACTTTAAATTAGTAACTTAGTTTTACTTTTTTATATTTTATTATTATACAAATAAAACAAAATCGTGGTGTATAACTACATAAGAGAGAATCTCACGTTCTGGCCAGGGCAAAACCTAAAACTTTAGACAAACCACGGGCGGTAATTCGTGAAGCCCCAGATCGCATATTGACAAACACCTGCCATCTGGGAGTGCCACGAATTCACCGCCCTAGGTGTGTAATGTACTATTTTGTAACTAAATTCCAAAAATACCGGAATCTTTGTATTTGTATCCATTTCCTAAACGAAAAATAATCCATATTTGCAAATTGTAATTTCCATCAAATTGTCTTTGTTAATCGAATGAAATTGATAATCTGTATCAAGAACGCCTGTGTCCTCGGCCCGAATCCAACTATTTTCTCTCATTGCCCTCACGGTGGCGAGTTTTGAGCTTAATGTGTGACTCACTCCTGTGGCGCGGAGGCATTCCCGTTGGTGGGTTTGTACTCCCGCACAGTCCGACTCACTGCTAGTGCGGGTTAAACATCCCTGATACATGACTAAAAAAAGCGCTAATGTCAATACTTTAACAACTCTACAATATTTAGATAAAGCATTAACGGGAACATTGGCCGCACCGCAGCTTTGATAAATCATATTAAAACCTAAATGTTTGATTTGGTTTCCATATCTACTTATGTCAAATTCCGACTCCAAGAAAATAGTATACTCTGTTCGATCTCTAAGATTAAATAATGTCACTTTGGCAGAACGTACAAACAACCGTATATGGTCATGTAAATTTAAGATCGTCTTTTTCACTTGTGCCAGTTTGACATAATTTGATCTTAGAATTCCGGATAGACTATACATATGTCAAACAATACTGACGAAGGCCCTTTACGGCGTTGTTAATGAAAGCACGCGTCGATCTGGTTCCGAATTGAGCGATGTTTTGCCAAAGCGATTTTTGTGTTAAATATATTTCTTGGCTGTATATCGAATTAATGACAGCAACAAAGTTTTTTTAACAATTATATCTACGGTGTAACTTTTGAGCGGTTTTAAATTTTTATAAAAACATTCAATTTCATCAGAACACCATGTATCGTAGCGCCAACATCTGAAAGAATCATGAATAATAAAGCCGCACCACTCGCACGTATTCGCCTTCTCTGTCGCACGAGAACCTGGGCACTTGATGATTCTAGGAGCACGTCGAATTTGGCCCAACAATCCATTTCGTACATGCAAATTGCAAACGCATGCACGGCAAATTTTAAAAATGGCACGCTGGCAACGCGAAATTCATAGTTATAATCAGCTGAAAATATCGTTTCAAAGTTTTAATTTTATTTATGATATTTCTGAACGCACTAATCGTGTTTATCTTTCTGTAGCTGAAAGTATTCATGTGTGCCATCTCGTTTGATATCGACATATAAAGAACTGGAAGTGTATCCTCGCGGCCGGCTCGCGACTCACTCCCGAGCCTCGGCCGCTGCAGACGGACCGCATTCCAACTGAAACGCAGCCGCGGAACTGCAGGTCGAGGCACTTGGCGTCCGCATCCGAACTGTAAACCGCTCGCCGCCGCCGGCTGCGGCCGGAGTGCGCAGGAACTGCGTCAGCACGGTCCTCGAACTGCAATGTTGGAGGCGAGTAGCGGTTCAGATGCAGTGTGTGGGTGCGGGCTGGCGGGCTGGCTCCGCTAGCGGCGCGTGAAGGAGCGCAGCCAGTGGCCGGTGAGGCGCGGCTCCTGCGGCCGGCTGTGCTGGTGCGGGCTGGCGGGCTGGCTCCGCTAGCGGCGCGTGAAGGAGCGCAGCCAGTGGCCGGTGAGGCGCGGCTCCTGCGGCCGGCTGTGCTGGTGCGGGCTGGCGGGCTGGCTCCGCTAGCGGCGCGTGAAGGAGCGCAGCCAGTGGCCGGTGAGGCGCGGCTCCTGCGGCCGGCTGTGCTGGTGCGGGCTGGCGGGCTGGCTCCGCTAGCGGCGCGTGAAGGAGCGCAGCCAGTGGCCGGTGAGGCGCGGCTCCTGCGGCCGGCTGTGCTGGTGCGGGCTGGCGGGCTGGCTCCGCTAGCGGCGCGTGAAGGAGCGCAGCCAGTGGCCGGTGAGGCGCGGCTCCTGCGGCCGGCTGTGCTGGTGCGGGCTGGCGGGCTGGCTCCGCTAGCGGCGCGTGAAGGAGCGCAGCCAGTGGCCGGTGAGGCGCGGCTCCTGCGGCCGGCTGTGCTGGTGCGGGCTGGCGGGCTGGCTCCGCTAGCGGCGCGTGAAGGAGCGCAGCCAGTGGCCGGTGAGGCGCGGCTCCTGCGGCCGGCTGTGCTGGTGCGGGCTGGCGGGCTGGCTCCGCTAGCGGCGCGTGAAGGAGCGCAGCCAGTGGCCGGTGAGGCGCGGCTCCTGCGGCCGGCTGTGCTGGTGCGGGCTGGCGGGCTGGCTCCGCTAGCGGCGCGTGAAGGAGCGCAGCCAGTGGCCGGTGAGGCGCGGCTCCTGCGGCCGGCTGTGCTGGTGCGGGCTGGCGGGCTGGCTCCGCTAGCGGCGCGTGAAGGAGCGCAGCCAGTGGCCGGTGAGGCGCGGCTCCTGCGGCCGGCTGTGCTGGTGCGGGCTGGCGGGCTGGCTCCGCTAGCGGCGCGTGAAGGAGCGCAGCCAGTGGCCGGTGAGGCGCGGCTCCTGCGGCCGGCTGTGCTGGTGCGGGCTGGCGGGCTGGCTCCGCTAGCGGCGCGTGAAGGAGCGCAGCCAGTGGCCGGTGAGGCGCGGCTCCTGCGGCCGGCTGTGCTGGTGCGGGCTGGCGGGCTGGCTCCGCTAGCGGCGCGTGAAGGAGCGCAGCCAGTGGCCGGTGAGGCGCGGCTCCTGCGGCCGGCTGTGCTGGTGCGGGCTGGCGGGCTGGCTCCGCTAGCGGCGCGTGAAGGAGCGCAGCCAGTGGCCGGTGAGGCGCGGCTCCTGCGGCCGGCTGTCCTGCTCCATCTGCTCCATGAGGCGGCGCTGGTTGTCGCGGAAGGCGGCGATGGGGTCCTCGAACTGGCTGTAGTAGCGCAGCACCTCGCGCACGTCCGCTATCGACGACATCGCTATCGCTGGAAGTTAATTACTAAATGTTAGGACACAATCTTACAATATTAGCCCTCGCCGGATTTGAATCCGACACCGTTGACTCGGTGTTCAGCTGCACTATCTCTATATGCAACAAATATGTAGGGTGTAGCGAAAACAGAAACTAAACTTCAGAACATTACTCTAACATAGAAAATTGCTTTTGGTTTTTGTTTTTGGTCTATCCCATGGTGTGGGGTATCAATGAATAAGTCTTTCAAATGAAATGAATGCTCGTGAACGGGTGCCGTTTGCGGGGTCCGGTCGGTTTTATATAGGGATGCACGAGATTTGAGGTCAGTGATTATAGGTACACACAGCTACAAAAAGTAATGATTATAAATATTGACGCCACAAAGGTAAATTATTATGAATTTATTTATTTATGGCAAAAAATATTTTGACCCCAAAGAAAAAATTTAAAATTTGCAAAACCTTTCTTTCATAATTTACCTTTGTGTCACTATTTTTAAATAAGTTTCTGTCAAAAATTTCCTTTTTGAGACAAGCTTTTATAACCGACTGTACTTTTCTTTAAACATCCATCGATTGCTCACAGAGACGATTCTAAAGAGCCGTCACGATATGATTGCTTTATTTATGAGTTCCTATGGCCACCTTCCAGCTCTATCATCACATCGGCTCCACGTCATCATAATATTGCATTGCCACGCGATTTACATATTCGTACAAAATTTCAGCTCAATCGGAAACCGGAAAGTGGGTCAAATTTAACTTGCTAAATTCCATTACAATGAGCCAGGTAAAAGTAAATAAAAGCTTGTAAAATAAAAATGTGGTATTTCCACATTCAATAATTCACGGTACGAAAAAAGAACAGTAATTTCAAAATCTTTCTGTCCTTATATAACGTGTCTTTCTGTGCGTTGCTTCAACTCTCGGGGCTACATCTATACTAGTCAGTAGTGAGGGCCAAATTAACTGTGTCAGTAACTGGTTACTAGTGTTTATTGAACTGATGCGAGAGACTGAAGATCTGAATTCGATTGGAATATATATATTTTTTAAATTAGAGTTGACAGTTAGAAATCCAATACTTATATCTTTAAAGAATTAAATATACTTAAGTACCTGTTATTGTCGTATACTGTGAAATTGACCAATTTTTTTTTTTATTAAGAAACAGTCTTAAAATAATATAACATTAGTATTGTCATAGGACTAGAAATAACCTTAATTGTAGACCTATAGTTCCATACATAATATTATAGTGTTGAAAATTTTACAGTACTCTGACCAAAAGAAAGAAATAAAAACAATTTACTTAACTATAGATTAACCAATTAAATCCAAAAAACTTTTTATATAAATTTGGAATCGCTTACTACTATTTTAAACTTAATTAAAACTTAAGACTTAAGAAATACTCACACACACTGAGTTTCCAATAAAGAAAATACACTTGTTTTATACTTTGCCAACGAACTGCCAAACAAGTCTGCCTTCATACATTTCTCATTGTACAGCTTGCATGCGCGTTTAATGTACGAGTGACCCGCGTGTTTGGTTTTGCTCCTCGCGACACTAAACAATGCCTTATTCCGGCAACTACGCTCAGTTTTACGAGGAACACGAAAACTTATTTTATTCAAGAGTTCAGGAGCGTCAATCAGATTATTGAGGATTTTAAATAAGAACGATAGATCATTACAGTGCCGTCTGAGTACAAGAGGCTGAATTTTGTGCATAGCTGCTGAAGATGCATAATTTTCGTACTTGCCGCCGGTGCGATATTCAAGTGCTTTAATAAATTTCTTCTGTAACCTTTCAATTCTATCTTTATGCACTTTATGATATGCGTTCCAGACTACGGAGGCAAATTCTAAGCGACTTCGAACGTAGCTATTGTACAACAATTTATATGTCAAGGGCCTTCGAAATGGTTTTGAGACGCGAAGAATGAATCCGAGCTGCCGATAAGCTCTACTTAGGATGCTATCAATATGGGGGTTAAAAGTTAGTTTGCTATCCATTATTACACCTAAATCTCGAATACTCTGTTTTCGCGTTAAAGTATTGTCACATAATATGTAATTATATAAAATTGGTGTTTTTTTCCTTGTAAATGTAATAACTGAGCATTTGTCGCTATTTAAAAAAAGACTATTATTAGAACAATATCTCTCGAAATTAAACAGATCTTCTTGCAGCATAGCGCAATCCGTATGTGTTTTAACTACTCTAAATATTTTGGTATCATCGGCATAAAGAAGAGCTTTGGAGTTTGTTATCGACTCTGTTATGTCATTTATGTATAAGATAAACAACAAGGGGCCCAAATGAGATCCTTGTGGGACTCCAGAGGTAGTAGTTTTATACCCAGATGCATATCCTCCTAGTACTACAGCTTGGCATCTGTTTTCGATGTAAGACTGAATCCACCTAAAAAGATCACCGTGTATGCCGAGGTTCCAGAGCTTGAGCAAAAGCGTATTAAAAGAAATTTTATCGAATGCCTTTGCAAAATCTGTATATACTGCATCTACCTGATACCTATTATCCATGGCATCACGTATTATTTCGCTAAAGGACAAAAGATTACTTTCCACACTACGACCCAGATAAAAATTTTAGCGGGTAAATGTATCGGCGGCATGTATATTTTGTCGAAATAGGTCAAAGATTCGCTTTTTAAGTTAAATATAAATCAAACAGCGACAGTGCAGAAGTCCGCCATTTGTACTTTTACTTATGTATTTTGTGCAATCGGGGGGCACGGCAGTGCCCCCGCCAAGTCGAGCGCGAAGCAAACACTGCCGTACCATCCTTTACTGGAACCATTTCGCCGCATTTTCAGGCCCCTATTTGAGCACCTCTGGATAAGACCAGAACGCAGAAGTTTTTGTCATCCAGTAAGCTATAATCACATACTTAAAATCCAAAATTTCAAGTCTGTAGGTCATTTAGTTCCGAAGTTACGCGAAAGCAAAGTTTCGCATTTACGACACTCACTCATTCACTCACTCACTCATGATCATCAGTAAAGAACTAGTACTTCCCATAAATTCAGAGAGCTGAAATTTGGTACAGAGTTAGGGTTTAATGGCCACATAAAGCGAAAACTATAAAAATTGGCCAAGTGCGAGTCCGACTCGCGCATGAAGGGTTCCGTACTATAAAACAAGTTTGTTGTATGGGAGCCCTTAAATATTTATTTTATTTTATTTTTAGTATTTGTTGTTATAGCGGCAATAGAAATAGATCATCTGTGAAAATTTCAAATGTCTAGCTATCACCGTTCGTGATATACAGCCTGGTGACAGACGGACGGTCGGACGGACGGACGGACGGACAGCCAAGTCTCAGTAATAGGGTCTCGTTTTTACCCGTTGGGTACGGAACCCTAAAAACTAGGATAATCGAAGATCTGGAGTACTCTGATTAGAAAACGCAAGAGCCCAACCAAACTATTAGAGATCGACATACCGCCTTTACAAAAAATATTCAACTTGTTGTGTTCGGTTGGCCGCCGTCGCGACTGATCATCTCTCCTGATGATGGATCGCGTACCGATTCGAAACATGTCGAGCGTTATTCGACTTCTACGCCGTGAGTAAACCCGTTTAAGTATTTTAATATTCAACTTAGTGGGCCGCTTCATTTGATGTCAAAAATCCAAGGTCTGAAGTATTTTGACGACGCGTTTGGCTCGGTTTGTAGACACCTCCCTACTGAGCCGGCGGTCCCGGGTTCGAGTCCCGGCCAGCGCAAATATTTGTGTGATGAACTCGAATATTTGTGCTTGGGTCATGGTTGTTCTATGTATTTAAGTATATCTTTATCTATATAAGTATGTCTATCGTCGTCTAGTACCCATAACACAAGCCTTCTAGAGCTTAATTTGGGACTGGATCGATTTGTGTGAGGTTGTCTGATATTTATTTATTTATTATTTATTTGGTGAAGAACCCTCAGCTGGTCTCAGCTGTATTAGAGATATGGTAATGCCCCCTTCTACTATTGGTACATTAAAAAATCGACTGTCATTGAAAAAATCCAGCGTAGTAGATGTGTACCCACATCTTCTAATTTAATCTAGCCTATAGCGTCCCACAGCTGGGCGGGTTACGTATTACAATCCCGAAAGTTCATAATACCTAGTAGTTGAAATACCGATGGTCAAAAAGCCGATATTCGATAAACCGAAGCTCAAATTACCTATTTTCAGAAAATCGAAAGTTTAAAATCTCGAAATTTCATAATCCCGAAATTTTTAAAATCTCGAAATTTTATAATCCCGATAGTCAATGAGCACTTTAAAAGTGTCAGGACACTAAACTAATCTGACTTTTCCGTAGAACCGATCTGCTCCGGCGGCGCTGCGGGATATTTAGCCCCTCCGCCCTAGCGTAAGAAAATGCGGCACCTACGCTCGCCTTCTTACGGCGGCCGGGGGCTGCCCTCCCTCCGCGCCTCCGGCCTTTTATATACACTCTAGGGGTAGGGCAGACAAGACCACGTGGAATCGGGGTTGACAGCTTCGGTTCTGTGGCAAGTCGATTAAGAAAAGGAAAGAGTCCGGGAAAATGGGAAATTATGACACTAAATATTCGATATTATGATAAAATATTCTGTCATGGACTGCCAACCGAACCGAACTTGTCTGGAACCGAAGCTGTCAACGCTCGCCTCCGCAGCCTCGGCTTTTTGGTCACCTTCGGCGACCAGCCTCAGCTGCTGCGACTCGCTTGATGCCCGCACTTTCTAACGCTTGGGCCACAGTATAATAAAGAGTACTAACGTACTAGGGCGGAGGAGCTGCACATCCCGCAGCGCCGGAGCAGATCGGTTCCACAGAAGAGTTCACTTATAAATAGTAAGTATAGTAGTAGGCAAGTAGGTTACGTAATTTAGGTTAATATTCTTTGTATAAAATAAACATTAGAATCTGTAAGACTACAGAAATATAATTCTCGACAGTTTAAATAATATTCCGGATTACAACCTTAAGGCAGGATCATAGTCTTCGGGATTATAATCTTCGGGATTACAGTCTTCGGGATTTCATTCTTCGGGATTACAGTCTTCGGGATTATAATATTCGGTATTTCATCCTTTCGATCAAACGTTCTTTCGGGATTTTAAACTTTCGGTCAAATAAACATTCGAAATTTTAATTTTCGGCCTTCCGTCCATAGGTCTTATGAAATTCGGTATTTTGAACTTCGGTATTGTAATACGTACCCGCTGGGCGAATGCCTCCCCTTCTGCTTTTAATACGCATATAAATAAAATTAAAGGAAAACTCTGGATAAGACTAGACTGGCTTTTATACTTATACTTACCTTACAAGTTTACAAGAAGAAATAGTCGAACGATTAACTTTATTCTACTCGAACATTACACAAATTAAATAAACAAATTACACCAAAATATTAATTTCGCTCAAAATTTGGTCAAAATATAATGCATTGGACTAAGAGTGGCGGTGATACCCGCACACGTCGCTAGATGGCGCTAACTGTATTTTGAAACGCGCCTACGTTTGTTTTTCCGATAATCTTATATGGCGAAGTGGCAACCGGCCGCGTTACAGTCGTTTACGACATTCTTCTATTGCGCTCGGAAACGTTTGCTAGGGATTAGGAGGGATTATTTGCATTTCGTTGATTTCGCTTATTATTTCGTGAGGTTTGCTAAAGTGAATTAGCAGGTTGTTATAAAACAATATGCCCACGCTTCTACAAAAAGAAGTGAAATCCCACCAAAAACATTCTGTAAAAAATTAGCCAAGTCTCGATGGAGCTGCTTGTTTATCTCTAAAAAGTAATGAAATCTAGACAAAGTCGTACCAAGTCTAAGGTTCCTTACTGCGATTTCTTTATTATTATAGTTAATGTTGTGTGACTTGGCCGTTGAAGAGTACACAAGGGTACAACACCAGGTGCTCCATGACACCATTGCACCAATCTGTCGCCAGAACCGCTACCCATTGACGATGGAAAATTGCCACTTGGAAAACGTTGATTCAATAACCAGTCAATTGTAGGCTTGATAAAGCTGCGTATTTCAATAATACTTATGTATTATTGAAATACGCAGCCAAAGCCTGAAACAAACAGTATAAAAAGTATTCATCTACCTCTAATCATTGATAGAAGTCCGTCTGTACATCTATTTTATGTTAGATCGGTGGTCGATTTGACGCTCCAAAAAGAAGAGAGCAGAAGTCAGCATTGTCAATGCTGAATGCATGTGCTGCACAATCAACAACAGCCTAAAATGAGACACTAGCGTCAAATTACCAATACCAGTATGGGCTATTATCTCGCTTAACAAACATAGGTAGTTACAACAGATACAACATTACGTGTAAACAAAATTGACTTGTAGCGGTTCTGGGGACAGATTGGTGCAATGGTGTCATGGAGCACCTGGTGTTGTACCCTTGTGTACTCTTCAACGGCCAAGTCACACAACATTAACTATAATAATAAAGAAATCGCAGTAAGGAACCTTAGACTTGGTACGACTTTGTCTAGATTTCATTACTTTTTAGAGATAAACAAGCAGCTCCATCGAGACTTGGCTAATTTTTTACAGAATGTTTTTGGTGGGATAAAGTTTAAATAAATAAATAAATTGTCAGACAATCTACTATTGTATTGTCTCTTATTCACTCACACGTCCAGAAACCCTAAGCATTTCTGACAATTTAGTTTTTAATTATTGCATGCTGTGACATTACAGGCTTACATCTGTAAAAAAATATTTCACTATTTTCCAATCAAAAATAATGGTCTGAATGCATAGTTCGAGTGTTGTAGAGCTGGGTGTGTGGTGTGTGTGTGTGTGTGTGTGTGTGTGTGTGTGTGTGTGTGTGTGTGTGTGTGTGTGCTCACTCTGCAGCAGGTTGGCCAGGTCGAGCAGCGCCGTGTCGTCGTCGGCGCCCTTCCACTTCTGCAGGATCAGCGCGTTCTGCGGGTGGAACTTCGTCGCCTGCTTGTTCCAGTCCACCACGATCACCTGCCCACCCACAAGCGAATAACTAAATACCTTATACATAAGTCCTATTATACAAACCAGTTGATTCACTGGAGTCACTAGATTCACTGGGAAAAATAAAAAACGCGTGTAGCCAGCGTATGATATAATGGTATAGTGGTTGACTTGATAGAAATTTCACACGCCCAACGATTTTATATTTTGTCTGATCAATGCCCTAGATTGATGAGGAGAGTGGTGTGATGTCTGGTATCTAGGACCTACCGAATTATTTTTTACCTTTTAGTACATTTTGAATAAAACCGTTTAACTTAAAAAATATTTTTACACATTTTTTATTTTCAAGTTTTTAGTTTTTAATTGCCTAGAGGTCCAATAGACGGCAAGGCTTATTAGACAACAAGATGTGCCCAAGTCTAGAACCCAGATCCATGCTTGAATCCCGATTTTAATTTGACGAAGTCCTTTGTATTGATAAGTTGTCTAAATTTCATCATTCATATTACTACTAACTGTTAAAAATTTATTGCTCTAAACTCTACGATCCACTATGCAGCTTTCGACTTGCCCTTTCATTTGACATCCATCACCCATATTGAAACAATTATTAAATCGCCATCGTCATCACCGGTCATCTTAGATTTTAAATTTATCAAAGCAAGGTATTACAGTATTCTATTACCCAAACCCTTTCATTTGATACCCATATTGAAGGGGTAGTGAAAAAATCACCTGTTATCTTGTTGGCGGCCATATTGGATTTTCATTTATTTTTCAAAGTGTAATCTATTCTACTAGGCAAGACCTTTTATTTGATACCCATATTGAAATCTGGCATTTCCGGCGGCCATCTTAGATTTTTGTCAAAACATACATAATACAGTATTCTATTACCCAAACCCTTTCATTTGATACCCATATTGAAATCTGGCATTTCCGGCGGCCATCTTAGATTTTTGTCAAAACATAATACAGTATTCTATTACCCAAACCCTTTCATTTGATACCCATATTGAAGGAGTAGTGAAAAAAAAATCACCTGCCATCTTGTTGGCGGCCATATTGGATTTTCATTTATTTTTATAGTGTAAACTATTCTACTAGACAAGACCTTTTATTTGATACCCATATTGAAGGGGTTATGAAAATAAAAATTAACCTGTCATTTTATTGGCGGCCATATTGGATTTTCATTTTATTTTCACAAAGAATTCTATTCTACCGATCGAGCCCTTTCATTTGATACCCGTGTTGAGGAAGTAGTGATAAAATTTGTAATCCGCCATTTTCTAGCGGCGGCCATCTTTGATTTACAATGATGCCGAATGTATTAAATTATATTGTCACCAAAACTAAAGATGCGTTGCGTACCAAATTTCAGATCAATACGTCGACAGGAAGGGGGTCAAATTTCAATTACTAGATTTGACCCAAATAAACAAACAGGGCAAGCTAAATAAAACCGTTTAAAAACCAGCGCAACTGAGAAACAGCGAGGCATAGAGAGGTACGCGTTTACAATGTAGGTACCAGGTCTAGCTTGTGTCAGCAGATCACAACCATTACCCAACCTTGGACAAGCGGCTGGTGAGTCTATGAAGAGACGGTAGGCGATGAGCTTGTTCTGGTGCAGCTTGTATACACCAGACAGATGATTAACCTTAGACAAGTCCCTGTTGAGTCCGTCGAGGTTCTTGACGTGCACGCCGTCTATGAAGTGCGTGGAGTCCCGGAAGAGGCGGTAGGCGATGAACTTGTTCTCGGGGTCGAGCTTGTCGATGACGGGCCAGATCATGAAGGCGTTCTCGGACGTGAAGATGATCACTTCGAAGTCGGCCGCCGCCACGGTCTGCAGGAACTGGTCCACGCCGGGCCGCTTTTTAAACCTGCAAGGAGATATTGTTCATCAAGATGATGAAGATGCTATATTTGTGGTGTTAAAGAACGACGAATTCACTGAATGCCTGCTGAAGGTTATTCATTTTGTATTTGAACTCTGCTAGTGAGTGCGGACGTACCTCCAGCACAGCGTGTACGTGTGTACTGCTGGTGAGTACGGACGTACCTCCAGCACAGCGTGTACGTGTATACTGCTGGTGAGTGCGGACGTACCTCCAGCACAGCGTGTACGTGTATACTGCTGGTGAGTGCGGACGTACCTCCAGCACAGCGTGTACGTGTATACTGCTGGTGAGTGCGGACGTGCCTCCAGCACAGCGTGTACGTGTATACTGCTGGTGAGTGCGGACGTACCTCCAGCACAGCGTGTACGTGTGTACTGCTGGTGAGTACGGACGTACCTCCAGCACAGCGTGTACGTGTGTACTGCTGGTGAGTGCGGACGTACCTCCAGCACAGCGTGTACGTGTGTACTGCTGGTGAGTACGGACGTACCTCCAGCACAGCGTGTACGTGTATACTGCTGGTGAGTGCGGACGTACCTCCAGCACAGCGTGTACGTGTGTACTGCTGGTGAGTGCGGACGTACCTCCAGCACAGCGTGTACGTGTATACTGCTGGTGAGTGCGGACGTGCCTCCAGCACAGCGTGTACGTGTATACTGCTGGTGAGTGCGGACGTACCTCCAGCACAGCGTGTACGTGTATACTGCTGGTGAGTGCGGACGTGCCTCCAGCACAGCGTGTACGTGTATACTGCTGGTGAGTGCGGACGTACCTCCAGCACAGCGTGTACGTGTATACTGCTGGTGAGTGCGGACGTGCCTCCAGCACAGCGTGTACGTGTATACTGCTGGTGAGTGCGGACGTGCCTCCAGCACAGCGTGTACGTGTATACTGCTGGTGAGTGCGGACGTGCCTCCAGCACAGCGTGTACGTGTATACTGCTGGTGAGTGCGGACGTACCTCCAGCACAGCGTGTACGTGTATACTGCTGGTGAGTGCGGACGTGCCTTCAGCACAGCGTGTACGTGTATACTGCTGGTGAGTGCGGACGTACCTCCAGCACAGCGTGTACGTGTATACTGCTGGTGAGTGCGGACGTACCTCCAGCACAGCGTGTACGTGTATACTGCTGGTGAGTGCGGACGTACCTCCAGCACAGCGTGTACGTGTATACTGCTAGTGAGTGCGGACGTACCTCCAGCACAGCGTGTACGTGTATACTGCTGGTGAGTGCGGACGTACCTCCAGCACAGCGTGTACGTGTATACTGCTGGTGAGTGCGGACGTACCTCCAGCACAGCGTGTACGTGTATACTGCTAGTGAGTGCGGACGTACCTCCAGCACAGCGTGTACGTGTATACTGCTAGTGAGTGCGGACGTACCTCCAGCACAGCGTGTACGTGTGTACTGCTGGTGAGTGCGGACGTACCTCCAGCACAGCGTGTACGTGTATACTGCTGGTGAGTGCGGACGTACCTCCAGCACAGCGTGTACGTGTATACTGCTGGTGAGTGCGGACGTACCTCCAGCACAGCGTGTACGTGTATACTGCTGGTGAGTGCGGACGTACCTCCAGCACAGCGTGTACGTGTATACTGCTGGTGAGTGCGGACGTACCTCCAGCACAGCGTGTACGTGTATACTGCTGGTGAGTGCGGACGTACCTCCAGCACAGCGTGTACGTGTGTACTGCTGGTGAGTACGGACGTACCTCCAGCACAGCGTGTACGTGTGTACTGCTGGTGAGTGCGGACGTACCTCCAGCACAGCGTGTACGTGTGTACTGCTGGTGAGTGCGGACGTACCTCCAGCACAGCGTGTACGTGTATACTGCTAGTGAGTGCGGACGTACCTCCAGCACAGCGTGTACGTGTATTTATTTATTTATTTTATTTTATTTAGAAAAGGCATAGTTACAAGTCACAAACTTAAGAACTTAACTAAGGCTTACATTATTGAGACATATATGTGTCTGTTACTCAATTACAACTACGCACAACATTTTAGAGTATACTGCTAGTGAGTGCGGACGTACCTCCAGCACAGCGTGTACGTGTATACTGCTGGTGAGTGCGGACGTACCTCCAGCACAGCGTGTACGTGTATACTGCTAGTGAGTGCGGACGTACCTCCAGCACAGCGTGTACGTGTATACTGCTAGTGAGTGCGGACGTACCTCCAGCACAGCGTGTACGTGTATACTGCTAGTGAGTGCGGACGTACCTCCAGCACAGCGTGTACGTGTATACTGCTGGTGAGTGCGGACGTACCTCCAGCACAGCGTGTACGTGTATACTGCTGGTGAGTGCGGACGTACCTCCAGCACAGCGTGTACGTGTATACTGCTGGTGAGTGCGGACGTACCTCCAGCACAGCGTGTACGTGTATACTGCTAGTGAGTGCGGACGTACCTCCAGCACAGCGTGTACGTGTATACTGCTAGTGAGTGCGGACGTACCTCCAGCACAGCGTGTACGTGTATACTGCTAGTGAGTGCGGACGTACCTCCAGCACAGCGTGTACGTGTATTTATTTATTTATTTTATTTTATTTAGAAAAGGCATAGTTACAAGTCACAAACTTAAGAACTTAACTAAGGCTTACATTATTGAGACATATATGTGTCTGTTACTCAATTACAACTACGCACAACATTTTAGAGTATACTGCTAGTGAGTGCGGACGTACCTCCAGCACAGCGTGTACGTGTATACTGCTGGTGAGTGCGGACGTACCTCCAGCACAGCGTGTACGTGTATACTGCTAGTGAGTGCGGACGTACCTCCAGCACAGCGTGTACGTGTATACTGCTGGTGAGTGCGGACGTACCTCCAGCACAGCGTGTACGTGTATACTGCTGGTGAGTGCGGACGTACCTCCAGCACAGCGCGTACGTGTGTACTGCTGGTGAGTGCGGGCGTACCTCCAGCACAGCGTGTACGTGTATACTGCTAGTGAGTGCGGACGTACCTCCAGCACAGCGTGTACGTGTATACTGCTAGTGAGTGCGGACGTACCTCCAGCACAGCGTGTACGTGTATACTGCTGGTGAGTGCGGACGTACCTCCAGCACAGCGTGTACGTGTATACTGCTGGTGAGTGCGGACGTACCTCCAGCACAGCGTGTACGTGTATACTGCTGGTGAGTGCGGACGTACCTCCAGCACAGCGTGTACGTGTATACTGCTAGTGAGTGCGGACGTACCTCCAGCACAGCGTGTACGTGTATACTGCTAGTGAGTGCGGACGTACCTCCAGCACAGCGTGTACGTGTGTACTGCTGGTGAGTGCGGACGTACCTCCAGCACAGCGTGTACGTGTATACTGCTGGTGAGTGCGGACGTACCTCCAGCACAGCGTGTACGTGTATACTGCTGGTGAGTGCGGACGTACCTCCAGCACAGCGTGTACGTGTATACTGCTGGTGAGTGCGGACGTACCTCCAGCACAGCGTGTACGTGTATACTGCTGGTGAGTGCGGACGTACCTCCAGCACAGCGTGTACGTGTATACTGCTGGTGAGTGCGGACGTACCTCCAGCACAGCGTGTACGTGTATACTGCTGGTGAGTGCGGACGTACCTCCAGCACAGCGTGTACGTGTATACTGCTAGTGAGTGCGGACGTACCTCCAGCACAGCGTGTACGTGTATACTGCTAGTGAGTGCGGACGTACCTCCAGCACAGCGTGTACGTGTATACTGCTGGTGGGTGCGGACGTACCTCCAGCACAGCGTGTACGTGTATACTGCTGGTGAGTGCGGACGTACCTCCAGCCGGTCTGGTAGGACCAGTCGGGGTGCACGAGCACGTCGGTAAACTCCAGCACGAGCGTGTAGGTGGGCTGGTAGGGCGGCGGCAGCGGGTCGGGCAGGAGCTTCTCACGGGACGGCTCTTTGATCATCTAGAACATGACAAAGTAGTTTATAGAAAAAGCCATCATCGAAATTTCAACGATTCATATGAACTTAGTATATCTTCATAACTTTCAAGCAGTCTGTAGGCAACGGATCACCTTCTCATAGAAGGTGAGCTCCTTCCAGGTCCTCTTGAGGTACTGCAGCGGCAGGGGCAGGTGCGAGAACTCGTCCTCGAGCGCCGCGCCGTCGTCCCCGCGCCGCGGCGCGCCCATCTCCAGCACCACGCAGCCGCCCATCACCGTCATGGCGCCGCCGAACACCAAGAACCTGCCCCATACTATACTCATACATACATGTCACACTGCTACTATCATATGTTTCAATATCATTTGGTGATGACAATTATTAGATGAAGTTTTACATGCCATACTTGTGAACTTTTTAAGATACATACAAATAAATACATTCTATTCTATACACTTTTAGCATTTAGCACCGTACCCAATTTTCATCCTGCGCCAGCTCTTCTCATTCTCCTCAGTCTTCTCTTTGTTCTCCTTCTCGAAGTTCTCCTGCTCGCTCTTTATCTTCTGTGCCTCATCTACGACTGTGTTCTGTGGGAAGAATCTACCCAAGATGTCTACCTTTTCAGATGTGGCAGACTTGTTTTTATCACCTGAAAATTATTGAATTCTAATATAGAATAAGTAAGGAAGATTTCCATTATAGGCCAAAGTAATGTTGTATACATTTGGGACTTGATAAATGTAACAAAGAGATTTAGAAAAAGTATGTCGAAGAAATTATATCATATAAAAATTCCCTATTCATATATAGTAATCCTTCATGAAGGTAATGGACGACGGAACGCTTCATATAGCTACAAAGAGCAAAGTTTTCAACACCTGCATACTACCTGTTCTCACATATGGTTGCCAAACCTGGTCCTTACCCCAAAGTAGCACGAACCAACTTGTTACCTGCCAAAGAGCTATGGAGAGGAGTATGTTGGGAGTGAGGAAAGCGGATAAACTAAGATCAACCACAATCAGAACGAAATCAAAGGTCTATGACATCATACAAAAGTTAGAAGATTAAAGTGGTGCTGGGCAGGTCATGTCATAAGAGGAGAGGAAAAATGGTGCAAGCTAGTTACAGAATGATACCCAAGGGAAGGACAGAGAAAGAGAGGGAGACCACAAAAGAGATGGGAGGATGATATATGTCAGGTGGCAGGAAAAACATGGCACAGAGTCACACGCAACAGGCACGAATGGAAGAGGCTGGAGGAGGCCTTTGCCGAGGGGCAACCACATTTGCAGCAAAAGAGCAAAAGACAAATATTACAAGCAAACTAAATAATAACAAAATCTGAATGTATAAGGCTAAAAATAAAAAAAATATATATAGTAATGTCAACCTACTACAGGGTTTTGACATGACTAGGCAGGCAGGGGACTTCTGATAGCATGTTAGGACATTAGAGAGCTATGGAGCCGATATAATCATTGAAATAGAATTCATTTGCATACTCATAATTGTATTTAGTTCCCAAGTTTATTTGTACAGTCAAGGACAAAGTCAAGAATATACAAAAGCCTGATTTGTGTATGCATTGTTTTTTTCGTCATCATAAAATATGTAAATATTTGTGACTTTTTCCATGTTTTCTGGAGTAAATTGGGTTCGATATTAATTGAATATCCAATTATGACTAGAAAATGCATGATATTAACAGTTAATATAATTAAATCAAGGTGTTTGTAATATTGTACATTGTACCAATTTTATTTTATTTGTAATTGTAGTTATTTAATGCTTGGGAATGTTAACCCCAATAACCATAAAGGCCCTTTGGAATGAAATAGTTGAATGAGTATGAATTGTATTTTAATGTTAATATCGGCTTTCAGCTCCATAGCTCTCTATAGTCCTACTGTGCTATAAGTCCAATGCCTAGACATTACTTTCCGAGAGTAAGCATTATTCTTGGAATATAAGTTTGGTCGAATCCAGCCTAAAAGGTATTTTCATTATAAGTAAAAATATGGCATAAGAATATAAATTACACAACATAATGTATATTTTATGACACAGTGAAAGCATATGAAACCTATTGGTCTGTGCCATGGCTACTTTTTATTATGTTATAAACAATTAAATATGAATAACGTCTATAATAAAACTAAAGCCTGTAAGAAATCGATCTAACCTATATTTTCGGTTGCGTAGAATCTGATCGAGTTCGCACTCACGAAGCACATTTTTTGTCGAGTAAAACTTGTCGCTTGCAGCTTCGCGGTATTAGAACACACCGCTTTTGTTAGGAAAAGTACTTTTCGGAGCGACATTTTCAATTTTCCAATTCACATTTATTTTACACAACAAACGTCAATCGCAAAACCACCGCAAAACGAAACGGCTGACCGGACCACTGACTGACCGCTGAGCCAGTGTTGCCAGATGACATTTATTTAAATCTGTAGGGTGAGACAAAAAAGCATGGAGCTATCAAAAAATTCTGTAAAATTCCGTAGATCGTCGCTAGAAATTTAGATAGATTTTTTTCCAATGCCTCATTTGACTATACTGAAGCTTCAAAATTAATAGTAAAGTCATGAGCATGAGAATTTATTCTATTTAACAAAATACTTATAATTATTGTATAATTAATTACTACTGTAACTTTTATAAACTCCAGTATGACTCAGTTGTTTGTATGTAGATACAAGTTCCTGTCTAAAAAAACAACCCTTTTTAGGGTTCCGTACCCAAGGGTAAAACCGGCCAAGTGCGAGTCGGACTCGCGCACAGAGGGTTCCGTACAAACATTTTCCATCCCTAAGTGTTTAAGTTAAGTTTGCACCTGGTATGTATAGCGCCCCATATAAATTAGGTGCAAAGTTAGGTATTTGGTATTAAAAAAAAACTACCTACTAGATCTCGTTCAAAACAATTTTCGTTGGTAGTTTTTATAGTAATGTACATCATATGTTTTTTTTAGATTTTTCATTTTCTTATTTTAGAAGTTAGAGGGGGGGGACCAACTTTTTTCCACTTTGGAAGCGTCTGTCACGCAAACTATTCGGTTTAGAAAAAAAATGTTTCATAAACCTCGATATCATTTTTGAAGACCTATCCATAGATACCCCACACGTATGTGTTTGATGAAAAAAAAAATTTTGAGTTTCAGTTCTAAGAATGGGGAGCCCCCAATATTTATTATTATTTTTTTATTTTTGAACATTGAGGTATTATTATAATAGAGCCACAGACTCGAACAAAAATGACAAAAAAAGTGGCGCCGTTGTCCTGTTCAAGTAGATGCCAATAACGCTTATTTATAGTTTTACAACAACATAATTACTTCGTACAAAAGAACTCATTGCTCATACATTTAAGTGTCACATTGACTTACGTGCTTATGACCACGAATATTTTTCGAGTAAATTAACTTTTTTTGCGTATTCTGACTCATGTCTCTTGTCAAACTTGGAACATGGCACGAATGGATGCGATTTTAATATTTTTACATGCTAAAAATATTTTCACTATTATTTTATTTGGGTATTAAAATATATATTTTGTTTGAACTAAATAAACTCGTAAATTGTTAATAACAAATTTAGTTACGTTTTTATTTAACAACTGCATAAAAGGGTCCCGACACTGCATAGAAGGGATCAGTAATAATGACATTATTTCTCCTTGTTCTAGTATGTGAAATGAGAGTAAGACAAGTACAAAATATTGACATTTCCCTTACCCTGTAATAAAAAATAAATGATTTTATTTGTCGATGGCATGGTATGCACGGCAAATTAGGTGTTCTTGGCGTTCAAAGGTTTAAACTGACAGTGTCTAGACTCTGTGACAAAATAAAACAATAACAACAGAGCATTTTTTTTATAAATTAATAAATGTCACCATTTTTACACTTCTTTTGATTAACATAAAAAAACATATGATTATGCTGAACACACGAGAGACGAATTATTTGGCTTAAATTATTCTTCGCGTTTGTCTCTTGCTAAAAGTCACCTCCATTTTTCACGTTGTTGAGGATTGCGCGGGAATCGTAAATAAAAAAATTGGATAATTATCAGACCCCCGTTATCAAGCGGGCAGTTTGGTGGCTAGTGATATTAGTGATGTAGCCACAATGTCAATAACAGACTTAATTATTTAATTAAATTTTCAGATATATATTTCAGATTAACTCAATATCAAAAATAACTCAAATGACTCTCGTGATAAATACACAAAATCAGTTCACGACACGTAGGCGTAAGACTTCGTGTTCTACTTGAAAAAATCGATATTAAGTATAAAAATATAACGCTCTACTTTTGAACCGTGTTACTTAATAAATTCGATTACTCTCTCTGAGCAGACCCAGAACAGCTTTTTTGGATATACTCATAAAAAAATCTTGTTATAAAAGTTTCTTGTTGACATTGCACATCACTAGCCACCAAACTGCCTGCTTGATAACGGGATCTGATAATTATTTATTGCACTCCTTTATTTATTAATAAAATATAATACTATAGCCACTCCTTAGATTTTTGTTCTGTGATGAGGTGCATTTTGTATGGAAAATGAATAATTGTAATCTAAAAAATTGCTATGATTTTACATAGTATTCGTTAATTATTCAATATAACTTAAGTAAAAAAGAATATTCAGTTCTTTTTTAAATTTTTATAACTGTTATTTCTGCAATTTTTCGCTGAACATTTAGTCATTTTTGAGACCCGTCACGTGTCATGGTCTAAACGAGACTGCGAGCCCAACTAATGCGATTTGTGATTTTGCATTAGTTGGGAGGGTGCCATTTTTTCCGTCTGATTGTGTGTCCATGTAATTATTACGTCAATGTTTTTGAATCAAAATCTTAATGCGGTTTACAGAATACATCTACCTACCAAGTTTCAACAGTATAGCTCTTATAGTTTCGGAAAAAAATGGCTGTGACATACGGACGGACAGACGGACAGACGGACAGACAGACAGACAGACATGACGAATCTATAAGGGTTCCGTTTTTTGCCATTTGGCTACGGAACCCTAAAAACGGGACCCTATTACTGAGACTTCGCTGTCCGTCTGTCCGTCGGTCCGTTCGTCCGTCCGTCCGACCGTCCGTCCGCCCGTCTGTCACCAGGCTGTATCTCATCTCAAGAACAGTGATAGCTAGACAGTTGAAATGTTCACAGATGATGTATTTCTATTGCCGCTATTACAACAAATACTAAAAATATAATAAAATAAATATTTAAGGGGAGCTCCCATACAACAAACTTACAAGTAATGGTACGGAACCCTTCGTGCGCGAGTCCCACTCGCACTTGGCCGATATTTTTTAATTAAACGCACTAGCAACATTGAAACTACAATCGTTCGGATCCCATCGCAGTTGTATTCATTGCCGTGGCTTGAAATTTAATAAGAAGGAGTTGCAACCAACTAAAAATTGTTCTTCTCTGACCCAAATAATAATAATATTTATGTATTTTTTGTAACAATAATTTTGTTTATAGTCCTCTAACTTAGTGTATGTATATAAAGAATGAAAATCACTACACAGTCTACTTAAGTATTTGAGTTTGATTGTGGTAACCGAACACATTTACTGTCAATGTCAATTGTTGACATTTTGGTAATTTTAGCATTAGGAAAAAAAAGAAAACAGTACAGAAGGGTAAAGAAAGATAGAGGGAAAACAAGAAATCAAAATAATTTGAGATTTATATTAGTAGCTTCGTACGTAATCAAAAAACATAAATGACATGGCCACAAAAAAAATGGCCTTGTCTAACAAACAATCGTCTCTGATGAATTTCGTGAAAAAAAGTAGTAGAGATTCTTCGCGGAATAGTAGTCCAAGGTAGTTTTAAAAAAACTTTTGACTGGGTATATTTTTTTACAAATTATGTTCAGAATATATGCTGAATATAAGCTGTATATAACTACGGAAATAATGATTATATTAAAGAAATACTGTGTCAGACTTTTATTGTAGCTCTACTATCATTATGTACTCATGTTATTGTGGGTAGTTAAAAATTGTCCATATCACAATATTCACAATATTAACTTGTGTATAATGTTGATATAATGTACACAATGAAAATCCAGTCTAACAAATTTCAATCCTATTCCTCAGTGGTGACAATGAAAATGAGCAGGCCTCAGAAAAGAAATCCAAATTTGTGTGGAAGTCCAAATCGACACCTTCTTCCAATGCTTGTAAGTATACATTTAGGCCATAATTTCAATGTTTTTGTTAAGTTATGAAGTATTTGTTTTAACTTATGAATATATTGTGTTCTAATAATTTTTCAGGGACTCCACCATTTAAAGTGAGTCCTGCTGAGAATATTACACATCAGGTATGTAAACCATTGTTTTATTATATTTATACATTATGATTTTGTTGCTGTAATGTGCTGTGAAGTTACCATTATAATGGCGGGACCAGGTCCTGAATTCAGTCAATTCATATTGCAGTATTTAGTACTGAATTGGTACTATTTGCTACCTTTTGTAAAAAAAATAGTACCTCTTCTATTTCAAAGTTATATTTAAAATAGTCTGGTCCCGCCATTATAACGTTATAATGGCGGGACCACTTTGTGGCAGCCATTGGTAGCTGCGATTAGTTTTATGAATATTTAGTACCTAATTAGTACTCTTGAAAAATGCTTAAAAAGTGTGGCTAGGTACAGCAGGTACTGTGCTGTTGTATTAAAACACTGGTCCCGCCATTATAATGTTTGGACATTTCGCATATAAACGTGTAAAGGTCTATTATTTATAAACTTTATTAATATACATATTTAGTACCTATTTGCTACCTTTTTATGACCTATACCTTTTGTAAAAATCGTAAACTACTGAACCGATTTAAATTCTTTGACATAGAAGAGATACTATTTTTACAAAAGGTATAGGTCATAAAAAGGTAGCAAATAGGTACTAAATATGTATATTAATAAAGTTTATAAATAATAGACCTTTACACGTTTATATGCGAAATGTCCAAACATTATAATGGCGGGACCAGTGTTTTAATACAACAACACAGTACCTGCTGTACCTAGCCACACTTTTTAAGCATTTTTCAAGAGTACTAATTAGGTACTAAATATTCATAAAACTAATCGCAGCTAACAATGGCTGCCACAAAGTGGTCCCGCCATTATAACGTTATAATGGCGGGACCAGACTATTTTAAATATAACTTTGAAATAGAAGAGGTACTATTTTTTTTACAAAAGGTAGCAAATAGTACCAATTCAGTACTAAATACTGCAATATGAATTGACTGAATTCAGGACCTGGTCCTGCCATTATAATGGTAACGCTGTGAAATGTAATAATGATTATTATGTCTGACTAATGTGATTGCCATTTATACTTGGTACTCGGTATGCGATAGTTGCACTAAGACACTCATCTGCTCAATAAATAAATAAATAAATATAAAAGGTCAATCTTACACACATTGAACTAGTCCCAAACTAAGTAAAGCTTGTACTATGGGTTCTAGAATACAATATACATAATATATAAATATATATAGATAACATCCATGACCCAGGAACAAATATTTGAGTTCATCACACAAATATTTGCCTGGCCGGGATTCAAACCCAGAACTGCCGGCTCAGTAGGCAGCTGCATTACAAACCGAGCTAACCGCATTGTCAAAAATTTTACTAGTTTATTTTTCCAGGTGCAGCCTAAACATAATCACACCCCTGTGGTCAACTTAGTGAACACTCCTCCAGCTCACAGCCGGCCGATACGGCAAGACCTGCAGCACCCAGTTGATAACAGTAATGACATGTTTGCTATGGATGTGGTAAGTCTTATTTCCATCAATCCCTTTGGTTGCGAAAGACCCAAGTGACTACTTCCCTTTCAACTTTAGGTAAAAAGTCTTAAGGTTCCACAATGTGACAATCCACAATCACAATGACCCACAGTTCAAGGGCTATAATGGAAAATCATGTTTCATTGAATGAAATATTAGTTACTGGCTTTTGCCCGCGACTATGTCCGCGTGGAACTTGGAAGTATGGAAGCAACCTCGTACAACACGATAGATATCCACCTAATCACCTTAATTAATAAATAAAAGGGATTATTAAAAGCGCCTAAGCAAATGTAAGAGCAATTGTGCTTTTGGTCTAATAATTACATTTCCTACAGGGTCATCAATGTTATCATGAATTACTTATTCACTTTTCAATCTTTTTAGGTATAATTTCCAGGATAAAACTATCCTATGTATGTCCTTCCTCGGATCTTAACTATCTCCATGCCAAATTTCATCAAAATCGATTCAGCGGTTTAAGCATGAAGAGGTAACAGACAGACAGACACACTTTCGCATTTATAATATTAGTATGGATTTGTTTATGCAAGTTATTGCAGAGGTTGCGGCGTCCGGGTGTGTAAGTGAAACAAAGGATTTTTAAAAATGTAAAACTGCGTTTAATCCGTTAAATTTTAAAATGTAAAATAACGGCACAACCGTTGCCAGCATAAAAATAGGGTGTGGGTAATAAGGCCCGTCTGGTTTCTCAATTCGGTAAACGACCGTTACAAGTTCTAATTTTCAAATTTTAAATTCGCTGTCCGTTGAGACAGTACTGCCCTGATGGTGGCCTTGGGACGGGGCGCGGCCGGTGGTCACGGACAGACGTGCAGATCAGCCAGGAACGGGCGGTGAAGGCGGAATGTCACCCACGGTGACTCGGCAGTTCCGGAACTCCTTTCCGTCGGCGTCTACAGCCGTAACTTTGCACCCTGGAATGTTCCACGAACGGTGTGAGAATAAAGTCCACAGTTCCACCCCGCTGATTGTGACCGTAAGCGAAGCGACAATAAGTACTGTGCGAGAGTGATATTATGATGGTAGTGCAAAGTCACAATCAGACGGAGTTACAAATATGTTGGTGGAAAAAGAAGAAAAAAACAAGCGTAAAACTATTTAAAACAAACTGCCAGCTGATATGAATTAATATTAACATTATGGTTTAAATATGCAATCTGCTGCAAAGTGCAAAGTTAACAAAGAAAACATATTCATAAAAATAAATAAGCAATAAAGTTCTTTTAATTTAAATTACACAAGAAATGAAAATAGGCGCAATTCCATGTATCAATGCTGCAAGAATGTTACAAGGCAAATAGTAAGATGAAATTATGCACAAATAAGCTGAATTTAGCGAAATAAAACGGACACACCCTACTTAAAACTACCTGCTATAATGAAATATGTAAATTACTCATGATCACTTACCCTATCTGGGGTTTTACCACACTCACATTAATTTACAACTTCCTAAGGCCAACTATATTGCCGGAATTAAAATAAAATGTAAAAAAATGGGCAGAGCTCGCGCACACGAAATAAGTCGCGCTTGCGCTGGGATGAACGTCCGCTCTTGATGGCTGCCCGAACAGAGTGTGACGTTAAAAATTAAACTAGAACTGGCCAGAGCGGCGCGGCGCGCGGCGCGGGAGGCAGGGAAGCTTATCTATTCAACGTCTTTTTGCGAACAAAGGATCGTTTAGGGTCCGCGCGGAACTAAATAAGACGAAACGAAAGGTTCATTTATTTACTTCTTACTATTAGAATATACTTATTTTAATATAAATGTTTTAATTTGATAACTACAAAGTCCTCATGGAATTTTTACGTTAATATATTGTATATATTGTTAATATTGTCTTTAAAGCATAGACTGTATACTGTAATATATCTGTGCCAATGATTCTTATTCAATCCAATATTTTATTTCCAGGATGATTCAATGGAATTCCCTGATGCATTTAACGCAGAAACGAAATCTCCAATGCCAAAAACGACTAATAGCTCTGTTAGAGTTAGCTCCACCCCTTCACCACCTAAGCAGAAAACCAGGGAGAAGTCAGCTGAGAAGAAGAAAGTCTGCAAAACACCAGACAAAAAGAGTCCTGGAAAAGATAGAGATCCTCTGAAAGACTTACAGTTGGACAGTTCAATATCAGGATTCTTGCAGAAGATTTCTCATCATGCAGCCGTGAGGAAAGCCAATGAGGTAAATGGTTCTCTTAGAACGCATGGATGTAATACTCTTATGGAATAATAAATAAAGGGGTAAATTAACTCTTCTAGTTCATCTGATATCTATTAACGAAAAACACCTATTATTTTATTAAATGTAGTATATCTAGTTTCCTTATCAATGTTCAACTAGCAAATAAACTGATACTATGCAATTAGGATAAACATATTTGTGTTATTTCTAGGACCGTAATCTACAAAAAAAAGACATAGAAGACTGCAAATCAATGTACATAGAGCTTTTAGAGAAAATAAGTGATGCCTTCGACAGAATACCCAACTGCATTAAAGATAAATTCCCAGGATACGAGAACAAAACCTATGCTAAAATGAAGCAGCTAAAATCGAAGTTAAAGGCAGCTATAGCGAAGAAGCCGGTTAGTTCAACGCGAGCTTCTAGTTTAAATAGCCAACCAAGTACTAGTCATGTCAGTCCATGTAATGGTCGTGAAAGTCCATCTTTACTCGGTGACTGTGACGACCTAAACGATTTCGAAATGCCACGAAACAAACATCTTCTTAATGGAGAAAAACCTGTTCATACATTGGACACTTCCACTCCAGAAAATTTCACTTTCAATAAAGCTGCACCAAATAAAACGATATATTCTGATTTAATGGCTAAGAAATCGTTATCATTCGACGCATTATCACCTTGTAATGATACAACTAGATGTGAAAGTGTTCAATCAGATATAGAGAACTTAGACACACCAGAGAATGCTAATAAAAGTAAAGGGAAATTCGTGTTTAAGAAACCTTCCAGACTGAGCGAAGACAACAATAGCACACCAACTAGAGACATGCCTTCAAAGACTTTAGAAAGATTTAAATCAGCATCGGAAAAACTTAAACCAGTGGTAAATAAAGAACCTCCAAACCTGGCGCCCATCGCCAACAGCTCAGTCGGCTTCCAACCGCCTGAGCTGAGTAGGAGCTCTCTAGGTAACTTTAGTAAGCCCTGCACAGCTGTATCACCAATAATCAAAGAGCCTATTCCTGAATATGACGACACCGACGACTACGATGTACCTATAGACATGGACGATGAGACGGACATCCTTCCAGAGAGTTCCAAAGCCAGCGTGATCGACATTAGCGATTCTCAGCCGAGTATAAGCAACACACAAGTAGTGAACGGCAAAGAAGTAGCAGTCGATGAAGACGGATGGCCGGAGTACAGAATGGAAGACTTCGAGGAGGACATGGATCTGGCGCTGACGACGGAGCCTGAAGTGGTCAAGCTGATGGAAAACTCGGTATTGGAGACGGAGGCGCCGAAATATGCTGGCATGGGGAATTTCCACGAGGGCACTCAGAATGACGGCATTACAGGTGAGGCACATTCTGGTGCTGCTCAATGATCTGCTTAAATAAAAATTTAGTATCGACTTTAATGTTAGATAAATATCAATCAAATTTATAAACGTATCATTTCCGGTATGACCATACCATCCACCAATATCCAATTATACTAATTGCTTTAGGTTTTAATTCAAACGGACTTTGACTATCTGAAAAATTGCCGTCACAATGACTTAGGTATAAACGCCGTTCCCTAAATACGAGTGTCGTGTGTCCCAGGCGAGTTCGACGGCATGGAGTACCCGCACTCGGCGCTGATGATGGAGATGTTCGGCGACAGGTTCGGTCTGCGCTCCTTCCGGCCCAACCAGCGGCAGGTCATCAACGCCACGCTGCTGGGGCACGACTGCTTCGTGCTCATGCCCACGGGCGGAGGTGACCAAGCCACCACTCTCGTGCTCCAACCTTCTTAGGCTTATATTCGGAGACTGACAAGGATTATGTTTGTAGGTAAATCCCTGTGCTACCAGCTGCCCGCCATCCTGACGCCGGGAGTCACCATCGTCATCTCTCCGCTCAAGTCCCTTATTCTGGACCAAGTCAACAAGCTGCTTTCTCTTGACGTACGTATTTGTCTCGCGAACAGAAGAGACCGAATACTTTCTAATCGTAATGTTTTTACACAAGGATACTCCCTGGCCCTTTCTTCCCGACGTGACCAATAGGCCAAAGACACTCTTTTATATTATATAAAAAAAAAAAACGTTTACATTTTTAAATAAGTTAATACAAAATAACCCTGAAAACGCACGTTGAGTTACATCTATAATAAAATAAATCTATAATAATATAAATATGTGTAATAATTTAAACTTATTTAATGTATCTGTGGAATAATATAATTTAAATTTTAAGAATTTTGTAATGACTTGGGTGGTAATCCTGTAATGTTACGATTTTCTTCTAATCTAAATAAATAAATAAAATAAATAAATCTATATACAATTTCAAGATCCCAGCAGCCCATCTCTCCGGCGACGTGTCCCTGGCGGAAGTGGACGAGATATACCACAAGCTGTCGCTGCGCGAGCCGCTGCTCAAGCTGCTGTACGTGACCCCGGAGAAGATCAGCAGCTCGCCCAAGTTCCAGAGCATGCTGGACGCGCTCTACTCCAGGGACAAGCTGGCCAGGTCAGTGGCGCCAGGTCTGCAGGCCGACGAGGAACAATTACTAGCGCATACACGGGGCGCGTAACGATTCTTATTATAAATTCACTTACTCGATCCATTCGTGACAGATCCTGTGAATCCTGACAAGATTAAGCATCCATAAGAGTAAGGTTTAATCTACAGTTAGATTTATTTATTTATTGAAACTTTATTGCACAAAACAAAAGTCAGTACAAACGGCAGACTTAGATGTGTGAAATATGGGGCACAAGAAGACAGACTACATCGCGTAAGGGCTGCATCGCAAATGTGCTTCATTGCAGACTGCCGAAATCGCCAAAAGAAGCTTTTTTTGTTTATTGAGAAATATATTATTATAATGTTGAAATTATGTCCAAGATCTTTTTACTCCCCAACGGAAAAAGAGGAATTTTATAAGTTTAACATGTGTATCTGTGTGTCTATCTATAGCAGCGTAGCGCCCATACAGGTGGACCGATTTAAGTGCGTTTTTAGGGTTCCGTAGCCAAATGGCAAAAAACCGGCCAAGTGCGAGTCGGACTCGCGCACCGAGGGTTCCGTACAAACACTTTCCATCCCTAAGTGGTTAAGTTAAGTTTGCACCTGGTATGTATAGCGCCCCATATAAATTAGGTGCAAAGTTAGGTATTAATAGGTATTAAAAAAAAACTACTTACTAGATCTCGTTCAAAACAATTTTCGTTGGTAGTTTTTATAGTAATGTACATCATATGTTTTTTTTAGATTTTTCATTTTCTTATTTTAGAAGTTAGAGGGGGGGGACCAACTTTTTTCCACTTTGGAAGCGTCTGTCACGCAAACTATTCGGTTTAGAAAAAAAATGTTTTAGAAACCTCGATATCATTTTTGAAGACCTATCCATAGATACCCCACACGTATGTGTTTGATGAAAAAAAAATTTTTGCGTTTCAGTTCTAAGTATGGGGAGCCCCCAATATTTTTTTATTTTTTTTTATTTTTGCTTCAAAATCTTAATGCGGTTCACAGAATACATCTACCTACCAAGTTTCAACAGTATAGCTCTTATAGTTTCGGAAAAAAATGGCTGTGACATACGGACGGACAGACAGACAGACAGACATGACGAATCTATAAGGGTTCCGTTTTTTGCCATTTGGCTACGGAACCCTAAAAACGGAACCCTTATAGATTCGTCATGTCTGTCTGTCCGTCTGTCCATCTGTCTGTCCGTCCGTATGTCTCAGCCATTTTTTTCCGAAACTATAAGAGCTATCTGTTGAAACTTGGTAGGTGATCTATGGATAGGTCTTCAAAAATGATATCGAGTTTTCTAAAATATTTTTTTTCTAAACCGAATAGTTTGCGTGACAGACGCTTCCAAAGTGGAAAAAAGTTGCCCCCCCCCTCCCTCTAACTTCTAAAATAAGAAAATGAAAAATCAAAAAAAAACATATGATGTACATTACTATAAAAACTACCAACGAAAATTGTTTTGAATGAGATCTAGTAAGTAGTTTTTTTTTATACCTAACTTTGCACCTAATTTATATGGGGCGCTATACATACCAGGTGCAAACTTAACTTAACCACTTAGGGATGGAAAGTGTTTGTACGGAACCCTCGGTGCGCGAGTCCGACTCGCACTTGGCCGGTTTTTATTTAGGGTTCCGTAGTCAGCTAACTTTTTGCTTTTAATTTATTTTTAGTTATCGCTAGGCTATCATGGCTAGGTTTCTCAGTCTGTTCATAATTGTGCGTGACGAAACACAGTTCCGAGTTTGATTTTGGAGTTGTCCTTCTCCTAGACAGGTTGCAGACCAATGCTGATGAGTGATGACGCCCATCTCGCCAAATTACACAAGTCAAACTTATTTCAGCTTGGAGATCTCTTTTCAATTTACTCGCAATGAGCCCTTTCATTTGATACCCATATTGCGGACGTGCATTAAAAATAACTATTCCTCTATCTAGGATCATCCGCCATATTGGATTTAAAATAACGTCACCTTATTTTTCGAGTTACTCTCAACAAGCCCTTTCATTTGATACCCATATTGTAGAAATGCATTAAAAATATCTATTCCGCCATCTTGGATGGTCCGCCATATTGGATTTAGAATGAAGTCACATTATTTTTCGAGTTACTCTCAACAAGCCCTTTCATTTGATACCCATATTGTAGAAATGCATTAGAAATATCTATTCCGCCATCTTGGATGGTCCGCCATATTGGATTTAAAATGATGTCACACACCATATCGTGCATTGTCATCCAAACTAAACGTGTATACAAAATTTCTAGACTGGTAGTTCAAATAAAAAATTTCAAGTCTAACGGCATTTTGTGAGCCATTTTGGCAACATGACTTTTCCGATGTAAAAAAGCTCGCTGAATTCGATTCTGGATGTTGCCAAGCCGAATTTTGCCCCCCTCCCCCCATTCCCCCCTTTTTACCTCAAAAGTATATTTCACGAAAAAATGACTTACTGTTGAGTTTCTTTCGGCTTTCTTTTCAACAGCGGTCTCCTCTTGCGAAATGCCGGTAGACTCACAATCTGACTTGTAAAAGTGCCCTTGTGGCCTACTTACTGAATAAATTATTTCATTTCATTTCAAAATATGTCCCTAATCACGGTTTTTAAGGTTTCATACAAAAAGTATTACAGCTAGAAAAAAAGTGTCACAAACAAGAATGATCTCACTCACGTGAAATTGTCAGGAACGGCCCGACATGTTTCGAACTCGTATGGATAATTAATACAATAATTAAATATGTCTCACGAAAGTTTTAATAAAATTAAGAATGATCTCTATAAAATTACCTATAACATGGCGTATACACTTTTTTAGTAGGCCTTATGGTTTGTGAGCAATATCTTCCCGAACTTCATAAACTGGTTGAAAATTCTAAATATTGGCTTCCTTTATCGTCCTAACGGCATTTTGGGATCCATTTTGGCAACATGACTTTTCCGATGTAAAAAAGCCAGCTGAATTCGGTTCTGAATATTGCCAAGCCGAATTTTGCCCCCTCCTCCCATTTCCCCCCTACCTCAAAATATGTCCCTAACCACGATTTTTACGGTTTTATACAAAAAATATTACAGCTAGAAAAAAAGTGTCAAAAACAAGAATGATCCCTATAAAATTTCCTATAACATGGTGTATAAACTTTTTCAGTAGGCCTTATGGTTCGTGAGCAATATCTTCCCGAACTTCATTATTTAAAAAAAATTGATAAACATGGTCGAGGCAGTGAAATACACTTATTTTGGGATAATTGGTATCGCACAGGATCCAGCCGCTCTGCAGCTCATGACGCTGACAACCAGTTGGCGTGCTGATTATTATATGTCAAGACTTACGAGGCTTTCAGTCATAAGCAGTCGTCAGATTTACGCGCAGAACTGTATCCAAGTCGGGCTAAAAGCGACGTAGAAAATAAAAATGCTAATGCTCAGTTATACGCCAGATTCTCCAGAAACGGGAAACAGGCCTTAGAAATGCAGTTACCCAGGATCTTACAGCAGAAAAAATAAAGTGTCACTTCTCACTGCCAAGCAGCTTGGCTCACTCCAAGTAACGAAGTTGGCTTACGAAAGGCTCACAATAGCAGGTCAGCAACTGCGCTAAGGTCAAAATTAACAAAGGCCCGACCTTCAAATACAAGGGAGGTCGTTCAAAATCTGCCATTGCTAAAACTACAAATAAGAAAAACCGTAGCGTCCAACAACGCTTGACAGCTGTTGACAAGGCTGGGAGAACTTTCAAGTTCTTGAATCACTTGTGGATACTCACCTCATTAATGATGGACAGGTGCTGGTCATGGCCTTCGGGAACTAAAATATGCCCATACTTTCGGAGACTTGGCCTTTGCAGTGTGCTAACGCATAAAAACTATAAATGTAGGGTTCCAAAGAGTGGACTTGTGTTCCATAGGTATAGACCATTGCACACGTACCTATATTTTTTTTGTTTTCGTTTCTTCATGTGTTCATTTTTATTATTTTTTTACGAATACTGGTCCTTTAACATTACGGTTGCAACGAAACAGAAACGGTAATTATCAGCTCGCCAGATCCGGAAGAAGATTGATTCAAGAACCATGCCATTCCTTAAAAAATACTCAATACCTTCAAACAAGGTTGGGCTCGCAGTTTTTATCCCGCGAAATTATCGCCTCTGATTTTAGCGGGACTAATGTGGTCGTAGTGCGAGGATTTGCAGACGAGACTAAGGTTCAAGCGTCACCAACTGAGGTCGGATACCTCAAAATTACGTGCTATTCATGAGGAAACCGACACTCGACATGTGCTCCACGCTGTGCATTGCCCACCCAGAAGACTGGTTATTAGTGTTGTTGTTGCTTATGATTCATCATCATGACAAAGTTAAGGGACTGCTTTAGAACGTTAGAATATTCTGGCGTTTTACTCAGACACTGGCGATTCGAACGGCTTTATTGCAGGTAATAAAATAATTAAATTGATCATTTGCGTTTCTAAAACATTTACCTAGACACTCCTTTGATTAAAAGTATTCCATTTTCAGGTATTTGCTAACGTGGAGCATGGACTGTAATATATCGAAAGCACTGTGAACTACTCAATGAGATCGGCATACACCCCATGAGCGAAAGGCTGAGAAGTTCCTGTCCCTGCTGTACAAGTCGAGTATGTGACGAAGCAGGCTATGCAATGTTTGGCACCACTCCAGCGCCTGAGCGTTTGTAAATTTTGAACGACCTGCCTTATACAGGTCTTGAAGGTCGGGTCTTTGTTCATTTTGAACTTTGCGTTGTATTGTAGACCTGCTGTTGGTGAGCCTTTCGGAAACAAACTTCGTTACTTAGTGTGAGCCAAGCTGCTTAGCAGTGAGAATTGACACTTTATTTTTTTCTGTTGCGAGATCCTGGGTAACTGCATTTCTAAGGCACATTTCTGGAGAACCTGGCGTAGAACTGAGCATTTTGAATGACTTCATGGTCAGAAGCAAAACATTTTTATTTTCTACGTCCCTTTTAGCCCGACTTGGATACAGTTCTGCGTGTTAATCTGACGACTGCTTATGACTGAAAGCCCCGTGAGTCTTGACAGATAATAAGCAGCACGCCAACTGGTTGTCAGCGTCAAGAGCTGCAGAGCGGCTGGATCCTGTGCGATACCAATTATCCCAAAATAAGTGTATTTCACTGCCTCGACCATGTTTATCAATTTTTTTTAAATAACGAAGTTCGGGAAGATCTTGCTCACAAATTATAAGGCCTACTAAAAAAGTTTATACACCATGTTAAAGGAAATTTTATAGACATCATTCTTGTCTTTTACACTTTTTTTGTAGCTGTAATACTTTTTGTATAAAACCTTAAAACCGTGATTAGGGACATATTTTGAGGTAAAAAGGGGGGAAATGGGGGGAGGAGGGCAAAATTCTGCTTGGCAACATCCAGAATCGAATTCAGCAGGCTTTATTACATCGGAAAAGTCATGTTGCCAAAATGGATCCCAAAATGCCGTTAGGAAGGTAAAGGAAGCCGATATTTAGAATTTTCTACCAGTTTATGAAGTTCGGGAGGATATTGCTCACAAACCATAAGACCTACTAAAAAAGTGTATACACCATGTTATAGGAAATTTTATAGAGATCATTCTTGTCTTTGACACTTTTTTTCTAGCTGTAATACTTTTTGTATAAAACCTTAAAAACCGTGATTAGGGACATATTTTGAGGTAAGAAGGGGGGAAATGGGGGGAGGAGGGCAAAATTCGGCTTGGCAACATCCAAAATCGAATTCAGCAGGCTTTTTTATACATCGGAAAAGTCGTGTTGCCAAAATGGCTCACAGAATGCCGTTAGGACGGTAAAGGAAGCCGATATTTGGATTTTTCTACCAGTCTATTCAGCTCAATCGGTTGAAGATATCTACTTCAAAATTGAGTTCAAAGATTCCACCCGAACAAACATACTTACATACATACATTGCAAGTTAAATAAAAGCTTTTAAAATAATAGGGGTCTCGAAACATTATTTTTTGATAAAGTCACCAGTTTTGTAAATATTCGCTCCAGGAATCAAAAAAATAGCGTCCCTAACTTTTCGACCACGGGTCAAAAAATTATGGAAAAATTAATAAAAATGAGGTCTTATAAGTACCATAGTTCAATGAAAACTATGTTTAAAAAAATCGGCCGAGCCGTTTTTGAGTTATCGCAAAATTTCATAATTTTCTTTAAAATAACGTAAGTGCCGCGCGGTGTCCTTTATACTTCGAATGTTAGACATATTAGTTAAGTGCCATACTGCATTAAAACATTCCGCTCAATCTGGCGCGTATAATTGATAACTCCCAGAAGGTAATTGGTAAGTCAAGGAAATTGAAACTACCAATTTCGCTCACAATGACAATAAGGTATTTCAGTTTCCTTACTGTAGTTATTGACTTCACGGTTTCTGCGTTGTATAAGTTGTATAAGATGGTTTCGATCATTTCCCTTCTGCTACGTGCACTTGCGCCTGGTCGCGCGTCCGTCCCCAGGTTCGTGGTGGACGAGGCGCACTGCGTGTCGCAGTGGGGACACGACTTCCGGCCCGACTACAAGCGCCTGTTCCTGCTGCGCGAGCGCTTCCCGCGCACCAACATCATGGCGCTCACTGCCACCGCCACGCCGCGCGTGCGCATGGACATCCTGCATCAGCTCAAGGTACGGGAACCACCTTCGGAACCGGTGGAAGATCAGTGCTGCTGACATACGTGTGACTGGATTTTCCATCAGTTATGTACCAAAAATACCACACAGAAAGGAGTGCAGGATACAGAAGAGACAGTTCATACTGAGTGACCTCTTGTTCGCTACACCACCATGCCTCCACTCCAATCTATGAAGGATTATAGGGGCGAAAATGTTTAATCAAAAGTGTTGTAGAAAACCTCGACTTGCATGTTTATTGCTTTTTTTTAATAACTTATATTAAACGTCTCATTAAATTGATGTCTGCAGGTGACGAAGTGCAAGTGGTTCTTGTGCTCGTTCAACCGGCCGAACCTGGCCTACCGCATCCTCGAGAAGAAGCCCAAGAATATCAACCAGGACGTCACCAACATCATCAAGACCAAATTTTTCAAGTAACGTTATTCATCATAGCCAAAGTTCATCCTCGACGCCGACAGCGTCTTAGGTTTATTTGAATTGCAACCGGGTTTCGGTTGCAAATACTCGTATTTCGGTGTCTGTTCATCCCCAGGAGGCCCGCGATATAGTTCGCCTGCTTCATATCATAAAAAAACTTGTCTGCAAATCAAGCGCGCAACATGATTTTGACCGGTTTAATATTTTAGAAATGTCTGGTATGATAGGTATGTTTAGTAACGGAGTGCAATGTGCAGACAGTCGGGCATCGTGTACTGCCTGTCGCGCAAGGAGTGCGAGAGCCTGGCGGACGAGCTGCGGCGAGCCGGCGTGCAGGCCGCGCCCTACCACGCCGGCCTGGCGGACAGGCGGCGCCAGCAGGTGCAGGCCGGCTGGGTCGCCGACAAGTTCAACGTGGTGAGTGTGTACGCTGGAGAGATGCAGGGGAGGCAGATCTGGCGGAGTTTAAGGCCGATGACTGGTTAGAGACGGCACTAGATCGTCAGGAGGGACGAAATCGCTTATCAGAGGCCAAGACTCACTTTGGGTCACAGCCATCATATTCATATATTCATATTTTTATTTGATAAAGATAAAAATTCATTACACGTCATTCATTTTACATACATTCATATTATATAAACAATTATAAGTAGTATTGATAACAGTTTAAAAATTATTGCTACAACAATAAGGTAATTGGGTCAACGATCTCTTTCAAGAAACTCGTTGATATTATAGCAAGCTAATTTAATGAGCACGTCCTTTAGTTTTCCCGCAAATACAGCATCGCTAGGAGCATTTTTTATGTCATCAGGCACACAGTTGTAAATGTTGGCACCGATGACGCTGAGCGTCCCGCGCGCCTTCGCCAGTCGTCGGCGCGGAGCCACCAGAAGATGCCGCCTGCGTGAACTCTGTCTATTTTCACCATAGGTTTTATAATCTGTCAAGTTATCGGAGTAAGTAAGTAAGTAAGTGTTTGCCAAACCGTGCCCACGGGGCGGGAAACAAATGACTACAACTTATCAATCTTATCATACATCGTTCTTCCCTCTCCGGGTTCTAATATGCGTCTCCTGAAACCTAGAACACGATCCCCTTAACTATCTATATACTCATTTTTTTTCTTCGCAAATGATGACTGAGTGCATCATGGGTGTTACGCAGATCCGAATCATAGATTCTTTATTGTAATCCCGCTTGGAATTGGAATTCTGCTTGGACATGATTAGATAGATAGGTCGGTCTGGAAAAAAGCTAATGTCCTACCGATTCCTAAAACAGGTAGCGCTAACGACATTGAAAATTATAATTCAATCCTAGGGAAGGTAATATTTGAATCGCTGGTAAATCCAATACTGATTAGTCATCTAGTGTTTTCATTGTTTTTTATACTATACAACTGCTATTATACATGTTTCATAAACAAAAATGTACAAAAACAATGAATAAATGTCTTATTATTATTATTATTAAAGCCGTTTCTCATACCGCAGCAATATGGTTTTCGCGAAAATAAATCTACTGTCTCGAATCTTGTTTTGCTTGTTTCGGAGCTATCTGCAGCACTGGATAAGGGTCAGCAAGTAGATGCAATATACACCGACATAGGCAAAGCTTTTGATCGGGTCGACCATAAAATCCTAATAAATCAGTTGGATAACTTTGGAATCCATGGCAGACTACTTAATTGGTTTTCGAGCTACTTATCTTCGAAATCCCAAAAAGTTGTGGTTTGTGGTCGGGAATCGAAAAGTTTTGATGCCCCTTCCGGCGTACCACAAGGTTCTCACCTCGGGCCCACCTTATTCCTAGCCTTCATAAACGACATGTCACAGGTTATTCGTAACTCCATCTTTTCACTTTTTGCCGATGACTTAAAAATCTTCAAAGTAATAAATACTCCATCTGACGCACTTCATTTGCAAGAGGATTTTAATCGCGTTCTTGAGTTCTAAATAAATTGCCCTTGAATGTAAACAAATGTAAGTACATAAAATTTAACAGAAAACGGCGCCCCCTAATAACATCATATTGATAATGTACCCTTGGAAGAAGTTTCAGTAATGAGAGATCTGGGCGTTATATTGGATAGCCAGTTATCATTCACCGCCCATATTGATGAGATTATTAGTAAGGCTTACAAACTAATAGGTTTCGTTTGGCGCAACTGCAAGAATTAAAAAAAAAAACAGCTCTGATTACTGCATACTTTGCGCTGGTTAGGAGTATATTGGAGTATTGTTCTAGTGTATGGAACCCTCAGTATAAGTGCCACCAAGATCGGATCGAAAGGAACAAAAGCGTTTTCTGTTTTACTTGTCTGTTCATCAGAAGAAACTTCGCTGCCTAACAAGTTATACAGACCGACTACATTTTTTCAATTTACCGTCATTGGAGAATCGTCGTTGGATCTCTAATCAGGTCTTACTATTCAAAATTATAACTGGGTTGATATATTCTCCGCAATTATTGAACAAAGTTGGATTTACGGTACCTAGACCTAACTCTCGCATAGCCAATTTCCGTCCCTTTGCTTTGGATAACTATCGAACTAATCTTGGATCTCACAGTGTCATTCCTAGAATATGCAGGGAGCATAATAAAATATACAAGGTGACCAGGATTGACTTATTGGCTATGTCACTAAATAAATTTAAGATGTTCCTTCGAAACTGTCATGTTACGTAGTGGATAGTTTTTTGAACTAGTACTTAATGTTAATGTAGTACTTATTTAAAATTGTTATTTTCTTTGTAATGTTATCTCACATTGTTTAAGTAGCTTTTAGATATGCATGTCGTGTTTGCCTATCATTGGATAGACACTCTGGCATTCCATGTACACATGTTTCTTATTGTAATTTCGTGTTGTATCTGTTGGCAAACCTTTTAATAAATAAATAATAAATAAATAACATATGCAACGATAATTATAGGACACTTGACTACGGTAAAAAGAGCGGTTACGTTACGACTTTCTTTCTTTGGGCGCCCCCAAAGGAACTAGTCATTCAGTTTATAGAACAGCTACCAGGAGTGCATAACTCTGAAGGAGCCCTCCCCAGATCTGCGCCACGATCGCGTTCGGCATGGGCGTGGACAAGGCGGACGTGCGCTACGTGATCCACCACAGCATGCCGAAGTCAGTAGAGGGCTACTACCAGGAGGCGGGCCGCGCCGGCCGCGACGGCGAGCTGGCCACGTGCCTGCTGTACTACTCGTACTGTGACGTGGTGCGGTACCGCAGGCTGTTGGACAGTGAGTATATACTACCCGGAGCACATAAGTCAGTAGAGGGCTACTACCAGGAGGCGGGCCGCGCCGGCCGCGACGGCGAGCTGGCCACGTGCCTGCTGTACTACTCGTACTGTGACGTGGTGCGGTACCGCAGGCTGTTGGACAGTGAGTATATACTACCCGGAGCACATAAGTCAGTAGAGGGCTACTACCAGGAGGCGGGCCGCGCCGGCCGCGACGGCGAGCTGGCCACGTGCCTGCTGTACTACTCGTACTGTGACGTGGTGCGGTACCGCAGGCTGTTGGACAGTGAGTATATACTACCCGGAGCACATAACTCAGTAGAGGGCTACTACCAGGAGGCGGGCCGCGCCGGCCGCGACGGCGAGCTGGCCACGTGCCTGCTGTACTACTCGTACTGTGACGTGGTGCGGTACCGCAGGCTGTTGGACAGTGAGTATATACTACCCGGAGCACATAACTCAGTAGAGGGCTACTACCAGGAGGCGGGCCGCGCCGGCCGCGACGGCGAGCTGGCCACGTGCCTGCTGTACTACTCGTACTGTGACGTGGTGCGGTACCGCAGGCTGTTGGACAGTGAGTATATACTACCCGGAGCACTTAACTCAGTAGAGGGCTACTACCAGGAGGCGGGCCGCGCCGGCCGCGACGGCGAGCTGGCCACGTGCCTGCTGTACTACTCGTACTGTGACGTGGTGCGGTACCGCAGGCTGTTGGACAGTGAGTATATACTACCCGGAGCACATAACTCAGTAGAGGGCTACTACCAGGAGGCGGGCCGCGCCGGCCGCGACGGCGAGCTGGCCACGTGCCTGCTGTACTACTCGTACTGTGACGTGGTGCGGTACCGCAGGCTGTTGGACAGTGAGTATATACTACGCGGAGCACATAACTCAGTAGAGAGCTACTACCAGGAGGCGGGCACTTCAACGAGGGCGGGTTAGAGTCCGAACATATCAACCATGGGACAGGCGTAATCAGCCGTTAAGGAATCCAGAGCGTGGTGAAAACATATCACACTAATGTTATAAAGCCGAAATTTGTGAGTGTGTTTGTATGTTTGTGACTTCTTCCCACTCAAACGGCTGAATTAAATTTTGATAGAATTTGGTACGGAAGTAGCTGACGCCCTGGATTAACACATAGGTTTTTTTTATCTGAAAAAACCGTGGGTAACACCGCGAGGCGCAGCTAGTTTAGCATATAATTCACTGAAACGTCACCTTAGGGTTTATACCGGTCTCACTCGCTGATATGCGCAGATTTAAACGTTTTTGATTTTAGCCAAATCGCTACGCCGTGCTACTTGTTACGGACTACAAATGTGTCTTCTGCACTAATATATGTGTGTGTGTGTGTGTGTGTGTGCAGTGGAGCGCAACGCGACGGCGGAGGCGAAGCGCGTGCACGTCGAGAACCTGCTGCGCATGGTGGAGGTGTGCGAGAGCGTCACGGAGTGCCGGCGCGCGCAGGTTATATCATCTAAACTCATTTTATTAATAGATTGTAATGCATTCATTTCTAAAAAAAATTTATTCGAACTTTCTGATATTAGAGAAAAACAAAATCAGCCTAATCAGGCGAACAGTTCTCTAAACACGCTCTCTGAATAAGTCGTTTGTCATTTCATTATGTATACAAACAATAATTTGTACAGGTGCTAGGCTACCTGGGCGAGCGGTTCAGCCGAGCGGAGTGCGCGGCACACAAGGCCGCCGCCTGCGACAACTGTCTGCAGGCCAACGAGTACAAGGTGCGTCATGTTGTCCTGGTACACTCCACACCGGCCGGCTGGGCCGCCTGCGACAACTGTCTGCAGGCCAACGAGTACAAGGTGCGTCATGTTGTCCTGGTACACTCCACACCGGCCGGCTGGGCCGCCTGCGACAACTGTCTGCAGGCCAACGAGTACAAGGTGCGTCATGTTGTCCTGGTACACTCCACACCGGCCGGCTGGGCCGCCTGCGACAACTGTCTGCAGGCCAACGAGTACAAGGTGCGTCATGTTGTCCTGGTACACTCCACACCGGCCGGCTGGGCCGCCTGCGACAACTGTCTGCAGGCCAACGAGTACAAGGTGCGTCATGTTGTCCTGGTACACTCCACACCGGCCGGCTGGGCCGCCTGCGACAACTGTCTGCAGGCCAACGAGTACAAGGTGCGTCATGTTGTCCTGGTACACTCCACACCGGCCGGCTGGGCCGCCTGCGACAACTGTCTGCAGGCCAACGAGTACAAGGTGCGTCATGTTGTCCTGGTACACTCCACACCGGCCGGCTGGGCCGCCTGGCGAGCGGGGTGCGCGGCTCACTAGACCGCCGCCTTCGCTTGTTCCTTAACGTAGTCGGGTAAAAAGTATCCTGTATTGCTGTCCAACTATCTGTGTATATGGATACGGATGAATATCGACTCATATCAACTATAAATTCCAGCCCGTAGATGTGACAGAAGAATGCAAGGTGATCGTGCGCTGTATCCGCGACCTGCGCTCGTCGTCGTTCACGCTGCTGCACGTGGCGGACGCGCTGCGCGGCTCCAAGCAGCAGCGGCTGCTCGCGCTGCACAACACTCCGCTGCATGGCCGGTGCGTGACACACCATACACACCACACATACTGTATCCGCGCCTGCGCTCGTCGTCGTTCACGCTGCTGCACGTGGCGGACGCGCTGCGCGGCTCCAAGCAGCAGCGGCTGCTCGCGCTGCACAACACTCCGCTGCATGGCCGGTGCGTGACACACCATACACACCACACATACTGTATCCGCGCCTGCGCTCGTTGTCGTTCACGCTGCTGCACGTGGCGGACGCGCTGCGCGGCTCCAAGCAGCAGCGGCTGCTCGCGCTGCACAACACTCTGCTGCATGGCCGGTGCGTGACACACCATACACACCACACATACTGTATCCGCGCCTGCGCTCGTCGTCGTTCACGCTGCTGCACGTGGCGGACGCGCTGCGCGGCTCCAAGCAGCAGCGGCTGCTCGCGCTGCACAACACTCCGCTGCATGGCCGGTGCGTGACACACCATACACACCACACATACTGTATCCGCGCCTGCGCTCGTCGTCGTTCACGCTGCTGCACGTGGCGGACGCGCTGCGCGGCTCCAAGCAGCAGCGGCTGCTCGCGCTGCACAACACTCCGCTGCATGGCCGGTGCGTGACACACCATACACACCACACATACTGTATCCGCGCCTGCGCTCGTCGTCGTTCACGCTGCTGCACGTGGCGGACGCGCTGCGCGGCTCCAAGCAGCAGCGGCTGCTCGCGCTGCACAACACTCCGCTGCATGGCCGGTGCGTGACACACCATACACACCACACATACTGTATCCGCGCCTGCGCTCGTCGTCGTTCACGCTGCTGCACGTGGCGGACGCGCTGCGCGGCTCCAAGCAGCAGCGGCTGCTCGCGCTGCACAACACTCCGCTGCATGGCCGGTGCGTGACACACCATACACACCACACATACTGTATCCGCGCCTGCGCTCGTCGTCGTTCACGCTGCTGCACGTGGCGGACGCGCTGCGCGGCTCCAAGCAGCAGCGGCTGCTCGCGCTGCACAACACTCCGCTGCATGGCCGGTGCGTGACACACCATACACACCACACATACTGTATCCGCGCCTGCGCTCGTCGTCGTTCACGCTGCTGCACGTGGCGGACGCGCTGCGCGGCTCCAAGCAGCAGCGGCTGCTCGCGCTGCACAACACTCCGCTGCATGGCCGGTGCGTGACACACCATACACACCACACATACTGTATCCGCGCCTGCGCTCGTCGTCGTTCACGCTGCTGCACGTGGCGGACGCGCTGCGCGGCTCCAAGCAGCAGCGGCTGCTCGCGCTGCACAACACTCCGCTGCATGGCCGGTGCGTGACACACCATACACACCACACATACTGTATCCGCGCCTGCGCTCGTCGTCGTTCACGCTGCTGCACGTGGCGGACGCGCTGCGCGGCTCCAAGCAGCAGCGGCTGCTCGCGCTGCACAACACTCCGCTGCATGGCCGGTGCGTGACACACCATACACACCACACATACTGTATCCGCGCCTGCGCTCGTCGTCGTTCACGCTGCTGCACGTGGCGGACGCGCTGCGCGGCTCCAAGCAGCAGCGGCTGCTCGCGCTGCACAACACTCCGCTGCATGGCCGGTGCGTGACACACCATACACACCACACATACTGTATCCGCGCCTGCGCTCGTCGTCGTTCACGCTGCTGCACGTGGCGGACGCGCTGCGCGGCTCCAAGCAGCAGCGGCTGCTCGCGCTGCACAACACTCCGCTGCATGGCCGGTGCGTGACACACCATACACACCACACATACTGTATCCGCGCCTGCGCTCGTCGTCGTTCACGCTGCTGCACGTGGCGGACGCGCTGCGCGGCTCCAAGCAGCAGCGGCTGCTCGCGCTGCACAACACTCCGCTGCATGGCCGGTGCGTGACACACCATACACACCACACATACTGTATCCGCGCCTGCGCTCGTCGTCGTTCACGCTGCTGCACGTGGCGGACGCGCTGCGCGGCTCCAAGCAGCAGCGGCTGCTCGCGCTGCACAACACTCCGCTGCATGGCCGGTGCGTGACACACCATACACACCACACATACTGTATCCGCGCCTGCGCTCGTCGTCGTTCACGCTGCTGCACGTGGCGGACGCGCTGCGCGGCTCCAAGCAGCAGCGGCTGCTCGCGCTGCACAACACTCCGCTGCATGGCCGGTGCGTGACACACCATACACACCACACATACTGTATCCGCGCCTGCGCTCGTCGTCGTTCACGCTGCTGCACGTGGCGGACGCGCTGCGCGGCTCCAAGCAGCAGCGGCTGCTCGCGCTGCACAACACTCCGCTGCATGGCCGGTGCGTGACACACCATACACACCACACATACTGTATCCGCGCCTGCGCTCGTCGTCGTTCACGCTGCTGCACGTGGCGGACGCGCTGCGCGGCTCCAAGCAGCAGCGGCTGCTCGCGCTGCACAACACTCCGCTGCATGGCCGGTGCGTGACACACCATACACACCACACATACTGTATCCGCGCCTGCGCTCGTCGTCGTTCACGCTGCTGCACGTGGCGGACGCGCTGCGCGGCTCCAAGCAGCAGCGGCTGCTCGCGCTGCACAACACTCCGCTGCATGGCCGGTGCGTGACACACCATACACACCACACATACTGTATCCGCGCCTGCGCTCGTCGTCGTTCACGCTGCTGCACGTGGCGGACGCGCTGCGCGGCTCCAAGCAGCAGCGGCTGCTCGCGCTGCACAACACTCCGCTGCATGGCCGGTGCGTGACACACCATACACACCACACATACTGTATCCGCGCCTGCGCTCGTCGTCGTTCACGCTGCTGCACGTGGCGGACGCGCTGCGCGGCTCCAAGCAGCAGCGGCTGCTCGCGCTGCACAACACTCCGCTGCATGGCCGGTGCGTGACACACCATACACACCACACATACTGTATCCGCGCCTGCGCTCGTCGTCGTTCACGCTGCTGCACGTGGCGGACGCGCTGCGCGGCTCCAAGCAGCAGCGGCTGCTCGCGCTGCACAACACTCCGCTGCATGGCCGGTGCGTGACACACCATACACACCACACATACTGTATCCGCGCCTGCGCTCGTCGTCGTTCACGCTGCTGCACGTGGCGGACGCGCTGCGCGGCTCCAAGCAGCAGCGGCTGCTCGCGCTGCACAACACTCCGCTGCATGGCCGGTGCGTGACACACCATACACACCACACATACTGTATCCGCGCCTGCGCTCGTCGTCGTTCACGCTGCTGCACGTGGCGGACGCGCTGCGCGGCTCCAAGCAGCAGCGGCTGCTCGCGCTGCACAACACTCCGCTGCATGGCCGGTGCGTGACACACCATACACACCACACATACTGTATCCGCGCCTGCGCTCGTCGTCGTTCACGCTGCTGCACGTGGCGGACGCGCTGCGCGGCTCCAAGCAGCAGCGGCTGCTCGCGCTGCACAACACTCCGCTGCATGGCCGGTGCGTGACACACCATACACACCACACATACTGTATCCGCGCCTGCGCTCGTCGTCGTTCACGCTGCTGCACGTGGCGGACGCGCTGCGCGGCTCCAAGCAGCAGCGGCTGCTCGCGCTGCACAACACTCCGCTGCATGGCCGGTGCGTGACACACCATACACACCACACATACTGTATCCGCGCCTGCGCTCGTCGTCGTTCACGCTGCTGCACGTGGCGGACGCGCTGCGCGGCTCCAAGCAGCAGCGGCTGCTCGCGCTGCACAACACTCCGCTGCATGGCCGGTGCGTGACACACCATACACACCACACATACTGTATCCGCGCCTGCGCTCGTCGTCGTTCACGCTGCTGCACGTGGCGGACGCGCTGCGCGGCTCCAAGCAGCAGCGGCTGCTCGCGCTGCACAACACTCCGCTGCATGGCCGGTGCGTGACACACCATACACACCACACATACTGTATCCGCGCCTGCGCTCGTCGTCGTTCACGCTGCTGCACGTGGCGGACGCGCTGCGCGGCTCCAAGCAGCAGCGGCTGCTCGCGCTGCACAACACTCCGCTGCATGGCCGGTGCGTGACACACCATACACACCACACATACTGTATCCGCGCCTGCGCTCGTCGTCGTTCACGCTGCTGCACGTGGCGGACGCGCTGCGCGGCTCCAAGCAGCAGCGGCTGCTCGCGCTGCACAACACTCCGCTGCATGGCCGGTGCGTGACACACCATACACACCACACATACTGTATCCGCGCCTGCGCTCGTCGTCGTTCACGCTGCTGCACGTGGCGGACGCGCTGCGCGGCTCCAAGCAGCAGCGGCTGCTCGCGCTGCACAACACTCCGCTGCATGGCCGGTGCGTGACACACCATACACACCACACATACTGTATCCGCGCCTGCGCTCGTCGTCGTTCACGCTGCTGCACGTGGCGGACGCGCTGCGCGGCTCCAAGCAGCAGCGGCTGCTCGCGCTGCACAACACTCCGCTGCATGGCCGGTGCGTGACACACCATACACACCACACATACTGTATCCGCGCCTGCGCTCGTCGTCGTTCACGCTGCTGCACGTGGCGGACGCGCTGCGCGGCTCCAAGCAGCAGCGGCTGCTCGCGCTGCACAACACTCCGCTGCATGGCCGGTGCGTGACACACCATACACACCACACATACTGTATCCGCGCCTGCGCTCGTCGTCGTTCACGCTGCTGCACGTGGCGGACGCGCTGCGCGGCTCCAAGCAGCAGCGGCTGCTCGCGCTGCACAACACTCCGCTGCATGGCCGGTGCGTGACACACCATACACACCACACATACTGTATCCGCGCCTGCGCTCGTCGTCGTTCACGCTGCTGCACGTGGCGGACGCGCTGCGCGGCTCCAAGCAGCAGCGGCTGCTCGCGCTGCACAACACTCCGCTGCATGGCCGGTGCGTGACACACCATACACACCACACATACTGTATCCGCGCCTGCGCTCGTCGTCGTTCACGCTGCTGCACGTGGCGGACGCGCTGCGCGGCTCCAAGCAGCAGCGGCTGCTCGCGCTGCACAACACTCCGCTGCATGGCCGGTGCGTGACACACACCTTACACACTTGTTGTACCCGTTGACAATATGACAATTAAAAGTAGTTATACGGATCATTTCATTACACACCCACCTTATACACTTGTCCGCATTGCAGCTGCGCGGCGTGGCAGCGCGGCGACCCGCTGCGGCTGCTGCGGCAGATGGTGGTGCGCGCGCTGCTCGCCGAGCGGCTGGTCGTCAACAACGACATCGCCAGCGCCTACGTCACGCTGGGGCCCGCCGTCGACAAGTACGTGGCGCCATCGCCGAATCCCTTGCCGGGTCGAATTAAGTCGCTAGCGGGAAGATCACTCGAATGTTTGTATGCGCAGGTTGATGTCGGGCAACGTGCGCGTGGTGTTCCCCATGAAGGTGGAGAAGAAGCCGAAGCCGGCGCCGGCGGCCGCCGCGCCCGCCGCCGCCGACTCGCCCATCGCCGCGCTCGTGCGCAGGATCGAGGAGCGCTGCTACGCCGACCTGGTCGAGGCTTGCCGGTACCGCTTCCGCTTTATAGGAGACAGTGGCCGTTACCGGGAGCCCGGTGTGAATCGCTTACAATGTCCGTAATCTGATATAATAACAGTAGCTATACCGATATGTATGTGGACAGCGAGATGGGCGAGGCGCGCGGCACGTCGCTGTTCGCCGTGATGCCGCAGGCGGGGCTGAAGGCGATGTCGGCGCGGCTGCCCGAGGCGCCGCGCGACATGCTGTCGCTGCCGCACGTCACGCGCGCCAACTACGACAAGTACGGCGCCGAGCTGCTCAAGATCACCGCGGCGTACGCTCTCGAGAAGATGGGTGAGTCGTCTGCGGCACTAGGCCCGCATCAGTACGTCACTAATCGCTATCGCGTCAAAGCCGACATTTCCTTTCAAAATCATTTGAGATGACTCTTGTGTACCTGTACATTACATCACAACTTCTAGAAGTATCTGAAGTCTTAACTGTTTATCTTATTTGTAGTAATTAATGAAGGATGGCTCTAATTTGATTTTTTTAGGGCTTCTGATGCAGTATCAAGACGAACTAGAGCAAGAGAAGCCCGCGGACGACGACTGCGCCGAGGGCGCGGACGCGGAGGCGGACGCGGCCCGCCCGGCGCGCGCTGCGGGCGCCGGCGCCGGCTCCCGCGCCAGGAGCAGAGGACGCGGCAGGAGCTTTACTAGAGGAATTAAGAAAAGGTGAGCGACTGTTGAGCAGTGTGAACTGAGGCCTTGTGTTATAAGTTCGGAAGATGTAGGTATTGTATGTAACTTAACAAAGTTTGACAGGAGTTTTTAGAATGACCCGGGGGATTAGGTATAATAACTTTGACGTACGTTGGTTTCGAAATCGAATAAAGATTTTAAGGGAGAGGGGCGTTAATACAGACACTTGAAGTGGAAGATGTGGTTGGAATTTCAATAGAGGACTTGATATTGGTTGTCGAGTTTTAATAAATGGGTGGAACTATTTAAATCGAGTAGGGTTAGGTATTATTTTTGATTTAAGATGTTATTATATCTATTTTTGTTATATATTCACAATTATTGCGTTTTAGTCAAATTCTATTCGATAAAAGAGGGAAAGCAGGGGAGCTCACGATCCTTTCAAACGTGTCACTTATACGAGCCGGTGTAATCATGAATGATCGGAGTTGACGGGCAGCCTAACCGGGACATAATTAATATGTCCAAAGACCAATGAGTAAGAACGTATATTTTATATCAATCTTAGATTATATACAGTTGGTTAACGCCTAAACAAGCAATATGCGTTTATGCTACAGTAAACCATTGTGTTACTGTTAAATACTAAATGTAGACATTAGCTACATACCACAGCTTCCCCGTAAGATCCCTTCACCCCCGGGGTGCTGGAGAGAAATAAAAATCCAACGCATGTTACTTGTTTACAATCGAAGATGAGGACCACTGTGAAATTACTTATAAATAAGTTAAAACACTTTAAAACATTAAAATTAAAACAGTTGGTTGCCCTTGTGAAAAAGAAAATTCATGATCCAGTGTCACTGTAGGTATGTTAAAAGAGAGAATTAGAAAATTGTTTTCAAATGACCTATATAAAAAAAAATTTAATCCGTTACGGTTATCATTAAAATGTATTCATTAAAATTCTCCGTATGTTGATGAAAGAAAAAAAATGCTTTTAAATAATCTCTCTCTATAAAAAAAAAACTTTAAATCTTGTCGTTAAAATGTATCACATCGTAGTACTGGTATTGCGGTATCGGTACATTCACCCTATGGTAAAAGAATAATTAATGCCGTATAATGTTAGAGTCTCTGCTCTCAACACAAAATAAATGGGAATGGTTACCCAAGGGCATGGTCACCCTTTAAACAACAATGTGGGCTACGCTTCTGTGCGTACCCTATTCTCAAAAATAGTGAGCATGGTCACCCAAATGGCATATCAGGCCGGTCGCCTGTACTTAGAGTCACAAATACATTAAGACTAAAAGTCTCCAAATACTTTCACGGAGGACACGGTAGGTCACACTATGATCAAGTAAGAGGACTAGTGCTCTAACCGATGCAAGGTCACACTATGTAAATGTGCCTTCATCTCAATCATAAATCTGTACCACCTTACGAAAGTACCGAGAGAGTAAAAATTGAAATTAAAATTTCATTAACAAAAATTTCCTATAAGGAAAGTAATAAATTCAAGATTCAATTCACTAGACTAAATTATTAAATTATCAGTTCAATAACTAGTCAAAGTGTAATTATTGTTGAGACAAAAATATTCAAATTAACTCCCGAACGCACTAAGTGTAGGTATCGAATTTCATTCAATAAAATTTAAAGTTAATTATAAGTCTGCGAAGACGCTCGACCTGCTTAGGAATTTGCTTACGCGCGCGGGTGTCGGTTTCGGAGCGCGCGGAAGTTGCGAAATTTATTTACGACAAGTTGTGACTAGGTTAGTGACACTGGAAATAATTACGACGGAAAAATGTAATCACAAAATATCAAAAATAATGCAGATTTTTTTTAAATTAATTATATGAGCGTTAACCTGTTAAAAAAAAAACATATTAGAGAAAAAAAAGGATATAAAGAAACCTATGGTTGGGCGATCGGGCCTCCTCCTCGTCCTGTTGCGGGACTCCTGGAGTCCTGGTGTAGTCGCCATGCTATCTCGTCCTCTGGGTGGACCGTCTCTGCCCAGGGTTGGCTGGGCTGTAGTTGTTGTGGCGTGACTCGTGCAACTCGGACATTCCGGAATGTCCGATGCGCCGTCACAAGCGGCGTCTCCTGGGCGGAGCCGTGTGGGGTCATCGTCAGTCTGGCGGTTCCTCTTGTGGCGGTATCCAGGGCTGGCTGCGCTCGATGCGTCACCCTTTCGGTTGTCGGCTGCTGCGCTGGTGTCTCCGCCGGCTGCTGCGATGGTGTCTCCGTCGTCCTTTGGATAGGGGATGCTTCCTGGTCCCGGCGCTGGCGAGTGCCGGCAGGGGTACGGCTGCTGCGAGCCGCGTCCGCGGTGTCCCGGACAGTGCGACGTCCCGCCGCCGATACCGTTACCCGAATGCTCTTTACGACTTCGGGGGGTCCTACTATCGTGACGTCGACTCCTTCTACCGATATTTTTATTTGGGTCGCCATTGTGTTGGTTCTTGGAGTAGCGGTTGTGGTCTTCTTCTTTTCTTCTTCTTGTGGTTGAAGTCGTGGATCTGAAGGTTCTGGCTGCGGCTGCGTTTCAGAAGTTCGTCTTCGGAACGTTAGGGCAAGGTCGCCATGTAATAATGAATGATCGGAGTTGACGGGCAGCCTAACCGGGAGATATTTAATAAGTCCAAAGACCAATGAGTAAGAGCGTATATTTTATATCAATCTTAGATTATATACAGTTGGTTAACGCCTATACAAGCAATATGCATTTATGCTACAGTAAACCATTGTGTTACTGTTAAATACTAAATGTAGACATTAGCTACATACCACACCGGTAATATGCGCGGACGGACGGATTCGGGCAAAGTTCTCTATGCTCTACAATAATAGTTTTTTCTTAATTTCCGTCCGGCGGGGGGCGTTATTCGAGTTCGTCGACGACACTGACGTCGCTGGTGTGGGTCATTGTCAGTTCAAAAAACAAAATTCGTCCCTTCGGTTGTCAAAAGTTAAGAGCTTGTATGAATCTAGGTTATGTTGCTATTACATCGGATTATAGAAGAGGCAACGTTCTATATTCTCACAGGCATTTTATTGGAAAATTAGGCCCTGGAATCCTTAATTTCGCTAATGTCCACTGGAAAGACTTGAACTTAAATCTGATAATGTCTGATCCGTGTGCGGCAGGTTCAAGCGCAAGCGGCCGGCGTCGGCCGCCAAGACTAAGGCGGTGCGCGGCGCGTACGCGGCCACCTCGCGCGGCGGCTCCGGCCCCGTGCCCGCATGGAAGGCTGCAGGTCAGTGTCACACGTTACACGGTGTCGCACGCTACACGGTGTCGCACGCTACACGGTGTCACACGCTACACGGTGTCGCACGCTACACGGTGTCGCACGCTACTCGGTGTCACACGCTACACGGTGTCGCACGCTACACGGTGTCGCACGCTACACGGTGTCGCGCGCTACACGGTGTCGCGCGCTACACGGTACGCACTAACGCTGGCGGCGTGTCGCAGGTGCGGGGCGGCTGGGCAGCATGCCGCTGCCGCGCGCTACCAGCTCGCGGCCCGGCGTCTTCAGCGCCGCCTCCCGCAAGCTCAACCTGCTGTGACCGCCGACGCCCGACTCCGTGTAATTTTTAACTCATTTCACAGACACCGTTATCTCATTTCAATGACACTGCTTAATTAAAATCAACTTGTCTAAAATTGTTAAATATTTGCTGTTGTTATAAAATAAACCAGATGAGATAAATTCGAAATATAAAATTAAAATATTGTACGTAATGTCTCCGGATGACTTCGGCGGTTTTCACACTACCCACACGCTACGTCGTGAGAAGCGCGGTTGCCTTGAAAAAATCGAAAGAGATCAGTCGCGCGGTGCGGTGTGTTGCCCTCAGTATAAACATATCTGAGTTTATATGTGGTACTGATTTATGTCTTTATATTTGTGACACAGGGAAAAAAATCAAGGTAAAAATACAAATATGACCACATCTGATATAAACCAACTTTTATGCGCCCACGCTCCATAACGTAGCGCGTGACCGGTGTGAAGACCGCCTTAGAAAAACACTATTAGGTATGATTCCCGCTTACAAAATGACAAGCAAATATGTGCCTTAAATGTTTGTACGATAACAGTTGCCCACCGGTTAAGAAGCCTAACTGTAGTGTAAAAAGCATTCTTATACTGTTTATAAATAAACTGAAATTACATTAAAGACGGAGGTAAGGTTTGTTTAAAAGTGATCTGCTAGAAGCCACACCTGGAAATATCACTACTTGCCTTCCAATCTAACTTACGAAATATGTTGAAAATAAGAAAAAGTTCACATCTACCACATTTTGTCGTGTTCAAGTACTAAGGTTGGTGTACTTGCTCTAACTGCAGGCAGTTATACATATAGGTCTTGTACAGTGGTTTTAAAACAACAAGGACGCGATTTCATCAGTTCCTGTTAGTTATAAACGGAGCTCGAAATGTCCATTCGAGCCGAAACAGACAGACAGCATTTGAACTGCAACCTAGCTGCAAAATTGCAGGTCGAGGGCAGTTCTGTTCTGATGCAGTTGGCTTAACTAATTTGCTGTTTCGGTCCTTAACATGCAAATTTTACATCGCTCGGATCATGGTGACGGTGAAATTGAACTTTGATGCGCTTTTCTGATGTGATCTAATTTTTGTTTTTAATTTAATATTTGTCAATTCGTTACTGATTAATTTGTTGTTATTATTATACGTGCTTATTTCAAAATGTCAGTGTTCTTAGTTTGTAAGTATGATCTAATAAATACTTTTAATGATGGCAATAATTATGTTTTATTTTGCACGGCTGTGTTTGTATGAATTTCGGTTCTGTGGGGTCGTCACTAGTGATGAGCAGCTTGTAAGTTTCCAAAGTGTTACTTTCACTTAGACTTCATATAAGTTTCTGTACGTTTCCAAAGCGAAACTTACTCTTAAACTTCATGTAAGTTTCGAAAATTTTACATAAACAAACCGTTGCTAGGAAGCGTAAACGTGCGTATTGAGTGGCAGTGCAGCTGCCTACTGAGCTGGCGGTCCTGGGTTCGAATCCCGGTAAGGGCAAATATTTGTGTGATGTATTCGTACTTATATTTGTTTCTGGCTCATGCACTGTATTTATCCGAGTATTGAATTACGTACGTCTAATATAATTTTTTTTTATTGAAAATTCACAATAGACAGACGGGCTTAAAACAGCGGTTAAATTACGAGAAAGGTTGCAAGCTCTATAAAAAGGTCGTAAACGCCAAAGTAACTGTAATTACTTATTACCTTCTGGAAGTTATGGATTATACGCGCCAGATTGAGTGAAATGTTTTAATGCAGTATGGCACTTAACTAATATGTGTAACGTTCGAAATATAAGGACACCGCGCGGCACTTTACAACAAAAAAGGGAAAATTTGCATCTAGAAATCATGGATGAAAATGACTCAAAAGTTGTAGTTAACTGCCCAGAAGATGTGAGTTCTATCTTCTCTAAACAATTTTCTCAAAGTATTGGCACTCAGGATACTTCAAAGGAAGCACTTCTTTTGTTACAAACTAATGTGGCTAGGATACAAAATGATATGGTTCTTGATCCGGTAAATTCGGTAGAGGTCAAATGTATAGTTAAATTTTTTTTAAACCCAAAACGTCGAGTGGATATGACGAGATTCCTATATCTATCATAAAAGAAAACATCGACATACTTGCCGAACCATTAGTATATTTATTTAATGAATGCCTAGAGTCCAGCACATTCCCTGATCAGTTTAAAGTTGCAAAAGTCCTACCTGTGCATAAAAAGGGGTCTAAAAAAGACTCGAAAAATTACAGGCCTATTTCTCTCCTGCCAACACTATCGAAACTGTTGGAAAGACTCATTAAGGACAGACTGATAAAGCACCTTTATCTTTACAATATTATAAGTGAAAGGCAGTTTGGCTATCAAAAAAACAAGGGCACGAATGAAGCCATTACCACACTGCTCGAGGATATAGTCTCTCTACTTAATAATAAAAAGAAAGTGGCAGGGCTATTCCTTGATCTGAGTTCTGCTTTTGACACAGTCGATCACAATATCTTGCTTAAAAAAATGAAACATTATGGTATAAGAGGGTGAGTATTATCCCTTTTCCAGTCCTATCTTCGAAACAGACAGCAGTTCGTCGAAATAAAATGGGTTCACGACGATAAAGAAACTGTTCACAGATCCAAGATTACCAAATTATAAAGAGGACGGTTCCATACTACACACTTCCACAAGGTTCATACTAGGCCCAATATTTTTTATAATTTTTATAAATGACTTAATACCGTACATGCGTAATCTAACTCAGAACACTAAACTGGTGGTTTTCGCTGATGATACAAATGCCATCGTATCTGCAGAGAACATTAAACAATTGAATGACAGTGTAAATTTCGTCTTAGATGCTTTAAATACATGGTTCAGCTCAAACAACCTAAGACTGAACTGCACTAAAACAAATGCATTGCTAACCAAAACCACTGCAAGAAACAAATGACTGTCTACAAATTTCATCAAATGATACAGCAATCGAACAAGTAGATTCAGTAAAATTTCTAGGTGTTTGGATTGACTCAAGCTTAAATTGGAAAAAAAGAGTTGTTCTCAATAGTACATTCCATAAGTTCCGCTTGTTATGCACTCAGAAACCTCCGGGATGAAGTGAAGTTGTCCCAATTAAAGATGGCTTACTATGCTTTGGTCGAGTCCAAGTTACGATATAGCATCAAGTTCTGGGGAAACAGCTATCTGTATAACATCAATTCCGCCTTTTTTGCTCAGAAAAGGGCAATTAGAACCATTGTTCGGATACCTCAGACAACGTCGTGTAAGGCCTATTTTTCTGAGCTAGAGATCCTTACGGTACCCAGCTTATATATTCACGTGGTTCTTTGCGATTTAGTAAAATATCTTAGCTGCATAGAAACGCCAGAAGAAAGACAAGTGCGCCTAGCCACGAGGAGAAACGACTTGCCTCGAACGATAGATGCCAGACTTAAGATGGTTAAGCATTCTTCGGGTTTTCAATCCATTGCGCTCTTTAATATATAATAATAATAATAATAATAAATTTATTCAAAAAACATATTACAGCTGTGATGACTACGGACTAAACAGACTTATAACTAGACGATAATACTACGCGCCTGAACTAGGATAATCCTGTGTTTCAGGCTGAGAAAATGACAAACAATGACAACTTATTCATATGCAAAAATTTAAACACGATTGAATGCTTATGTTAATAAATTAAGAAAATATATACTATGGGTTCCTACGGGAACAACATTTATGCGTCCCTAAAGTAAAAAGTATATAAACTATATAATTAAAAATAATAAATCACTCACTTTAATACAATTAATAACTTCTCTGTATCGTCATAAGACAGGTTTTGCAGGGCGACCTTAAGTGTTTTCTTACAGATCACAGATCACGTAAGTAAGCGGGAAAAAATCTAACTTCGCATTAAGTCGGTTATATAGCAGTGGGCCTAGGAATTGAAAAAATCTTGAAGAGAATGCATGTCTGCAATGGATAGTTGGGCAAACAAAGTCTTTACGTCGCTTATTAGTATAGTCAGGGTTGTAAGGGAGTCTGGAATGTTGTTTTAGGACTGTGTTCAAGATATATAGTTGACGAACTGTCAGAATTTCACATGATTTGTATAAGAGGTTAGTAGGAAAACGAAAAGGACGGAAAGTGGAGACCTTGAGAATTGCTCTTTGTGCTCTTTCTAAATTCAGCAGAGTTGTTTTGGCAGTGCCACCCCAGGTAGTAATGCAGTAACTTAGCAGAGATTGACATAGCGCAAAGTACACTTTTTTGATTAATTGTGAGTCCGCGATAGAACGTAGTTTTTTGAAAATAAATATTAATTTACGGACTCTGCTGCATAAAGCTTCAATATGATATCTAAAGGAAAGAGACTCGTCGATTAGAATTCCTAGGTACTTTAATTTATTAGTTATAGCTATAGATGGACATAGACATTGATCGTCAGAGGGATCCTTACAGTTGTGCGCATACAGGGAATGGTCAGACACAGACGCGGTTAATTTCCGCATGGAAAATCTTATGTAATGTGTTTTTTCTGAGTTCAATGTTAGTAAATGATGCTGAAGCCATTTGTTGACCTCGTTAAAACCACGTTGCGCGTGATCATAAACTTCTTCTGAAGATTTTCCAGAAAAAAGAAGGGCAGTGTCGTCAGCGTATGAAATAATTTTACCATTTTTTATTGTCAAATTACAGAGGTCATTTATATAAATCAGAAATAGGGTAGGCCCGATTATACTCCCCTGGGGGATCCCAAAAGGGGTATTTTCACGATCAGAACTCACAAAATTGTCTATTTTTGTGCACTGTGAGCGTCCTTGCAGATAATGTGCAAATAGTTTAAGCTGTGTGCCTCTAATGCCTAATGCTTCGAGTTTGTGCAGAAGGATGGAAGTGGAAACAGTGTCAAAAGCTTTAGCAAGGTCCAGGAAGATTCCTATGGTCTGGTTACCCTTATCAAGTTCCTGAACTAAGTGATCAGTCAATTCATGAACAGCGTCGGCAGTTGACAGCTTTGGTCGAAAACCGAACTGACCTTCTGATAATAAGGATTGACTCTCTAAGTATTTTACTAGTCTGTTATTTATAATTTTTTCTAATATTTTGGATGTTGATGGTAATATCGAAATGGGCCTGTAATTGGATACTCGATCTTTATTTCCGGATTTGAAGACGGGAACTACGACGGCTTTTTTGAGGCATTTAGGGAAGATTCCATCAGAAAGACATTTTTGAAAAATAAATGTGAGAGGGGGAACAAATATGTGTCTAAATTGTTTAAGTATTTTGTTTGATATGCCATCCCAGCCAATTGCAGAATCGTTTTTTAGGCCCATAATAATCCGTTCAACCTCTTCCTCATCAGTATTTAGCAACACAAAAGATTTAGATGTATTTTTGTTGGATAAGTAGTTACTGGGCGAAGGTAGTAGCGGCAAGTTGCTCTGGATATTTTCCGCTAGATTTTTTCCTATGTTTACGAAAAATTAATTGGCATGGTTAGCTGATGATAAAGGTGATGTATGTAGTCGTGACAAACTTGAACAAGATTTCCGCTGTTTGGTAGTGTACGTAACTTTTTTGATGCACTTCCAGATTTGTTTACTATTTGAACCGGCCCTCTCTAGTTCTTTTTTTTCGTAGTCAGCCTTAACTTTTTTTAGTAAATTGTTGCAGAAATTGCGATATATTTTGTATGATGTTTGCAATATTAAATTGTCCGGGTTTGATTTAGCCTTTAAATGCAGTTTATCCCTGTGTCTCATACAGCGAATAAGACCCGGAGTAATCCACGGTTTAATATTATAATGTTTATTACTTACACGCACGTTTTCAGTGTTATGCAAAATTGCTTGGTGGACTGTTTGAATGAAGTATGTCATACTTGCGTCTGCGTCGGCAGAATTATAAACGAGGCCAAAATCGATGTTGCTTTGTCACGGTATAAGTCTTGTAGGGTCTATTCTTATTCTATAAGAGAGAAATTAAGTACCTAGACAAGATCCATGCAAATAATGTATAATTAAAATTATAATAATCCGACTATTAAAAAAATCTAAAAAAATCTCAGGGTCGAAGGTTTTTCGCAAAATATATATATAAATTTACACAGCCGCGATTTCTGATTTCCCTACGGTTAGGTACGCTCGCCTTAATATTCCGTCGGTGAAGATCGGTGCGCTCGCAATCGTGGCCGACTGTACTTCTGCGGCCGTCCGTCGAGGTGAATAGCGGGGTTTCAAAAAAACGGCGGCGATGTGTAGGCGGTGTAGGTGTGGACTGCGGTGGTGCCTCCAATCAGCAGGAACCCCAACTTTGAACCCTGGAACGCGCCGTCCAGAATGTATGAGAAAAGAGTCCGGCTACGATTTTGTGAGCATCCTTACGGCAATGAAGAAAAAGCGAGTAGGTACCTTATTGTAGAAGTGATGCCGTGGATGTTCACAATCAGAAGCGGAGATTACAATTTGAAAAAAAAGATGATGCAATAATTTATATTATTTTTGCTACAATAATGTGGGTGGAAATGAATAACGCCTTAATTCCGTTATACATACTAAATGAGATTGCAAATTCCACTTGATAATTACTATGAAATGAAATGAAGTAAAAGCAATGTAATTAAGTTATTTTTTTAAATCTAATTATTTCTACAACGTAATTTGTATTCAATAAATTTGCCACTTACCACAATATGGGGTTGAACAACACTCACGAATAATATAAGTTATTATTTAAATTATTCGAATAACGAGGAACGTTTAGTGACAAACACAATATAAAATTCGGTTACGTATTAATGTCTCATCGTAGCAGAGACCGAGAATATATGTGCCGTGCGTTCAGACTCGTAAGTCAATCGGGAGTGCAGTATGGCGATCTGCGAAATGCAAGTCACTAGATCCGCGAACAATAGAACTAGTTTGCCGGGCCACTAAAATGCTGCTCGCGCGCTGCCTTGCGGAGCGCTAATATGGCGCCGATGAATTCATGTGGCCGTTCAATGTTATGATGTAGTATTTTTGTAATTTATTTTTGTACAGTTAGTTGTAATTATTTGTTAAATATAAATTTATTTTATTGTTATATTTTAATTGTAGGTGTAGTTCTTTTATTAATAGTGTACTTTGTTTTTACGTTAAATATAAGGTTTGTTCATATTTACTTAAATTATTACTTATTTAAAGTAATAATAATATTATGTAACGTACTACGTTACATTTACTCCGCGCGTCTCCGAAAGGGTTTTGGCCTAAGACAAAACCCGTCTAAAAGCAATCTCTAGCATTACTCATTCATTCATCTCCTTCTCACTCTTCCTTTCAAAAAAATCACCAAACAATCAAACAGCAACAACTTTATACCTAGCGTTGTTGACGCAACCTGTCAATACTAAGAGGCAAAAACTGATGAAGCTAATGACTCATGCTAGAAACTAGATGTCATTGAGGGCGTTACTCACTATTTACAAGTTTTAGGTCCTTTATATGCCAGACTCCAAGATTCTTGCCTGACATATCTTCTAAAACATATACCAAGGGTGAACGTTTTTCAATAACTCGGCATTTAATGTATTTAGGCGCTAACTTCTTAGAAAAATATTTATCTTTATCACTAAGAATGTAAGTACGCTTAAATACTATGTCCCCTACATTGTACTCTGCTGGTTTTCTGCATAAGTTGTAATGCGTCGTATTCTTTACATGTGCATTCCATAATGAGGCCTGTACACCATTGAATATCGAAGATAGACAACCCAAGTTTTCGGCATAAATATCTCGCGGCAAAAACAAAACTTCCTGACCTATGTCTGAGTCAGTGTAATGCGATCCACATAAAACCAGCTCCCTGCCGTGAACGAGAAAAGAGGGAGTGTATCCAGTTGCTTCGTTTACTGAGTTATTGATCGCAAACTGTATCTTTGGGATAAAAGTGTCCCATGATCTGTGATCATTTTCAACGAATGTGGACAGACATGTAACTATAGTTTTGTTATAACGCTCGACCAGATTGATTTGCGGCGTATATCGAGGCGTAAAATAAATATTGGGTATCTTATACCTTTTGAATAAAGAGTCTGTAGTGGAACTAATAAATTGGCTACCATTGTCCAGAAAAATGGTTTGTGGTACACCATGAACTAAAAAAATCGAGTTTTCTAAAATTTGAACTACGGCTTCTGCTGTTGCACGACGAAGAGGAAAAATATTGCAATATTTTGAGAAACAGCAGGTTACTACAAGCATGTAGCTGTTTTGCTTGCGGGTAACAGGAAGAGGGCCAACAAAATCAATCGAGATCATCTGATGGGGACGAGAGCATTGTTTTGGACGCCCCATTTCTCCCAAAGTAGTGTGATTCTGTGACTTATACGATAAACATATTGAACAAGAAGACACAAACTGAACGACGCTTTGGTGCATCCCAGGCCAATAATAAGACAGTGCGAGACGATTATACGTTTTGAATATTCCGAGATGTCCAGCGGTCGGTTCAGAATGATTTTCAGCTATAACCTGTTCCCGAAGTTCACTAGGGACAACCTCTTTCCAAGAAAACTCGGAAGTAAGTTGTGACTGTGATTTGTTTTTTGAAAGTCTGTACAAGGAGTTATGTTTGATCATGAAATTTGGATAATTTCTCGGAGAATTTAGACAACCGTTATAAATTTTAATGTACCAATCGTCATGAGTGCTAGATATCGCGTTTGAAAGAGAAATCGCAGAAACTGGCACAGCGCGAGAGAGAGCATCGGGAATAACGTTATCTGCACCGCGTCGATGTTTAATCTCGAAATTGAACGATGATAACCGCACTCCCCAGCGAGCTAGCCTGCCTGTTGGGTTTTCTAGCGATAAAAACCATTTGAGAGCAGAGTGGTCAGTATACACCAACTTTTGGCCATTTTCGAGATAGCATCGCCAGTGCTCGAGAGCAACTAGCACAGCGAGCGTTTCTCTCTCTGTGATACTGTAGTTTTTCTCGGCACTGGAAAGAGATCTACTCATATATGCTACTGGGTGTTCCTTTCCGTCTAAAGTCTGCGTCAACATGGCACCAATTCCATAATTGCTGGCATCTGCGTGGACCTCCAAGGGTTCAGTATATACGGGACAAGAGAGGACTGGTGCAGAGACTAAAGAGTCCTTTAAAGCACTAAATGCCGCGTCAGCCTCTGGGGTCCACTGGAAGGGTGGTGCTTTCTTGCTATTGGACGTCAGTCTATTAAGCGGACCAGCCACCGTGCTAAAATTTGGAACAAAACGTCTATACCACGTCGCTGTGCCTAGAAAGCGTTTCAGTTGTTTTTAACTCTTAGGAACAGGAAAATTCAGGATGGCTTGTACCTTCTCCGGATCCGTACGCAGGCCACGAGCATCTACGACGTACCCCAAGTATTTTAATTCGCTGCGGAAAAAGCTACACTTATCGAAGTTAACCGTTAAGTTTGCCTGCTTCAATTTTTCCAACACACGCAACAGACGAGACACATGCTCCTCAAACGTGGAACTAATAATAATGATGTCGTCTAAGTAGGCAAACGTTTTAGACTCCATGTCACCAAACAATAGGTCCACTAAACGCTGCTGCGTGGCCGGTGCGTTTGTCAATCCAAAAGCTGTAGTTTTAAATCGCATGGTTCCTCGTCCCGGGACGTAAAAAGCGGTTTTGTCGCGATCTGAAGGTTCTATAGGAATTTGCCAAAATGCCTTCGAAAGATCAACGCTTGACAGGTACTTTGCGTCTCGAAGATTGTCCAAAATTTCCGAGACGTATGGCAAATTGTACGCATCGCGCTTGGTCACTGCGTTGAGCTTCCGACTATCGAGGCAGAACCTGGGTTGGCCATTTTTTTTATTGACAATGAGCACTGGAGAGGACCACGCACTTTCACACGGTTCAATGACATCCAGTGACAACATTTCGTCAACTTGCTCTACAAGAATGCGTTGCTTTTCTGGTGACATTCTGTAGTAACGTTGCCTAATAGGTTGAGCGTCTCCGGTATCTATCCTATGTGAAATCAACTCAGTTCTGCCCAAACCTTTTTCTGCCATAGAGATAGATTTAAATTGAGCAATAACATTATCAGCTATGGATCTCTGAGGCTCAATTAAATTATCATAAGAGTTAATGAATGACTCGGAATTTTTACCAAAATTATTTAGCTCTGCAAGAGGAACCTCCGATAATGTTATGCTGCCTAAGAACTTAGGACAAATTTTAAAACTGCGCCAAAAATTAATGCCAAGTATGATAGAAGTTCCCACCTCAGGGACCACGTAAGCCTTAATTATGTGAAACTGGCCTTCAAATGTGACGGGTAAATCTATATAACCGATGCTTTTTAATGATTGACCGCCGGCGGCTACCAAAGAAATGTCATCACTCTGTTGCAAAGTGCAGTCGGTTAAACAGCAATGAGCATTATTACCTACTATGCTGACTGCAGCACCAGAGTCAAGCAAAGCGCACGCGTCAATATCATTTATTTTAATTTTTACATAAGGCCTAGGATCATTATTAGGTTTAGAATGCAGAATTGTAGATATTCTATAAGAAGAAGAGAATGCTTTGACAAATGTCAGCCAATTGTCCCAATCTTCCTTGTCGAAGTAACTACAATTCTGCTCTGCTAGTTTTTTAAATGTTCATTTTTATTACACACTGGGCAATCGGGAGTCTTTACATCTTTCATGCCACATTTAAAACAAACGATTACTCTTTCTGCCTGGCATTGACGAATGTGATGAGAGTTACTACGACATCTAGGGCAGAATGGTTGTGGTTTACTTGATTGAACTGCTTGTATATAATTTTGTTGATGTGTTTTGACGTAATTTTGTTGATTATAATTTGTATATTTAGAATTATGACCTTTATTGTAATTACTATTATTAGATACTTGTTTATTATATGTATTATTTGTAAACCTGTGTGTATTTTTGTTAAATTCCTTAGAATATGCAAATTCAGGTGCAATAGTGTCCGAATTCGCCTTTGGAGGCTCCTGAAATTGTGAGAGACGAGAATGAAAAGTCTCGTAGTTACGGCACAGTAAACGTAAGGTGTCAATCGTTTTTATCTCTGCAGCTGAAGCTGCAAGAGTGCTGGCATAGCACGGTCTAATATTATGAAGCAGAATTTCGAGCTGTTCTGCTTCGCTTAGAGGCCTGGATAAACGAGAGAACATACCACTCATAATCGAAGTATATATAGTAATGTTCTCGCGCTCACCCTGAGTGCGAGAGCGAATTTCCGATATAAGCCGGTAGTCGTAGTCCGCCTGATCGAAATCCTCCTTCAGTTTGACAGCAAGCTCAGACCATGACGACACCGTGTCCCTAACCGAACGAAACCAATGAAGGGCATCTTCTTGAAATATTTCGGTGGCAAAAGATAAAATTTTTGTAGATGAAATGTTACGTGCTACAATGAATTCATCGACCCGCTGTATGAAAGAGCGTACGCAAGTCTTGCCATTAAATTTTAATTTGTTTAGGTCAGCTACAGTGCGGTCACATGACACCGATATCAAATTTTGTACCTCTGGAATCACTGCCGAGGTCTCGCCAGAAGTGCTAGATCCTGCTGGGGAATTATTGGATACTGAAGCAGCAGGCCTTTTGGCAAGAAGAGCCTCGAGCTTTTTTGAAGCAGCTTTATAAAATAGTGTGATTTCATTGTACTCTTTCTTTATGTCGTCACTACACGTTATCCTCGCTAGTCGATTATGTAAATGATGCAGCATATTTTGTGTTCTCAATAACGTAGGTACGTTAGGATCAACTAAATCAAGGTTATTTTGAATTTTAGATAGAACTTCTACACACCCCTTAATGTCCTGTCGAACATCCAGCGGAGACTCTAATATGTGCTCGGATGGGTATTCAGAAGCTAATTTTAAAATTTGTTTCCGTAATTCCTCTACAGAAGAAGCTGCGGTAGCACCACGGATCCGAACTTCATATTCTAGTTCCGTTTTTTGGAGTGAGAGATATTTGACAGGAAGCATTTTGTTCACAATTGGGTAAGTGGCAAGTAGCAACAAGCAAAATCAAAATATAGAAGGAAATTCTCCGATCTGTTACAAAAGCTGATGAAATGATGAACGTTTGGTTTTGATTGAGGTTAGTAAAAATAAAAAAACAAGTTAGTTGCAACCAAAAGTAAAAAAAATGCTACTAATGTGTACTTCACAGAATTAAAATAGTTCAGTTGTACAAAATGCCAATGCAATAATTGTAAATACACAATTTCGTTCAAATTAATAATGCCAAAAACAATTTAAAACTTTTAGACAAAAAACAAACACTTGTAAAATGTGGGTAGTAATAACATGTAAAAAACCGTTAAAAGTTTTACATTTAATTGCCTATAGCCTACAGTACACTTTAGTAGCTGTTAAAACCAAATAACATAAAATAAAACGTTGCACAAAAAAACAAGCCACAAACATACACTAACTACAAAAAAATAGCCGAAAAAAAAAAATCGATGACTGTGTAAATTTAACCACGTTGAAAGGCGCCAATGTCACGGTATAAGTCTTGTAGGGTCTATTCTTATTCTATAAGAGAGAAATTAAGTAGACAAGATCCATGCAAATAATGTATAATTAAAATTATAATAATCCGACTATTCAAAAAATCTAAAAAAAATCTCAGGGTCGAAGGTTTTTCGCAAAATATATATATAAATTTACACAGCCGCGATTTCTGATTTCCCTACGGTTAGGTACGCTCGCCTTAATATTCCGTCGGTGAAGATCGGTGCGCTCGCAATCGTGGCCGACTGTACTTCTGCGGCCGTCCGTCGAGGTGAATAGCGGGGTTTCAAAAAAACGGCGGCGATGTGTAGGCGGTGTAGGTGTGGACTGCGGTGGTGCCTCCAATCAGCAGGAACCCCAACTTTGAACCCTGGAACGCGCCGTCCAGAATGTATGAGAAAAGAGTCCGGCTACGATTTTGTGAGCATCCTTACGGCAATGAAGAAAAAGCGAGTAGGTACCTTATTGTAGAAGTGATGCCGTGGATGTTCACAATCAGAAGCGGAGATTACAATTTGAAAAAAAAGATGATGCAATAATTTATATTATTTTTGCTACAATAATGTGGGTGGAAATGAATAACGCCTTAATTCCGTTATACATACTAAATGAGATTGCAAATTCCACTTGATAATTACTATGAAATGAAATGAAGTAAAAGCAATGTAATTAAGTTATTTTTTTAAATCTAATTATTTCTACAACGTAATTTGTATTCAATAAATTTGCCACTTACCACAATATGGGGTTGAACAACACTCACGAATCATATAAGTTATTATTTAAATTATTAGAATAACGAGGAACGTTTAGTGACAAACACAATATAAAATTCGGTTACGTATTAATGTCTCATCGTAGCAGAGACCGAGAATATATGTGCCGTGCGTTCAGACTCGTAAGTCAATCGGGAGTGCAGTATGGCGATCTGCGAAATGCAAGTCACTAGATCCGCGAACAATAGAACTAGTTTGCCGGGCCACTAAAATGCTGCTCGCGCGCTGCCTTGCGGAGCGCTAATATGGCGCCGATGAATTCATGTGGCCGTTCAATGTTTTGATGTAGTATTTTTGTAATTTATTTTTGTACAGTTAGTTGTAATTATTTGTTAAATATAAATTTATTTTATTGTTATATTTTAATTGTAGGTGTAGTTCTTTTATTAATAGTGTACTTTGTTTTTACGTTAAATATAAGGTTTGTTCATATTTACTTAAATTATTACTTATTTAAAGTAATAATAATATTATGTAACGTACTACGTTACAGCTTAAATCACGTTCAAGTTTGTTTATATTTAATTTAGAGATTATTTGCGTACGAGTGGTGTCAGGAGGTTTTCGAAATAAGGTCAGTAGGGCTGCTTTGTGATCTGTTAATGAGGAGTTAGTAACTATAGCTATAGCGGGGAGATTTGATTTCAGCATGACATGGTCTAAACAGGAGCCGCTCTGGTGAGTAGGAAGCGTGTGCGCGGGGAGCAAGCCATGGAAAGCGCATTGGTTTAAGTATCGCTGAGCTGCTGGATCCGTGCTTTCTGGATGAATGTTGATATTGATATCTCCAATTAGAATACGACTTTTAAATGATGATAGATTACGCAGCATTTTATCTAAGGAGTCAGTAAAAGTATCGATATTTCTAAAAGAAGGAGGTCTATACAAGGCCAAGATTGCAAATTCAGTTCCAATTTTGAGCAGAATTCGATTACAGTCTATTATATTAGGCTCTTCAAAGGTAAGTTTTAAATTATTTCTCGCATAGACGACAACACCGTCGTTTTGATTGTAATAGGATTTGGTAGCATACATAGTGTAACCCGGCATGTCAGGCAAATTGCGTTCTTCGTTTAACCAACACTCTGTAAGACTCTGTAACACACAATAACATCACAATCTATTCCAAGTCTCTGTTGGAAAATGCTAAAATTATCAAATTTTTTATAAATGCTGCGTATGTTTTGAGTTAGTATCGTTAAAGGGTCACGGTCGGCATAGATAAATTGTTTGCAGTTTTCTACATCACATGCTTTACATTCTGATATCGAGAAGTTATCGAGGTCATGAATTAAATTAGCACTCATAATGTAAATATGTCTACGTTAAAAAGCTAAAATGAAAATTAAAGGACGGCGCTCTCAGGCGCCTTCATCGTCTCTTATTACAGGGACAGGAACACACCTGTGTACGCGTGTTTCCTGGACCTTTCGAAGGCTTTTGACCTGGTTGTTTACCATATACTGTGGGACAAACTAGCCAAAGCTGGTATTCCTGCCGAGTGTATACAGTTGTTAAGGTATTGGTATAACAATCAGGTCAATCAAGTGAGATGGGGTGGGGAGTATTCAGACGAATATAAGCTTGAATGTGGGGTTAGGCAAGGGGGGTTAACATCTCCCATTTTGTTTAACCTTTATGTCAACGAGCTTATTGAGGGGCTCAGCAGCGCGCGTGTCGGTTGCCATATTTGGGGAACGTGCTTTAACAATATTAGCTACGCGGACGACATGGCGCTGCTGGCGCCATCAGTAGGCTCCCTTAAGAAACTCATCGCTATATGTGAGGGGTACGCCATTCAGCATGGTCTAAGGTACAACGCAAGAAAAAGTGAGCTAATGATATTTAAGGCTCCAAAATATAATTCGAGATCGACTGCGCCTACGATCATGCTGGGGGGGGGTGCCCCTTGGGGTAGTGGAGAGTTTCAAGTACCTGGGGCATTTTCTCACCAGTGATTTGAAGGATGACATGGATTTGGAAAGGGAAAGGAGAGCTATGGCCGTGAGGGGGAATATGGTTGCCCGCAGATTTGCACGTTGTAACACCCAAGTAAAACTGACGCTTTTTAAAGCATATTGTCAAACTTTCTACACGTGCAGTCTGTGGGCGAAATTCACCCAGAGGGCCTATAACTCTCTAAGAGTCCAGTACAATAATGTCCTGAGGATGCTGTTGAGGTTGCCGAAGCACTGTAGTGCATCGGGCATGTTCGCGGAGGCGAGAACAGACGACTTTTACGCCATTAGACGTAAAAGAATTGCGTCTTTGCTTGCCCGCGTGCGAGGCAGCAGCAACGGCCTCCTAAGGACATTATCCGAACGTCTTGATTGTCATCTCACTAAATACTGGATTGAGGTGACATCAGGCAGGGCTAAATAGTGTAGTTGTTTTTGTTTTGTATATACTAACATAGGTAATTAAGTTCTTTGTAACTAACACAATATGGATCTAGGTCTGAAATAAACATATTTTATTTTATTTATTTTATTTATTTTATTTATTTATTTATAATCTATCGAGTTTATATACCGTTTTTCAGCTGATTTCCTTGCTGGGCATTCAGCATCGCCAGTCTCATGGTCATTCGGCTTGTTGAAGTGCTTGCATGTGGCGCATTTGGCAGGCTCGGTCTTCTTGGTACATTCCTTGATGGAGTGGCCTACGATGCCGCAATGACCACAGGTCTCGGCCTCACTTTTACACGATTTCGCCGCATGCCCGTATTGCTGACATTTATAGCATCTCGTTCACAAAGACTCTTTCGCCTGATATTAGTGCCTTTCTGATCGGAGCAGGGACTTCTATTACATAGTTGCAGGTCTCAGCGCCTTTTTTGCCTGACTTGTGGCTAAGCTTCGTCACGGTCAAAAAAATTTCCAAAGGCAGGTCAGACATTTTGTCGGCTAAATTTTGCTTATATATACATTTGAAAACGTCTAGTTCCTGCATGGCCGCGGGAACTCCAATGACGACTACCCTTGGCTTTCTCTTCTGCGGTTCGTCCACTGTGAGTCCTGAGGTCGTAAGTTGCGCCGCCTGTTTGAGTTTTATAATGTCACCCTTTGACTCCGTGCTGATGATGACGCCGCCATTTCTAATTTTTCGCACCCCCCTAACGTGCAGGTTCATCTCATCCGGCTTGATTATTTTTTGGACTAGCGATTTGGTCTCCTCGCTCGTAATCTGTTTGTCGGTAGGATAGATCGCTACCGAGCTGGTGTTAGTGGGCTGTACGTACCGTGCCTGATTCTTCTTCAACATGTCGGCAAAAGTAACTGGAGATAAATTTAATAGGTTGCCGATAGAATTAAAGACAGTGACAAGTGTCAACATATTTAAAAATAAACTGAGGTCTTTCTTGCTGATGAAGTGTTTTTATTCGGTTGATGAGTTTTGTAGCTGCTGGCACCTTAGAGCGCGCACTGTAAAAAGCTTATGTCATTATGTCATGTCTATTGTTGACTTAGAAATAAAATATCGCAAACATATTAAATGATTTTAATGTTTTAACTTATAAAACATTCAATATACTCTATGGTTTTAACTTGAGGCCCTAAAGTGGTGACCCCGCATTCAGAGCAGCACCTAATCTGTAGGAATCATGGCTTCAGACGACGAGTCATTCCAACCTGCAGTAGATAACCCGAATCAAGAAATCTCAGGTATTGCAACAAATTTTCGAATTCCACCATTATGGCGCGACAGAATACGACTTTGGTTCATACAATTCGAAGCTATAGTCGCGCCACTTAAAAAAAGTGACCAACAAATATACGAACTGCTAATAGCGCAACTGGAACGGCAGGATGTTGACGAGATAAGTGACATTTTGCTTGAACCACCAACAACAAGAAAGTTTGAAGCGTTGAAAAATAGATTGATCTCCGTCTACGAAGAATCGAAAGACCGCAATCTGCAGCGGCTTTTGTCTGAAATAGAACTCGGCGATATGAAACCGTCGCAGTTGTTGCGCCGTATGAAGACTCTCGCTGCGGACAACATCTCCGAAGCAGCACTGCGAATCTTGTGGTCCAACCGCTTACCTTTTTCCGTTCGAGCCGTCGTAGCAGCGAGCGATACTATCATGAAGGACGTAGCTTTGCACGACATAGCATTGATGGCTGACAAAATTCTAGAGCAAACTCGTGCAGAATTATCCGCCATTTAGACGCCAACTCCGGAGCAATCTTCATCCTCGACAACGAATTGTAAAGTATTTTCTCAATCACCATTAGAAGACAAATTAGACAATCTTGTTCGAGAAGTCGCCGAGTTGAAAGTTCAGCATAAACAGTACCGCCGTAGTCAGCGTCCATCCGCGGGATTCGTTACACCGTTCGTACGCTCCTATTCTCGCCCACGCGCGCGGACAGTAAGCAGTCGTGAGTTTCCATCAGATGGTATTTGTTATTACCACAGACGTTTTGGAGATTCTGCTTTCAAGTGCACCATTCCATGCAATTACAAGAGGGAAGAGAAAAGGGAAAACTAATTCCTGCGTTAGCTGAGGCGGTAACTAACGCGTGGGAGAACTCACACCGCCTATTTGTTACTGACAAATATACCAAATCTAGATTTCTCATAGACACCGGTGCAAATATTTCTGTCATACCAAAACCAAGAGGGTTCTACTCACAACCAACGACTTTCAATCTTTACGCAGCGAATAATACCACAATATCTACTTTTGGCGAGAAGACATTGGAGCTAGACTTTAATTTAAAACGACCATTTAGATGGAAATTTATTATCGCTGCAGTCAGTAAACCCATCATTGGCGCCGATTTCCTTAAATATCACGAATTACTCGTTGATATTTCTGGACGATGTCTCATTGACAAAAAAACCAACTTGGCTATTAGAACACCAGTGTGTAAATCCACCGAGCCAACCGTTCGCACCATTGATCTGGAGCAGAAATACCATAATATTCTCAACGAGTTTCCTGACGTTATACGTCCATCCTCAACCAAAAACTCCGAAACACAGCGTCGAGCATTTTATAGAAACCAGTGGACCTCCTGTATACGCGCGACCGCGACCTCTGCCGCCTCACCGGTACCTCGCGGTTAAGAAGGAGTTCGACCATATGATGGAGCAACAGCTGTGCAGGCCTAGCAAGAGCCCATGGGCAAGCCCGCTCCACGTCGTACCAAAGAAAAACGGTGACATACGTGTCTGTGGAGACTATCGACGGTTGAACGCGGTCACAAAACCCGATCGTTACCCAGTGCCTCGTCTAAGAGATTTTACGTATCAACTCCACGGCATGAACATTTTCAGCACCATTGACTTAAAACCGAGCATATCAACAGATACCCATGAATGGAAATCACATTGAAAAAACTGCCATCATTACTCCATTTGGGCTTTTTGAGTTTCCCAGGATGAGAGAGGGGCTCAAAAACGCTGGTCAAACATTTCAAAGATTCATTCATCAAGTCCTTGCTGCTTATTTTTATTAAAGCAGTAACGTCTGCTAACGTAAACTAAATGTTTACAAATGAAGCGAAAATTGAAAAATTTAATGATTCGGACAGGATTCGAACCTGCGTTTCCAACGGCTTTCAACGGTTGGAAACGCAGGTTCGAATCCTGTCCGAATCATTAAATTTTTCAATTTTCGCTTCATTTGTAAACATTAAGTCCTTGCTGGTTTAGATTATGTTTTTCCATTCATCGACGACATAATCATTGCATCTAAGGATGAAGAAACACACGAAAAACATCTTCGGACAGTCTTACAACGATTGAACGAATACGGTATTACCATTAATCCCTCGAAATGTCTTTTGGGCCAGGATTGTGTGAAGTTTCTCGGGTATACCGTGACACCTGAAGGCATTAAACCACCTGATGACAAGATACAAATTATTAGTAACTTTCCAAAACCTGAAACCGTAGAACAATTAAGAAGGTTCCTTGGGATTGTAAATTTCTATCATGATAGTATTCCCAACGCAGCCCAAATTCAAGCACCCTTAAATTCATTCTTACACAATTGCAAGAAACGCGATAAAACTGCCATAGTATGGAATAATGAAGCAGACAACGCATTTGAAATGTGTAAGAAAAGCATGAGAGACGCGGTAATGCTTGCACATCCTTCTCACAGCGCGCCTATAGCTCTTTTTTGCGATGCTAGTGAGCAGAGCGCGGGTAGCGTACTCCAGCAGCGTGTCAATAACAAATGGCAGCCGTTGGGATACTTCTCCAAAAAATTTTCAACAACACAACAGAAATACAGCACTTTTGACAGAGAACTTTTGTCCATCTATATGTCTGTTAAACATTTCAGAAAATTGTTTGAGGGCCGTGAGTTGATTATTTATACGGATCATAAGCCGCTGACATACGCTCTTATGGAAACGTCATCAGAAACCGAAACTCCCCGTCGCACCAGACAGCTTATTTTTATCAGCGAGTTCACAAACGACATTCGTCATATCAGTGGACACGACAATGTCGTTGCAGACGCTTTGTCACGAATTGAAACCATTGCCACGCCTACATTATTTGACAATGACAAGCTTGCAAAAGCTCAAAAAGCCGATGCAAGTATCACTTCTTTATTGCTTAAGAAAAACATTCAACTAAAGAAAATTATAATGCCAAATTCGCTACAGCCTATTTATTGTGAAGTATCAACGTCTGCCATAAGACCTTACATACCTGCGGAATTCCGTCGTGAAGCATTCGATGCTATCCATAATATGAGCCATCCGGGTATAAGGACAACAAGAAAAATGATTCAAGCTCGGTATTTCTGGCCATCTATGAATAAAGATGTCGGTGTTTGGGCTAAAACTTGTATACAATGTCAACAATCGAAGGTCCAGCGTCATACATCAAGTAATATCGGGACGTTTACGCCTAGAGCACGTTTCGAACACATCCATACAGACCTTGTTGGACCTCTCAGTGTTTCACCAGAAGGCCATCGGTATTTATTGACAATTATTGACAGAACAACGCGTTGGCCCGAGGCGATTCCAATACAGGATATAACAGCCGAAACCGTAGCCAAAAATATTTACGAAGGATGGGTTGTGCGATTTGGATGCCCGGTTACTATAACCACTGACCAAGGCCGTCAGTTCGAAAGTGAGCTTTTTTCGTCAATAACGAAATTATTAGGAATGGATAGAGTCCGCACTACTGCATATCACCCAGAAAGCAACGGAATCATCGAACGCTGGCACCGGTCTTTAAAAGCGGCACTCACAGCCCGGCTCAGCAACCGAGAGAAGTGGGTCGAAGAATTACCTACTGTGCTATTGGGACTACGCTCGGCGTTACGCAGCGACTCCGGTGTTAGTGCGGCTCAACTCATATATGGCTGTTCATTACGATTACCGGGTGATTTTATGGTTTCATCTGCTCAGATGAAAGAACCCATCATGAACTACAATTATGTTGAGCAGCTACGCAAAATTATCATAGACTACAAGCCTGCAGAGAAGGTGCACAGCAGCAACAGAAGCATTTTTGTACATCCCGATTTGTTGACGTGCGAGAATGTTTTCATACGAGAAGATGCTGTGCGCAAACCGCTACAAGCCCCATATAAAGGACCTTATCCAGTCTTGAAGCGCACTGACAAAGTGTTTGACATACAATTGCCAGGACGAGTTGTCGCAGTGTCTATTGACCGTCTCAAGCCTGCCTACACTTTAAATTTAAATGTATCTCAAGATGAGCCTCTTGCAAGAAGTACTAGGTCAGGCCGAACCATCAGACGACCAGTACGCTTTGCTTGAGGGGGAGCCCTGTAGCTGCTGGCACCTTAGAGCGCGCACTGTAAAAAGCTTATGTCATTATGGCATGTCTATTGTTGACTTAGAAATAAAATATCGCAAACATATTAAATGATTTTAATGTTTTAACTTGAGGCCCTAAAGTTTTATCAGCACAAAAATGTCAATAACTGAAACATATGTATAGTAGTTCTGTTAATTATTTGATAAAGTGGACATCATCAATACCTGTTAGTTAATTATAATTAATTATTAATATTTGATTAATAATTTAAATATTGACATTTTAACTATTGTAAATTTCATTGTATTATCTAATTTTAGTGAGTTATTATTAATTATGGTTGTTTAATTTATTGTTATTGTATTTTTTTTTATTAATGTGATTTCAAATGCAATGTAAATTGTTAATTGAATAAATACTTATGACTTATGACTTACGTCATTTTAAATAAAAAAAAACAAAAAGTTTTCATTGAAAGTACTTATAAGGCCTCATATTCATGAATTTTTCCATAATTTTTTGACCCGTGGTTGAAAAGTTTTTTTTTTTTATTATTTGTGAAGAAACAAACAGTCTTAAAATAATATAACATTGGTGTTGTCATAGGACTAGAAATCACCTTAATTGTAGACCTATAGTTTCATACATAGTACCTATTATAGTGTTGAAAATTTTACATTACACTGACCAAAAGTTTTACTGACAAATTTGTTGCCAACAGAAAAAATAAAAAGCAGTTTACTCAACTATAAATTAAACAATTAAATCCAAAAAACAAGACATTTTTTTTATACATAAATTTGGAATCGCTTACTACTATTGTTAAACTTAATAAACCTAGGAATACTCATACACACTGAGTTTCCAACAAAGAAAATACATTTGTTTTATACATTGCCAACGAACTGCAAAACAAGTCTGCCTTCATACATTTCTCATTGTACAGCTTGCATTGCATGCGCGTTTAATGTACGAGTGACCCGCGTGTTTGGTTTTGCTCCTCCAAAAGTTAGAGGGTAGACGCTGTTTTCTTGATTTCCGGAGCGAATATTTACAAAACCGCTGACTTTATCAAAAAATAATGTTTGGAGATCCCTATAATAAAGACCTATTCAACGACTCCCCACACACTAGTGTTGAAACGAAAAAAAAAAAACACCCCCACTTTAAGTGTACGAGCGGTACCCGAAAAAAAGTGTTTTAATTTTACCGTTTTGTCGGCGTGATACATACACATACTCATACCAAATTTCAGCTTTCTAGTACTAATGATCACGGAGCTAAGCCGCGGACGGACGGACAGACGGACATGGCGAAACTATAAGGGTTCCTAGCGACTACAGAACACTAAAAATTACATTGTAAATAAAAATGCTGTCGCGACTGTTTGGGAATTGCTGAAATTTGTCGTTTTAACGTTTTCAGCCCCCATATCTCCGCCGTTATGAAAAATTTCAAAAAACTGTCTTGTTTTTTTATCGAACTTACAAAATTTCATGAGAATCGGTTGAGAGAAACGAGGTTTCTTAAGCGAGAACAATCGGAAATCCGGATATCCGTCCCCGAATCAAAATATCGTTTAGTCATGTGCAGCAAGTGTACCCAGTGGGTAAGTGTCCGTATGGGTATGTGTATTTTATGGTAGTTCAGATTACAATTTTCAAGTCTAACGGCATTTTGTGAGCCATTTTGGCAACATGACTTTTCCGATGTAAAAAAGCCTGCTGAATTCGATTCTGAATGTTGCCAAGCCGAATTTTGCCCCTCTCCCCCCATTTCCCCCCTTATACTTATCCTTATCTCAAAATATGTCCCTAATCACGGTTTTTACGGTTTCAAACAAAAAGTATTACAGTTAGAAAAAAGTATCAAGGACAAAAATGATCTCTATAAAATTTACTATAAAACATGGTGTATAAACTTTTTTAGTAGGCCTTATGGTTTGTGAATAATTATCTTCCCGAGCTTCATTATTTATTTTTTATTTTGCTAAACATTGTATCAAAAAAAAGAAGAAAAATTAAAAAAGGAGCTACCTTGTGGAATAGACTGGGAATCGAACCCGGTACCTCTGGATTGCCGGCCCAGCGCGTTAACCACTTCGCTACCCTAGCTCCAAGTAGCCTGACGAATTTTTTATTTCTTTTTTTTCTAAGCTTTTTTAGTAGGCCATATGGTTGGTGAGAAATATCTTCCCGAACTTCATTATTTTTTTTTAAATTTGATAAACATGGTCGAGGCATTGAATTACACTTATTTTGGGATAATTGGCATCGCACAGGATCCAGCCGCACTGGAGCGCTGGAAGCTGACATCCAGTTGACATGCTGCTTGTTATCTGTTAAGACTTACAAGGCTTTCGGTCATATGCAGACGTCAGATTTACACGCAACACTGTATCCAGGTCGGGCTAAAGGGACGTAGAAAATAAAAATGCTTTGCTTCCGACAGTTCTACTCCAGATTCTCCTAATACGTGCCTTAGAAATGTAGTTACCCAGGATCTTGCAATAGAAAAAAATAAGTTGTCGCTTCTCATTGCTAAGCAGCGGCTTCTCCAAGTAACGAAGTTTCTTTCCGAAAGGCTCGCCAATAGCAGGTCTACAAGCTCCTACGCTAAGGTCAAAATGAATAAAGGCCCGACCTTCAAAGACAAGGCAGGTCGTTCTAAATGTGCCATTGCTAAAACTACGAACAAGGAAAACCATAGCGTCTAACCACGCTTGACAGCTTTGACGAGGCTGGGAGAGCTTTAAGTCTGCGAGAGATCTTGAAATATGAGCTACACGCTGTCTCTATGGATATTTACATTCCGGATAGATCTCTGAGGGGCGGGAAAAGTCCATTTTTTTCAGGCTAGTCACCGAAACAGTGGAATGTCCACAAGTTCTTTTAATCACTTGTAGGTGCTGACCTCATTATTGCTGGTCACGGCCTTCGAGAAACTAAAAGATGCCCATGCTTTCTTTGCAGTATGATAACGCATAACAACTATAAGTGTAGGGTTCCGGAGAGTGGACGTATTTTTTCTTCTTTGTGTCTCTTCATGTATGAATTTTTTATTTTATTTTTTACGTTTACTGGTCCCTTAGCATTACGGCTGCAACGAGACATAAGTGGTTATTATCAGCTCGCCAGATCCGGAAGATTATTGGTTCAAAAACCATGTCGTTCCTTAAAAATTACCTTCAAACAAGGTTGAGCTCGCAGGTTTTATTCCGCGAAATTATCGCCTCTGATTTGCAGATAGACTAAGGTTCAAGCGTCACCGCCTGAGATCAATACCTCAAAATTGCGTGCTATGAGGAAACCGACGCAGAAGACTGGTTATTAGTGTGATTCGTCATCATGACAGAATTAAGGGAATGCTTTAGAGCGTTAGAATTTTCTGGAGTTCAACTTAGGCACTGGCTGTGATTCGAACGGCTTTATTGCAGGTTATAAAATAATGAAATTAATCGTATTTGTATTAAAAGCTTAATCGTTTGGGTTTCTAAAACATTTACCTAGACATTCCTTTCATTAAAAGTATTCCGTTTTCAGGTATTTGCAACCGTGAAGCATGGATGTGATACCTATTTCGGAAGCACTGTGAACTACTCGATTGTAAAGCTTGCTACCAACCCTGATGTGACGACCACGACCACTCTGCCAAGAGTGTGACGACAAAGAAGAAGAAGTGAACTACTCAATGGGATCGGCATACACCCCATAAGCGAAAGCAGTAATGTTGCGGCTGAGAAGTTCCTGGCTCTGCTGTACAAGTCGAGTATGTGACGTTGCAGGCTATGCCCTGTTTGGCACCACACCAGCTCCTGAGTGTTTGCCCCCAACATCAGACGCAAATGTGGCAGTTTTAGAACGACCCGCCTTGTACAGTTCTTTGAAGGTCGGGCCTTTGTTCATTTTGACCTTATCGTAGTAGCTTGTAGAAATGCTGTTGGTGGGCCTTTCAGAAACAATCTTCGTTGCCTAGAGTGAGCCAAGCTGCTTAGCAGCACAATGTTGTTCGGTTGCAAGATCCTGGGTACCTGCATTTCTAAGGTACGTTTCTGGAGAATCTGGAGTAGAACTGAGCATTTTGAATAACTTCATGGTCGGAAGCAAATCATTTTTATTTTCTACGTCCCTTTTAGTCCGACCTGAATAGAGTTGTGTGTGAATCTGACGACTGCTTATGACCGACAGCCTCGTAAGTCTTGACAGATAACAAGCAGCATGCCAACTGGACGTCAGCGTCCAGCGCTCCAGAGCGGCTGGATCCTGTGCGATGCCAATTATCCTAAAATAAGTGTATTTCACTGCCGCGAACGTGTTTATCACATAGAGGTCGCTATAAGGTGTAAAAAACCTTTCAAATAAAAAATGCAAAGATCGACACTCAAAGCATAAGAAAGAAAATAAAAAGAAATAAAAAAATCGTCAGGCTAATTGGAGCTAGGGTAGCGAGGTGGTTAACGCGCTGGGCCGGCAATCCAGAGGTACCGGTACCGGGTTCGATTACCGGTCTCTTCCACAAGGTAGCTCCTTTCCATCTTTGTATCAATGTTTATCAAATAAATAATAATAATGAAGTTTGGGAAGATATTGCTCACAAACCGTAAGGCCTACTGAAACAATTTATACACCATGTTATAGGAAATTTTATAGAGATAATTTTTGTACTTGACACTTTTTTCTAACTGTAATACTTTTTGTTTGAAAACGTAAAAACCGTGATTATTTAGGGACATATTTTGAGGTAAAAGGGGGGGAAATGGGGGGAGGGGGGCAAAATTCGGCTTGGCAACATTCAGAATCGAATTCAGCAGGCTTTCTTACATCGGAATAGTCATGTTGCCAAAATGACTCACAAAATGCCGTTAGAACGGTAAAGGAAGCCGATTTTTAACTACCAGTCTATTTCAGTCCGTAATGAATGGGTTTGCGCACACTTAGGTACCCACTCTGTACACTCGCTCTACATGTCTCTAATTATATGAAGGCTTTTTGAAAAAACATACCTCATCCACCACAGAACATCGACAGATTACTTGCGTCACAAGGACAAACAGCATTGTAATGTAAATACCTAGTGACCTGTGGCAGTATAACGTTATCATTTTGATAACTTAGCTGTCACTAGAGTAGGTCACTGTGGCGCAAAACTGAAAAGATGTAGTTCAGACAGATTTATTAGGTTAGGTACCTAATGACTAAATCCGAAAGTTTATACTGTACCTACTTAAGTAGGCTACAAGAGCACTATTACGAGTTTGAATCTACCGGCATATCACAAGAGGGCACCGATGTTAAAAAAGTCTCTAGATCCGCTTCTGTATAACGTCTCTATTATCTGTAAGCGTCATTTACAACAAGTCAACTAAGTTTCTTAGAGATTAATAACTTCAATCGAGCATAAGTCGAATGTCGCTCGACATGTTTCGAATCGGTACGCGATTCATCATCAGGAGAGCCGATCAGTCGCGGCGGCGGCCAACCGAACACGTGGTATTCGACTTCTACGACGTGAGTAAACCCGTTTATGTAATTTAATATGTTTGAGACTCACGATAGTTTTCTATGTAAAGTACAATAAGTAATTATGTACTATCATATACTTTTATCATTGAGTGTACCTATAAAAAGAGCTATTTTATGTTTACGTAAACATTAATTTATACTACTGGTAAATTCGTATTACCAGCGGCCCGTCTAACACAAGTTGCCGCGATAACATTGGTCGCGGGATAAAGCGTCACCCGCGAGTTTTTTTTTGTTTTTTCTTACCTTGCGGGTCCTGAGGGACCCTTAGCACTGGTTGGTCCTGTCACGGTGCGTCCTTTAGGACACAGCGCCGCAAACCACCCGCGAGAAAGAGTCGCGTGTCGCAGGCGTGCTGGAGGAAACAGGAGGACAATAATTATTGTCATACATGTATAATTTGTTACGAAGAGTAAAACTGTTATTTGTTACGCACATTACTCGGCCACATTCAGGAAAATAAATAACAGGTTGAGGTCACTCACCACGATAAAACACTATAACAACTGTTCCGCGGGTTTGCCTGCGTTAATTGTTGGCAGGTATAGTTGCAGGGTTTACAGTATAGGAATAGGATGTATGTCAGGCGACTGCACGCGGTGTAAGACATACCATACCTATACATTTACAAAGATCAGATCAATCCGGTTCACCGGATCCTGTGGTAGCCCCTCGCGAATGTAGGGAGTTGGTTTCAAAATTGTTGTTTTATAACAGAATACTGTAAGTACCTAATTAAATTATAGACATAAAAAAGGAATGATTTTGATTGCCTCCAGATGAAAATAGCACTCCAGTCATTGAGCAGTAAGTATTCCGCAATATCAAATAAATGTATATATATTATTATTTAAAGACAATTAAATTTCTAAATTACATGGGAGATTCTTACACAAATCGACCTAGCCCCAAACTATGCAGTCACACTGTGCCAATTAATTGCTATAGCAGTTAGGGACCCAGATGATGCGACATAACATAAACTCAAACTGACTATAAACTATAATACTTACCAACCAGTAATTTTTCAAAACATCCTATAAATGACTAAATTTTCTTAAAATACATATGTCATGCTTATGAGGAAAACTGGACATTTTATGACTTGTGTAAATGAGTAAGTATAACAGGCTAGAAAGAAACATTGGCTCATTACTAGTCTCACCTAGATCGGAATGAGTGGTGTTAGGGAGATGCTGACGCTGCTAGTGTTGCTGGCCAGGCCGGCCTCCGGTGCGGACGGCGGCACGGACGACCGCTGGCACCCGACCATATCCGCGATGTCCGCCAGCCAGATCGGAGCCAGCTCCCGGTCACACAACGGCCACCAACTCATCCTGGCGCACCGGGAGCCGGTGACCTTGCTGTGCGCCGGGGCCGCCGCCGCGGCTCTCGGAATCCGCCACGGCGACGAGCGTCTGGAAACGGAGGAAATCAATTCGACTACCATTCAGTTTTGGATTCGGAAGCCAAATTTAGCGCCGAGCACGTACAGCTGCGCGTACGAGTCTGATACTAGGCGCCAAGACTCTGTGACCGTCATCGTCCGGCCCGCGATGTCGTTGTCGGCCCCTCGCGCTCGCTGGACCTTGGACACGTATGATGAGCGACGTGTATATTTTGTACCTCTAGGAGAAGATTACGAAGTATTTTGTAGCGGTTATGAAGGAGCATCCTTGTATATCGAGGGTAATAGTGATCCATCGAAAACGTACAGGAAATCGCAATCCGTGAACAGGACCACGGTGAAGCACACGGCACGGGAGGACCGCGTCAGAGAACTCAACTACTGGTGCGTCAACGAAAACATTATTTCTACGCAGATAACGGTGGTGACGGACGACCAGCCCGAGGCTCGACATTTTCGCTGCATTTCGTATCAAAGACGCCAACTTGAGTGCACGTGGAGTTCTTCAAGTACAAGAAATTCGTTTAAGTTGTTCTTATTACATGTAGAAGAGAAAAAATGGCAGGCCCCAAGACTTCTCTGCTCCGACTCCCCGGGCGAGTCCCACCGGGCCTGCTCGTGGATCAATATTGGGGGTTACGATCATGACTACTTTTACATTTATTCGGGTAATTTTACGTTACTGTTGCAGTCTTGCAACGAAATATTTTGTGATAATCGAACATTTAATCTCAATCTCGAATCGGTTACGAAGCAAGACCCTCCTGCTGAGGCAAAACTATTGCACACAAGCCCACGCGGTGCCGCTGTGGCATGGCGTCTACCCACCGAACCGTACGTCGACTCGGAATACGAGTATAGACTGGAATACAGACTCCTCGGGAGCGGCTGGCGACAGGCGAATACATCGTCGGTGCGATGCAATTTAACTGGTTATCACGGGTACATATGCGAGTCTTCACTTGATCTGCCGTGCTCGGACGGACATTACGAAGTAAGGGTATACGTTCGGCTCAAGGCAGCAACAGAAGAGAGATACTGGTCTGAGCCCGCTTCTGTATTCTTCTTCACCGATCCCCTGAGCGTGGACGACGAGACTAGTCTTGAGTGTGACTCGGAGTTCAATGAACGAGAACCGCTTCCGTCTGCCGCAGTCGTTTTATACAAGGTTCGACTGCTGATAAGTTCCAAGCGCAAAGAAAACTCGGCGCTGAAGAAGAAGATAAAGGTTCTAAAACTGAAACGTGCAAGAGTTAGGGCACTAACGGAGTCGATAACTGCGTTCGGCGCAGGAGTGCAAGTGGGCAGCTCGCCGACTTGACGCGCATTTTGATCTGCTTTCAGCATGCGGCGCCATAAATTTCAGGTACAAACCTAAACTCAACCAGGCCAATTAAGATGGGATAAGTGAAAGTTTGTATGGAACCCTCGGTGCGTTTTTTAGGGTTCCGTAGCCAAATGGCAAAAAACGGAACCCTTATAGATTCGTCATGTCTGTCTGTCTGTCTGTCTGTCTGTCTGTCTGTCCGTCTGTCCGTCTGTCCGTCCGTATGTCACAGCCATTTTTTTCTGAAACTATAAGAGCTATACTGTTTAAACTTGGTAGGTAGATGTATTCTGTGAACCGCATTAAGATTTTGATGCAAAAATAAAAAAATAATAATAAATATTGGGGGCTCCCCATACTTAGAACTGAAACTCAAAAAATTTTTTTTCATCAAACACATACGTGTGGGGTATCTATGGCTAGGTCTTCAAAAATGATATCGAGGTTTCTAAAACATTTTTTTTCTAAACCGAATAGTTTGCGTGACAGACGCTTCCAAAGTGGAAAAAAGTTGGTCCCCCCCCTCTAACTTCTAAAATAAGAAAACGAAAAATCTAAAAAAAACATATGATGTACATTACTATAAAAACTACCAACGAAAATTGTTTTGAACGAGATCTAGTAAGTGGTTTTTTTTTAATATTTTAATACCTAACTTTGCACCTAATTTATATGGGGCGCTATACATACCAGGTGCAAACTTAACTTAACCACTTAGGGATGGAAAGTGTTTGTACGGAACCCTCGGTGCGCGAGTCCGACTAGCACTTGGCCGGTTTTTTTTCTAATCGCAAACATGACATTTAAAGCCGATATACCTGAGACATCCCTTATTTGGCGATATTTTAAAGTAGGTACACTGGAATTAGCGCCCTGGTCCGATGTGACACTGATATCCGCCGCGGACTGTACATCCTCGGGCTACGCCAGATGTCATGGTAGTAAATAGTAACGAGGCCAAGTCAAGAAAGTGTAAGTGCTACAATCGCTTCCGAAACGGCTTTACTTTAAAGCGAGCATCAAAATGTTTTCATAAACTTTTTTGACAAAAAGTATATTTTAAAACAGAATTGTTTTCTTCAAATCAAATAAGGGTGATGTGACTGAATGTTGAATTGTACATATACTATGCATAATATAAATAAAAATGTCTTGAAATAAAAAAGTGCTTTGAAACGTGATTTCTAAAATAAGCCAATTTTTTTTTTTTTTTTCCCAGAGTTAAAGTGAAATTAACTTCAGAATCCTCATCAGTCATAATTCAACAAAAATAATTGTAAAGCAACCATTTTTAGGGTTCCGTAGCCAAATGGCAAAAAACGGAACCCTTATAGATTCGTCATGTCTGTCTGTCTGTCCGTCTGTCCGTCTGTCCGTCCGTATGTCACAGCCATTTTTTTCCGAAACTATAAGAGCTATACTCTTGAAACTTGGTAGGTAGATGTATTCTGTGAACCGCATTAAGATTTTGATTCAAAAATAAAAAAATAATAATAAATATTGGGGGCTCCCCATACTTAGAACTGAAACTCATTTTTCATCAAACACATACGTGTGGGGTATCTATGGATAGGTCTTCAAAAATGATATCGAGGTTTCTAAAACATTTTTTTTCTAAACCGAATAGTTTGCGTGACAGACGCTTCCAAAGTGGAAAAAAGTTGGTCCCCCCCCCTCTAACTTCTAAAATAAGAAAATGAAAAATCTAAAAAAAACATATGATGTACATTACTATAAAAACTACCAACGAAAATTGTTTTGAACGAGATCTAGCAGGTAGTTTTTTTGTTAATACCAAATACCTAACTTTGCACCTAATTTATATGGGGCGCTATACATACCAGGTGCAAACTTAACTTAAACACTTAGGGATGGAAAGTGTTTGTACGGAACCCTCGGTGCGCGAGTCCGACTCGCACTTGTTTTTATATTTTATTTAAATTAGATTTTTTTTCATCGATACCTATTTAATTATTTAGTTCACTACATAGTATAAAACAAAGTCGCCCCTTCTGTCTGTCCCCATATATGCTTAGATCTTTAAAAATACGCAGCGGATTAGTGATTCACGAGGAAGGTTTATATTTATATATTGTATAACATGCATAATTTATCAGCATTGCACAAAGGTGATTCAAATGTACCTAATCTGTACTTGAACGTGTTATTTTTGGCTGTTTATATTTTTTGAAGTCAGTCCTTTTTGAGGGTTCCGTACCCAAAGGGTAAAACGGGACCCTTTTTTAACAAAAAATAGAACCGACTTCAGTAAAACTAAAAAACCAAAAATAACCCGCTCAAGTACAGATTACATTTGACTCACCCTTTGAAGTCGATCCCAAACCACTCGGTTATTATATTTATATATATTATATTTTACGTGAGGTTTGGCCCCGTTTTTTTGTTACATTTTTTTTTTGCTTTTTAGTGAATTATATAAAATACTTATGGGTGATCAGGGAGGTCTTGAAGGCATGCATCTCATTTGAGTTATCCCCTAACTCCTAACCGTTAAGGAGTTTTATACCTTCCATCATGAGCTCAGCATAGGAAGATGATGACTATTAGACGCAAACTACAACGTTGTTCATTCAAGATTAGGTTGTGCAAGATTATAAAGTTGTTCGTGAACAACTTCATAATCGCGGACAAACATATATGCGGGTCAAACTGTGAGAACCTCTTTTTTTTGAAGTCGGTTAAAATACTAAAACCTTCTCCTACTTTCCTGACAACCGCATCAAAATCGGTTCAGCCAAACGCAAGAAAATCGCGGACAAACATACATACATACATACATACATACGGTCAAACTGAGGACCTCCTTTTTTTGAACTCGGTTAATGAATTTATAATGTAAAACGAATACGCGTTTCGTTTTCTGCTGCTACACACATATCGTTATCAATTTTGTAAAAACAAAGCAGATAATAAATAAAGCATAACTTATGAATAAAACAGAATGTGTGTTCCGTGAAAAGTATAATATATGCCTACATCATTATTTTCGACGTGTACAAAGTTCTTGATGTACCTATTATTTATTGTTATGCACGCATTTGCGCACGCACGACTAGTCCTTGAAATAAATTTAAGCGGCTAACCCTTCGTATGCCGCCTCCCCGCATTTTACCTATATCTGTATAGGACGGATACGGGACACGGCATACGAAGGGTTAAGGCTGCATTCGACCATTCTTTTATTCCAAGAATAACGCCTACTCTCTGGCGCGTGACATTATTATCCGGGAGTAAGTTATTACCTACCAGCTCTGTGTTGGTATCACTTTTGCTTACAGCTTTCATTTTTATTAATACCTTTATCAATCAAGTAGTGTTCTTATTCTGTGATCAAGTGAAGACATTTTATACTGTTTCCAAATGTAGGTATAGATTTTCTCGAAGTGTTACTTCTATATTGTTGTATCATAATCTTTAATGGGGTTAAAGTTGCTTTTGTTCTAGCGATAACGATGCCCCTTAAAAACTTGTTCACGTTGTCATACGACTTACCATATAATTAATAAGCGACGAAGGCGGCTCCGTGCTGTGGGTGTCCGATATTTTATTCTCTATTTTAATTATAATACAAAAAAAACAATGGAGTATCCCGAGCTATACAAAAAGGTTGCAGTCCTTCCCAAGAGAGACTTCGGTACCGCTTTAGAAGAGTTCACTTCTAAAAGAAGGTGGAAGGAAAGTCCCAGTATTATTGATATTGGTTGTGGCGACGGAAGTACGACAACGCAGGTTTTATTGAAGCATGCGCCTCCAAGATACGAAAAGATCGTGGGTTTCGACTTAAGTTCCAAGATGGTAAAATATGCAAATGACCATTTTGCGAATGGGCAGATCGAATTTCTGTCGCACGACGTTACAGAGGAGCCGCCACAGCACCTGAAAGGTGCTTTTGACCACGCATTCTCTTCTTACGTGTTTCAGAGAATTAAGAAGCAGAAGTAAGTCATATTATTCTCAAGTGTTCTTCAATTGGATAATATTACGTAGATTTGATATTGAATATTTTAGCTGCTCATTTTCGGACCTACTTATAATGAAGTTAACTTCTCCGTGATTAAAATACATATACAGGGTGGAATAGATCGAGGGACTTTTAAGCAAACAGGGAATTGTTAAGACTGAGTATAGGTACTTTCATTTTTCACCAATGTATTTACATATTTCTATCAATTCTTGAGATACAGTTTGTTAAACATTCGTGTAAAAATCTGCACGTATCAACCCTAGTATCTTTTTTTTATGATTTTTTAGATATTTATTTTATTCTGACAATGACATCAATGACATTCAAAAATTTTTACATGGCAATAATAATTAAATTACCCAAAATAAAACTAAACCTAAAAATTAAACTAAACTCGAACATAATAAAGTTAAACTAAATCTAAAAATAGCCCCTGCGGCACAGTGCCAAAGATGCTGGCGGCATTTCCTCGCTGAATCGCCAAACTGATTCTTTGAGCGAGGTAACCGCCAGCTCTCTGGTCACCAGTAACGTCAATAAGCCTCTCCTAGCATCTTTTGAACATCGCTTAAGTTTAAAGACAGGTGTCAATTTAAAATGTAAATAACTCACTCACACGAGGTTGTCACTGATATTTAAATATTCTATTTTGATGACTTTTTAACTTTCAAATTCAGCTTTACAATTATAATAGGTCGATTGTAGATCACTCAGATGACACTATCCTGTCAGCCCAGTCTTTAGAAACGTTCCACCCTGTATATGAAGCTGGTTTCTTCATGTCGTTCAAGTCGAATATCGCGAACATGTCTCGCGTCGATCAAGAGTCATAAGCTGTGTTCGGTGGCGATACTGCATCGTCAATAATTGCCTTATAAAATAAACACAGTAGAACTTTTATGGTTGTGTACTCCTAATATGAAGTGCAAAGCACTGTTTATAATTTACTTTAACATTTGAACAGATAAATTACCTTTATCAAAGTCTGTAAAAAATACCTAAAAGTGCCTCTAGTTCTCAAATCTTGCTGCTTCGCCTAGTTCTAGCGTATTGAGAATAAGAATAAGAATATTTTTATTGAATAACTGTGTACATAAGGTGGAAAAGTGAATTTGTTACAACAGTTTCCCGACTTTGGGCATACAATAGTTATACTTAACTTATAGCTAAGATGCGCAATTACCCTTATATATTATTATAAAGTGTACTCTTCTATATTATACACAAGCATAATTATATTATATTCGAACGCATTTCCATTTCTAGGGCTGCTTTTTTGCACACCTATGACCTGCTGAAACGGGGAGGTAACTGCCTCCTACTCTTTCTTGGGCGCTATCCCGTGTACGATGTATTCCGCACTCTGTCTGGCAAGGAGAAATGGGCCGAAGACCTTAAAGACGTCGAAATGTTTACATCACCTTATCATGACTCGCAAGTATGACTTCAGTGTTATATGCCTACATCATTATTGTACAGATCTTCTTACAGAATTTCTTAGATTACACTTTCTGCATGTGATCATTCCGTAATGCAAATGACTAGCTATGATATCATTTGGTGACAACCAAAACTCACTAAAATATGTCTTAGTACTCATCAAAACCTCGTATCTAGTTAGTTGATTTATACTGAGATACGGATTTGTTTCAAGTAGGTAGTAAGTACTTGTTGCTTAAAGTGTTCTGGTTTTCAACAAAGGATATCTTTATTATTTGTAGCAATAATGCCGTAGTTTTTTGTTATATTTACAGCAAACTAATCAAGCATGTTTTTAAATTACTTGGATCGTCAATATTCAGAGTAATATTTTTTGACAGCCTTCTAGAATTATGATATGCAGAAATCACTCCCTTTAGGCCCATGTCTACAGATTCCCAATTCTACAGATTCTCATGTGTACAGATTCCCAATTCTACAGATTCCCATGTCTACAGATTCCCAATTCTACAGATTCTCATGCGTACAGATTCCCAATTCTACAGATTCTCATGTTAATGGCGATGTTAATTAGAATAACGAAATTTTATTAAATGCATAGTTTAGTTTACTTAAATGTAACTTTGATAATAATTTTTGGTCATCATCCTCCTAGCCTTTGTCCCATTTTTTGAGAATGAATTGACAACATTTCATATTTATAACAGGTGGAAATTAATATAGAGATCGACAGGGCTTTATGTCGTGTACCTTAAAAAAAATCTTTGAATTTATTCTCCAGTATTTAAAGAAATATAAGAAAATACATCAAATAACTGCAATCTAAGACAATACGGGCTGAATAGGGTTGTTGTCTAAACCAAAGAGCGAAAAAATATATATATTTTTTATTTGACGTTGACAGATGACAGATGCATACCGAGTTTTATTATTTTTTTTTTAAATAAGAAAACCGACTAAAGTAACCGTTCCATTAAGTTCTGGTTTTCGTGTTGCCACATTTTAAAATGAGTATGTTTTTATAAATTAATAATAAAATAAATAATCATCTCAGAAAATAAATAAAAACAGAGATTACTTCATCTTTTTAAGCAGAATTCAGAAAAATAATAAAATGATAGTCTTAAAAATATGAAATGTTGTCAATTCTCAATCGGGGTCGGCTACCTAACTAAATCCCAAGATGTGGCGTAGGCACTAGTTTTTACGCAAGCGACTGCCATCTGACCTTCCACCAACCCAGAGGGGAAACTAGGCCTTATTGGGCTTAGGTGGTTTCCTCACGATGTTTTCCTTCACCGAAAAGCGAGTGGTAAATATCAAATGACATTCCGTACATAAGTTCCGAAAAACTCATTGGTACGGGCCGGGTTCGAACCCGCGACCTCCGGATTGAAAGTCGCATGCTCTAACCACTAGGCTACCACCGCTTCCGCTTTTTGATAACAATTTTTGGTACGAATTGAAAAGTTTGGAAAAACACGATTTAAAAATAAAAACTATCACAGATTGGAAAAAGGCATATAGGTTTCAAACTCTCCCAAAAATCCAGGGGACCCTGTATCCCCTCCAAAGGTTCCTATATTATTCCAAACACCCTGTATACAGTAATATATGTATTTTTTAAATGATTTACTTCTACCCTAGATGCTCTATGTACAAGCAGCGCCAACTCACATTCGTTTCGTGCAATAAAGTTTAAGTTTATAGAAAAATACGCACTTTTTGTAATAAGTACTTTACTATTTTTATATGTAGTTTTAATTAGTTAAATGCCACAAAATAATAATCTATCCTTTTAGGATCCAATTAAGGAAGTTGTGATGCTAATGGAGTCTGTAGGCTTCAAGGAAGTGGAAGTAAAAGCCTTCGAGAACACGAACACGTACAGCGACGAGAACACGTTTAAGGGTGCGTTACACACGGTGTATAATAAAGAAGTTGCCCGCTAATTGATCCACAGCTCTTGCATAGTAAATCAAGTGTTAAATAATACATCTCAGAGCGATGCGTTAAGTATTTCTGATTGTTATCTATACTATTATAAAATCCTAAATTTGTATTGAAAATAAATTTTCTATGGGGGAGGTCATGATTTCAGGAAAAATCTCGATAGCGTGATGCAGCCGGATAGTTGTTTTGTATGGACACGCTTCGCCGTGCCAACCTGGCGCCATCTGTTTTCAAAAAAACCGTTGTCCTCGCATCACGCCGAAACGGCTGGATAAAAAGTTACCAATTTTGGTACAGGAATAGCTGAACATCCAAAGATGGTTATAGGATACTTTTTATTATGATTAATATTTATCTCTGAAAACATAAATTCCATGAAATATTTTCCTTACAATGTGTAACCTTATAATGACAGCGTTTGTGATTTTGAATTTAGAACGACGCGACCCCCGCGTGGCTCTTACGTGTACAAAAACTAAAAAGTATGAATTCGACATAATACCTCCTCGCGGCCCACCGGTATTAACAATAAGGTTAAGGTTGTTTGAGGCGTTGAGTTACGGAAACCGTGTTAGTTAGATAGGAAAGATGGCGCCAATTATCGACCAACACAGACGAAAATATGAGTGCAATGTTCGTTGTAAATTGTCTCATGCTCAAAAAAAAACATAAATTTCTTTTAAAACACAATTTGCGACGATAGGAACTAATGCTCTTTTATTGAATATGCAATTATATTCTTCTGTAGTTTGTAAGTATTGACCATAAAAAAGCCCGGAGACGCAATAAAAAATGTTAATAAATAAAACAGATTTTTAATGCCATTTTATCGAGTGTAATTGAAATAAAAGTATTTCGAATCAATTTAAGTAAATTAAATACATTTTTAAATATGTTTTACCAACCAACATTTAGAACATTAGGCGCAAATTTTGGTATTGTTTGTGTTTGGCCTAACTTACTAATAAGGTAGCGAAATGTATAATAAACGATAAATATACGATATATTTAGCCACAATTTTGCATCTATGTAGTTTTTTAATATATCAAATTTATTCAAAGCATTAAAATATCAGTAATTCTTTATTTTTAACGGTGTGTTGAGATTTTGTTCTCAATGACCAATTTTCCGCTAGATGGCGTTGTTACTTTGACAAAATCTCCATACTAGCGGCTGCATCGCGCTGTTAAGATTTTTCCTGAGTTAATAAATAACACCAGCTCCATACATGTAAGGTTATGGAGCCATTGATGGGTCCCCTCGACACCAAGGCCAGGATTCACGTACGTCGTTGCGTGCCCGTGACCACGATTCGGCACAAGCTAGGGTCCAGCTGTGATGGGTTTACCTGGACTTCGAGAATTACTACCGAAGTTGTTGAATATTGATCGCATACCTAATAAGCAGCCGTGTATCAGGTATTGAGAGTTGCTGCTCGACAATGTATGCATTCACACAAATGAAAAACAACCATGATTCGAGACAAGACAAAATTATGAAATTTACAATGTAGAAAGGATTTCACCTAGCCGGGATTTGAACCCAGAACCTACTGAAATAATAACCGTGTTATCTCATGCATTTTCCTTTGCTTCCTTATTCATTATACCACGGATAACAAAAAAGTGAGGCCATCACGTATCCGTTCAGTGGTGCTGTCGCCATTATTGACGTACGCTCGATTGAGTTAAGTTGGCACCTGAATCTTATGGCGTTACTTAGGACATTATTATGACAGGTCATATTATTATTATATTAGTATTAGTACCATTGTAGACGAAAATAATTTATTGTCATCTTAATAGATGTCATTAATATATATGTTCAGGTAGGACTATGAGCTAATTATTTTTCAAGGTGCTTTGAATAGTTATCTACAATAAACAATAAATATTCAAAACGATATATAAACATAAGTCTAGCCTCAATTGAAACTAAACCAAGATGATGTTCACAATGGTAGCACCGAAGGTGCGGAGCGATCTAGAGTAGTCGCCCACCCACTAAATTAAGAAGTAACTTAATGCGAGGCCGTAGGCCAAGCTCTACGAAGCACCGAAGGTGCAGAGCGTCCCAGGGATGCCGCTCACACATTTAAGCTTATATTAAGTGTGTGGGCGGCCTCGCATTAAGTTTTTTAAATCTACAATAGACAATAAATATTAAAAACAATCTTTTAAACATACCTAAATCTTGACCCATCTTAATAAAACCAAGATCATGTTCACAAGCGTAGCACCGAAGGTGCGGAGCGTTCTAGGGAAGTCGCCCACCCACTAATATAAGTAGTAACTTAATGCGAGGCCGTAGGCCGAGCTCCACGTAGCACCGAAGGTGCAGAGCGTCCCAGGGAAGCCGCTCACACACTTCAACTTATATTAAGTGGGTGGGCGGGTCGCATTAAGTTATTTAAATCTACAATAGACAATAAATATTCAAAACGATTTTTTAAACATAAGTCTTGCCTCAATTTTAATGAAACCAAGATCATGTTCACAAGCGTAGCACCGAAGGTGCGGAGCGTTTTAGGGAAGGCGCCCACTCACTAATATAAGTAGTAACTTAATGCGAGGCCATAGGCCGAGCTTCACATAGCAACGAAGGTGCAGAGCGTCCCAGGAAAAATGCTCACACATTTAAACTTATATTAAGTGGGTGGGCGGCCTCGCATTAAGTTATTTGAACATATTTTAAGTGGGTGGGCGTCTTCCCTGGGACGCTCCGCACCTTCGGTGCTAAGTTACTTTATAAACCCTTAGTAATTTAATGCGAGGCCGTAGGCCGAGTTCCACGAGCGTCCCAGGGAAGCCGCCAACCCACTTAACATATGTTTAAGTAGCTTAATAGGCGGCTTCCTTGGGACGCTCCGCACCTTCGATGCTACGCGGAGTTCGGCCTGCGGCCTCGCATTAAGTTACTTCAACTTATATTAAGTGGGTGAGGCTTCCTTGGGACGCTCCGCACCTTCGGTGCTACGTGGAGCTCGGCCTTCGGCCTCGCACTAGGTTACTTCAACTTATATTGTTGTTTATTAACCACCGTAGGTGCTACGCGGAGCTCGGCCTTCGGCCTCGCATTAAGTTACTTCAACTTATATTAAGTGGGTGGGCGGCTTCCTTGAGACGCTCCGCACCTTCGGTGCTACGCGGAGCTCGGCCTGCGGCCTCGCATTATGTTACTTCAACTTATAATAAGTGGGTGGGCGGCTTCCTTGGGACGCTCCGCACCTACGGTGCTACTTGGAGCTCGGCCTTCGGCCTCGCATTAAGTTACATCAACTTATATTAAGTGGGTGCGGCTTCCTTGGGACGCTCCGCACCTTCGGTGCTACGCGGAGCTCGGCCTTCGGCCTCGCAATAGGTTACTTCCACTTATATTAAGTGGGTGGGCGGCTTCCTTGGGACGCTCCGCACCTACGGTGCTACGCGGAGCTCGGCCTTCGGCCTCGCATTAAGTTAATTCCACTTATATTAAGTGGGTGGGCGGCTTCCTTAGGACGCTCCGCACCTTCGGTGCTACGCGGAGCTCGGCCTTCGGCCTCGCATTAAGTTACTTCCACTTATATTAAGTGGGTGGGCGGCTTCCTTAGGACGCTCCGAACCTTCGGTGCTACGCGGAGCTTGGCCTTTGGCCTCGCAATAAGTGTAGTGAACGTATGATATTGTGTTTACGCGTGCGAAGCCGCGGGCAAAAGCTAGTTGTCAATAAAATTCGAACACAATATTTCAATCGCTGAATGCTGTCTACTAGTATTGTTATTAAAATTTTAGTATAATGACTGTTATTACAAGATAATTCAAAGTTATAAACTAAACGTTACAAACGAAGTCAGTATTTTTGGAGTTTACTCCTTAAGAATCGATTTTCATATATAAGCCCGGGGTATGAAAAATATGGGGTGTAAAATCGAACGTATCTGCCGTGCTCATTTAAAAAGTCGTATCTCAGTATACGATCGGGGTAAAAATACGACTTCTTAAATTAGCAGGTTATGCGTTACGTTAAGCGTTATAGACTAAGACTCCGATATAAAATGACCATCACCGAGATGTTTATTTGATGAAATGTATTTTAAATGTACTTAGCAACGGGAAAACATGGCTTCCGTTAGAGAAAATTAATATTAATTGTTCTCTGCCATTTATTTTTTATTTTAAATTACCACAAGAGGCTTAACAAATAACATAGACAAGAAACATATTCATAATTTCTCCGCGGAGACTGCGGCGGCGGCTGGCGGCCTACACGGCGCGTTGCTGCGCAAGTGCGCATCGGGCAGCTTGACTGACAGTTGTCAATCTACAACAGCTGAGAAATGTGTTTTTGTTTTCAAGTTTTTGCTAATATTTTGCGTGAATCTCTATCATGTTACGAGTGTGATTGCTATCAGTGCATGAGTACTATCTAGTTATATGTGCAATTATAAACCACCGCTTCCCCCAGGAACTTTATGGGGCAATTTGTATGCCGAAAATTGGAGCGGTTTTTTAAATACTTTATTTGTTATCGTAGCCGTAAGTTTTTATCTATTGCGTTTTTTAATAGTTTACTTGATGAATCCTAATAGCACGGGCTCCTCTCAGAATGTCGCTTCCAGGTCTGTGTCGCTGTCGCTGGAGAATTCCGTACAGTGCCCACATTGCTCCCAGATTCGTTTCTTTAAAGGTCAGAAAGGACTTAATATACACATCAGTAGAACACATGGCATTCGTGCTGGCGCAATTACGTCGCCACCTGCCTCTTTACAGGCAAACAATTCACAACCAAGTCAGATCAGGCCTTTTTCTTAGAGCAGGCTACAAGGAGATATCCGTTTGCAAAAATATCGGACCTCAATCTGACTTCTGATATATATATTGTATAGATCCCAGACATCCTACAAACAAATGTTGCCAACCAGTTTTGTGGTCCCCCTTCCCCCACCCCGGCAATTAAAAATGCAATACAAATTTAAAAAAAAAAGTCATCAAGCCATGCCGTGTGGGGTATCAAATGAAAGGGCTTATTGAGTAGATCACGAATATATAGCACACTATAACATTTCTTACACTTTCTCTAAGATTTTTTGAAATTTTACTAAAATGCTCCATTTTCGAGTTAACTTTAAACCACTATAGATTGAAAACTAATGAATATATTTTTATAATTATTATTTTTAATCATTAACAATAGTCCATTGTTTACGCACCAATAGTTCGTACAGTGAAAAAGTTGCACGGGGGAGCGGGGGGAGCAATCAAAGATAGCGAGTTTCGATATTTCAATATATTTCTTAAAATTTCGGACTCTCAACAGTTGTCGTGTACCTGCAAAAAAGCAGCACTGAAATGTATATCCTTGTGTAAATGTGTAAATAAGAATTGTAAAAACTTGTAACAAAATTAAACTGTTGAGAAAATTTTAAGAAATACCTATATTGAAATATCGAAACTCGCCATCTTTGATTGCTCCCCCGCTCCCCCGTAAAACTTTTTCACTGTACGAACTATTGGTGCGTAAACAATTAACTATTGTTAGTTATTAAAAATAATAATTATAAAAATATATTCATTAGTTTTCAATCTATAGTGGTTTAAAGTGTCGCAAGATATGGGTTTATATGACAGTGCGCGCACCACGATTTTCATAAACCCATAAGTACGCTTATTTCTGCGACAAAAAAGTGGTGCGCGCCTGGCCTGAAGAGGAAACTCCAGTCGTGCGTCGGAGCTGACACACACACTTTTTTAATAATTAATAGTTAATTATAAATTCGTTTATTAGCAGGCAAGAGACCCATATTTAAAATAACATTAAAATTTAAATACATACAATGTAAAAATTAAACTTAGTTACAATAAAACGTAGAAATTAAACGGCCACTAATATAAAATGTAAATAATATAAAAGTTAAATTCTATTTCATTTTTCGTTACTGGTTGACTTATTTAAGAAAAAGTTTGCAATTGAAATGCAATTTTTTTTTGGCAATTGAAATAAATAAATATCAAACAGTTCTGCTTAGTTGGCCCACATATCTATAACTTTCAACATTCTAAACTTTGTGTAATAGATTACCTAATTATTTCGTTCTGAAGTTCTGAATTATATATCTATTTCACACCATGCAACAACATGAAAATTACCTACAGTAGCGGAAAAAATCCATCAGATTTGTGTATTTTGTACGACAGTTGCCTAACTTGTACAATTACAAACGGTTTTATAACAAATTATTCCTGAGATTTCTTTTTCAATTATTCACTTATTTTCCGTTCAGTTAATATTTGAAACTCCACCAATTAAATACATCTTTTTACTCATTACGCTATTGGCAAAAATCATTATGGATTGGATTCTATTCGGCTTGAAGTTAAAATATTTTGATAAGATTTTTTCCCACCTACTTGTAAATGATACAAAATGCACCACCTCGCATAGTTCTAAATTTTCTCAAAATAGCTCTCTATTGACATGCTCCTTAGCAAATACCAAGGATTGCATAGTCGCAAAGGTAAAATGATGAGACAGTCTGTCTATTCAACTCTACAATCCTTGTTATAGTACTCGTACGTATCTGAATTGATTATAGTAATTGAACGATATGGGTGAAAAATCACTACATAGTACATAAAAAACAAAACCAAAGTCGCTTCGGGTCTGTCTGTCCCTATATTATGCTGATATGACTTATATCTTTAAAACTACGCAACGGATTTTAATGTGTTTTTTCTAATAGATAGAGGATATCAAGAGGAAGGTTATATGTATGTCGGAGACGGTCATGAGTATAGAAGCTTAACGAAACCAGCGCGTCATCGGAAGGCGACAGTAGCGCCCCCTTGAACCTGTTTTGGCGCGCTAGACAGAGTCTTGGTGGTTAACTCAGCGAACGCCCACCACACTTCACCTTGGGTCACCGTCGAGTGCACTTCTGACTTGGAACTGTCCCGTTTCGTTGAGCTATATACCAAGTTGATTAGAACTGTTATTTTGTGCTTCATTGTATAAGGAATAAATCAAGTTAATTGTATCTGAAGTGTTTCATCTCGCTCGAACTACCTCCTCGTCTACAACTATATCGAATAGCTCAACTAATGTGCCACACACCGCACCCGGCCATCCAGACCCCTATCCCGACATGTATAACACATGCATAATTTATCACATCAGCATTGCGCTCATGCGAAGCCGAGACGGGTCGCTAGTAAATCTAAAAATTAAACGAAGATTAAAATAAAATATATGGGAAGATAAAGTTCTATTGGGATTTTCATCGCCTTCATCAATAAATTAACATTTTGTAATTATCTAACTTTTATTATTTCCAGATTTGATAAAGTCTATCAACCCGTTCGCCGTTCTGAACGAGAGATGGGACGAGTTTATGGCGGATTATTTTGAGTTGGTTCCACTTCCAAATGCTTTAAAAATTGATTATCAACTGATTGTAGCATTTGGAACAAAATAAATAATTTGTATACAGTAAGAGTCACATTTAAAAGTAAATCGAAAAAGTAGATACCTATTTATAGTTATTTAGGGTCCCTTACAGTCAAAGTTCAAGTTTAAACTACTTCCATCTGTATGCATTTCAGTCCGTCTGTCGCAAGCATCACCGTGGTCGATTGAAGTCAATGAGAATTGAGAACTACCGCGCTTGAATTCGCCGCCAGAGGCGCTAGTGTCTAGTTAGCTAGTTAATATATTGTGCAAATGACATACTTACCTTCCTGGTCTACGGATAAATTTAAGAGAAAGAATAAACAAAAAAAACATTTAAAAATATTTTTCTTTTTAAATTTTATTTATTATTTTTATTTATATCTATACTATTATAATATCTATACTATTATAAAATCCTAAATTTGTATTGAAAATAAATTTTCTATGGGGGGAGGTCATGATTTCAGGAAAAATCTCGATAGCGTGATGCAGCCGGATAGTTGTTTTGTATGGACACGCTTCGCCGTGCCAACCTGGCGCCATCTGTTTTCAAAAAAACCGTTGTCCTCGCATCACGCTGAAACGGCTGGATAAAAAGTTACCAATTTTGGTACAGGAATAGCTGAACATCCAAAGATGGTTATAGGATACTTTTTATTATGATTAATATATATCTCTGAAAACATAAATTCCATGAAATATTTTCCTTACAATGTGTAACCTAATAATGACAGCGTTTGTGATTTTGAATTTAGAACGACGCGACCCCCGCGTGGCTCTTACGTGTACAAAAACTAAAAAGTATGAATTCGACATAATACCTCCTCGCGGCCCACCGGTATTAACAATAAGGTTAAGGTTGTTTGAGGCGTTGAGTTACGGAAACCGTCTTAGTTAGATAGAAAAGATGGCACCAATTATCGACCAACACAGACGAAAATATGAGTGCAATGTTCGTTGTAAATTGGCTCATGCTAAAAAAAACATACATTTCTTTAAAAACACAATTTGCGACAAAAGGAACTAATTAATGCTCTTTTATTGAATATGCAATTATATTCTTCTGTAGTTTGTAAGTATTGACCACAAAAAAGCCCGGAGACGCAATAAAAAATGTTAATTAATAAAACAGATTTTTAAGGCCATTTTATCGAGTGTAATTGAAATAAAAGTATTTCGAATCAATTTAAGTAAATTAAATACATTTTTAAATATGTTTTACCAACCAACATTTAGAACGTTTGTTTGGCCTAACTTACTAATAAGGTAGCGAAATGTATAATAAACGATAAATATACGATATATTTAGCCACACTTTTGCATCTATGTAGTTTTTTTAATATATCAAATTTATTCAAAGCATTAAATATCAGTAATTCTTTATTTTTAACGGTGTGTTGAGATTTTGTTCTCAATGACCAATTTTCCGCTAGATGGCGTTGTTACTTTGACAAAATCTCCATACTAGCGGCTGCATCGCGCTGTTAAGATTTTTCCTGAGTTAATAACACCAGCTCCATACATGTAAGGTTTTGGAGCCATTGATGGGTCTCCTCGACACCAAGGCCAGGATTCACGTACGTCGTTGCGTGCCCGTGACCACGATTCGGCACAAGCTAGGGTCCAGCTGTGATGGGTTAACCTGGACTTCGAGAATTACTACCGAAGTTGTTAAATATTGATCGCATACCTAATAAGCAGCAGTGTATCAGGTATTGAGAGTTGCTGCTCGACAATGTATGCATTTTATATGAAAAACAACCATGATTTGAGACAAGACAAAATTATGAAATTTACAATGTAGAAAGGATTTCACCTAGCCGGGATTTGAACCCAGAACCTACTGAAATAATAACCGTGTTATCTCATGCATTTTCCTTTGCTTCCTTATTCATTATACCACGGATAACAAAACAGTGAGGCCATCACGTATCCGTTCAGTGGTGCTGTCGCCATTATTGACGTACGCTCGATTGAGTTAAGTTGGCACCTGAATTTTATGGCGTTACTTAGGACATTATTATGACAGGTCATATTATTATTATATTAGTATTAGTACCATTGTAGACGAAAATAATTTATTGTCATCTTAATAGATGTGATTAATATATATGTTCAGGTAGGACTATGAGCTAATTATTTTTCAAGGTGCTTTGAATAGTTATCTACAATAAACAATAAATATTCAAAACGATATATAAACATAAGTCTAGCCTCAATTTAAACTAAACCAAGATGATGTTCACAATGGTAGCACCGAAGGTGCGGAGCGATCTAGAGTAGTCGCCCACCCACTAAATTAAGAAGTAACTTAATGCGTTGTCAGGTGAGTACAGGCTTGAATGCGGAGTGAGGCAGGGGGGGCTAACGTCTCCCAAGCTCTTTAACTTGTATGTGAATGAGCTGGTGGCCGGCCTTAGCAGCATGCATGCTGGCTGTTATATAGACGGCATCGCAGTCAATAACATCAGTTATGCCGATGATATGGTGCTGCTGGCGCCGGCTACCAGTGCACTTACTAAACTTTTGGGAGTCTGTGAGACGTACGCCAAATCCCATGGTCTTGAGTATAACCCGAAGAAGAGCGAGGTTATGGTGTTCAATGCAGGAAAAATAAAGCCTCACTATGTGCCTCCTGTTGTACTCAATGGTGTAACACTGAATGTCGTGGGAAAGTTCAAATATCTTGGTCACATTGTAACTAGTGATTTACGTGATGACCAAGATATAGATAGGGAACGTAGGGCAATGGCGGTACGTGGAAACATGCTGGCCCGCAGGTTTGCAAGATGCTCTAAAGAAGTAAAAATAACTTTATTCAAATCATACTGCCAAGCTTTCTACTCGAGCAGCCTGTGGGTCAGTTATACAAAGGGTGCCTACAATGCCCTGAGAGTGCAGTATAATAATGCGTTCAGAATGCTGATGGGGTTGCCCAGTAGGTGCAGTGCGTCAGGCATGTTTTGCGAGGCACGTACGGATGGGTTTCCTGCAATCATGCGAAAAAAGATAGTGTCGCTATTGTGCAGAACTAGAAGCAGTCCCAACAGCATTCTGAAAACTATTGTAGACAAATACGATTGCCCCATCTTTATGTACTGGGTTGGGCATATTAAAGGGGTTGCACTCTGTTCCCCGTACTGAAAACCATAGTTGTATAGAATATTGTTTTATGTGTCTTTATTTATATAAATTATTTAAGTTATTGTTTACTAACATAGTGCTAAGGAACATTGTTACTAATCAATCTATGGAATATTGCATTCGGAAATAAAGATATTATTATTATTATTATTATAATGCGAGGCCGTAGGCCGAGCTCTACGAAGCACCGAAGGTGCAGAGCGTCCCAGGGATGCCGCTCACACATTTAAGCTTATATTAAGTGTGTGGGCGGCCTCGCATTAAGTTTTTTAAATCTACAATAGACAATAAATATTAAAAACAATCTTTTAAACATACCTAAATCTTGACCCATCTTAATTAAACCAAGATCATGTTCACAAGCGTAGCACCGAAGGTGCGGAGCGTTCTAGGGAAGTCGCCCACCCACTAATATAAGTAGTAACTTAATGCGAGGCCGTAGGCCGAGCTCCACGTAGCACCGAAGGTGCAGAGCGTCCCAGGGAAGCCGCTCACACACTTCAACTTATATTAAGTGGGTGGGCGGTCTCGCATTAAGTTATTTAAATCTACAATAGACAATTAATAATCTAAACGATTATTAATTGTCTATTGTAGATTTAAATATAATATAAAATAGGGCGTTCGCTGAGTTAACCACCAAGACTCTAGACAGAGTCTTGGTGGTTAACTCAGCGAACGCCCACCACACTTCACCTTGGGTCACCGTCGAGTGCACTTCTGACTTGGAACTGTCCCGTTTCGTTGAGCTATATACCAAGTTGATTAGAACTGTTATTTTGTGCTTCATTGTATAAGGAATAAATCAAGTTAATTGTATCTGAAGTGTTTCATCTCGCTCGAACTACCTCCTCGTCTACAACTATATCGAATAGCTCAACTAATGTGCCACACACCGCACCCGGCCATCCAGACCCCTATCCCGACATGTATAACACATGCATAATTTATCACATCAGCATTGCGCTCATGCGAAGCCGAGACGGGTCGCTAGTAAATCTAAAAATTAAACGAAGATTAAAATAAAATATATGGGAAGATAAAGTTCTATTGGGATTTTCATCGCCTTCATCAATAAATTAACATTTTGTAATTATCTAACTTTTATTATTTCCAGATTTGATAAAGTCTATCAACCCGTTCGCCGTTCTGAACGAGAGATGGGACGAGTTTATGGCGGATTATTTTGAGTTGGTTCCACTTCCAAATGCTTTAAAAATTGATTATCAACTGATTGTAGCATTTGGAACAAAATAAATAATTTGTATACAGTAAGAGTCACATTTAAAAGTAAATCGAAAAAGTAGATACCTATTTATAGTTATTTAGGGTCCCTTACAGTCAAAGTTCAAGTTTAAACTACTTCCATCTGTATGCATTTCAGTCCGTCTGTCGCAAGCATCACCGTGGTCGATTGAAGTCAATGAGAATTGAGAACTACCGCGCTTGAATTCGCCGCCAGAGGCGCTAGTGTCTAGTTAGCTAGTTAATATATTGTGCAAATGACATACTTACCTTCCTGGTCTACGGATAAATTTAAGAGAAAGAATAAACAAAAAAAACATTTAAAAATATTTTTCTTTTTAAATTTTATTTATTATTTTTATTTATATCTATACTATTATAATATCTATACTATTATAAAATCCTAAATTTGTATTGAAAATAAATTTTCTATGGGGGGAGGTCATGATTTCAGGAAAAATCTCGATAGCGTGATGCAGCCGGATAGTTGTTTTGTATGGACACGCTTCGCCGTGCCAACCTGGCGCCATCTGTTTTCAAAAAAACCGTTGTCCTCGCATCACGCTGAAACGGCTGGATAAAAAGTTACCAATTTTGGTACAGGAATAGCTGAACATCCAAAGATGGTTATAGGATACTTTTTATTATGATTAATATATATCTCTGAAAACATAAATTCCATGAAATATTTTCCTTACAATGTGTAACCTAATAATGACAGCGTTTGTGATTTTGAATTTAGAACGACGCGACCCCCGCGTGGCTCTTACGTGTACAAAAACTAAAAAGTATGAATTCGACATAATACCTCCTCGCGGCCCACCGGTATTAACAATAAGGTTAAGGTTGTTTGAGGCGTTGAGTTACGGAAACCGTCTTAGTTAGATAGAAAAGATGGCACCAATTATCGACCAACACAGACGAAAATATGAGTGCAATGTTCGTTGTAAATTGGCTCATGCTAAAAAAAACATACATTTCTTTAAAAACACAATTTGCGACAAAAGGAACTAATTAATGCTCTTTTATTGAATATGCAATTATATTCTTCTGTAGTTTGTAAGTATTGACCACAAAAAAGCCCGGAGACGCAATAAAAAATGTTAATTAATAAAACAGATTTTTAAGGCCATTTTATCGAGTGTAATTGAAATAAAAGTATTTCGAATCAATTTAAGTAAATTAAATACATTTTTAAATATGTTTTACCAACCAACATTTAGAACGTTTGTTTGGCCTAACTTACTAATAAGGTAGCGAAATGTATAATAAACGATAAATATACGATATATTTAGCCACACTTTTGCATCTATGTAGTTTTTTTAATATATCAAATTTATTCAAAGCATTAAATATCAGTAATTCTTTATTTTTAACGGTGTGTTGAGATTTTGTTCTCAATGACCAATTTTCCGCTAGATGGCGTTGTTACTTTGACAAAATCTCCATACTAGCGGCTGCATCGCGCTGTTAAGATTTTTCCTGAGTTAATAACACCAGCTCCATACATGTAAGGTTTTGGAGCCATTGATGGGTCTCCTCGACACCAAGGCCAGGATTCACGTACGTCGTTGCGTGCCCGTGACCACGATTCGGCACAAGCTAGGGTCCAGCTGTGATGGGTTAACCTGGACTTCGAGAATTACTACCGAAGTTGTTAAATATTGATCGCATACCTAATAAGCAGCAGTGTATCAGGTATTGAGAGTTGCTGCTCGACAATGTATGCATTTTATATGAAAAACAACCATGATTTGAGACAAGACAAAATTATGAAATTTACAATGTAGAAAGGATTTCACCTAGCCGGGATTTGAACCCAGAACCTACTGAAATAATAACCGTGTTATCTCATGCATTTTCCTTTGCTTCCTTATTCATTATACCACGGATAACAAAACAGTGAGGCCATCACGTATCCGTTCAGTGGTGCTGTCGCCATTATTGACGTACGCTCGATTGAGTTAAGTTGGCACCTGAATTTTATGGCGTTACTTAGGACATTATTATGACAGGTCATATTATTATTATATTAGTATTAGTACCATTGTAGACGAAAATAATTTATTGTCATCTTAATAGATGTGATTAATATATATGTTCAGGTAGGACTATGAGCTAATTATTTTTCAAGGTGCTTTGAATAGTTATCTACAATAAACAATAAATATTCAAAACGATATATAAACATAAGTCTAGCCTCAATTTAAACTAAACCAAGATGATGTTCACAATGGTAGCACCGAAGGTGCGGAGCGATCTAGAGTAGTCGCCCACCCACTAAATTAAGAAGTAACTTAATGCGTTGTCAGGTGAGTACAGGCTTGAATGCGGAGTGAGGCAGGGGGGGCTAACGTCTCCCAAGCTCTTTAACTTGTATGTGAATGAGCTGGTGGCCGGCCTTAGCAGCATGCATGCTGGCTGTTATATAGACGGCATCGCAGTCAATAACATCAGTTATGCCGATGATATGGTGCTGCTGGCGCCGGCTACCAGTGCACTTACTAAACTTTTGGGAGTCTGTGAGACGTACGCCAAATCCCATGGTCTTGAGTATAACCCGAAGAAGAGCGAGGTTATGGTGTTCAATGCAGGAAAAATAAAGCCTCACTATGTGCCTCCTGTTGTACTCAATGGTGTAACACTGAATGTCGTGGGAAAGTTCAAATATCTTGGTCACATTGTAACTAGTGATTTACGTGATGACCAAGATATAGATAGGGAACGTAGGGCAATGGCGGTACGTGGAAACATGCTGGCCCGCAGGTTTGCAAGATGCTCTAAAGAAGTAAAAATAACTTTATTCAAATCATACTGCCAAGCTTTCTACTCGAGCAGCCTGTGGGTCAGTTATACAAAGGGTGCCTACAATGCCCTGAGAGTGCAGTATAATAATGCGTTCAGAATGCTGATGGGGTTGCCCAGTAGGTGCAGTGCGTCAGGCATGTTTTGCGAGGCACGTACGGATGGGTTTCCTGCAATCATGCGAAAAAAGATAGTGTCGCTATTGTGCAGAACTAGAAGCAGTCCCAACAGCATTCTGAAAACTATTGTAGACAAATACGATTGCCCCATCTTTATGTACTGGGTTGGGCATATTAAAGGGGTTGCACTCTGTTCCCCGTACTGAAAACCATAGTTGTATAGAATATTGTTTTATGTGTCTTTATTTATTTAAATTATTTAAGTTATTGTTTACTAACATAGTGCTAAGGAACATTGTTACTAATCAATCTATGGAATATTGCATTCGGAAATAAAGATATTATTATTATTATTATTATAATGCGAGGCCGTAGGCCGAGCTCTACGAAGCACCGAAGGTGCAGAGCGTCCCAGGGATGCCGCTCACACATTTAAGCTTATATTAAGTGTGTGGGCGGCCTCGCATTAAGTTTTTTAAATCTACAATAGACAATAAATATTAAAAACAATCTTTTAAACATACCTAAATCTTGACCCATCTTAATTAAACCAAGATCATGTTCACAAGCGTAGCACCGAAGGTGCGGAGCGTTCTAGGGAAGTCGCCCACCCACTAATATAAGTAGTAACTTAATGCGAGGCCGTAGGCCGAGCTCCACGTAGCACCGAAGGTGCAGAGCGTCCCAGGGAAGCCGCTCACACACTTCAACTTATATTAAGTGGGTGGGCGGTCTCGCATTAAGTTATTTAAATCTACAATAGACAATTAATAATCTAAACGATTTTTTTTTTTTTTTTTTTTTTTTTTTTTTTTTTTTTTTTTTTTTTTTTTTTTTTTTTTTTTTTTTTTTTTTAACAAAAGTCTTGCCTCAATTTTAATTAAACCAAGATCATGTTCACAAGCGTAGCACCGAAGGTGCGGAGCGTCCTAGGGAAGGCGCCAACCCACTAATATAAGTAGTAACTTAACGCGAGGCCGTAGGCCGAGCTTCACGTAGCACCGAAGGTGCAGAGCGTCCCAGGGAAGCCGCTCACACACTTCAACTTATATTAAGTGGGTGGGCGGCCTCGCATTAAGTTATTTGAACATATTTTAAGTGGGTGGGCGTCTTCCCTAGGTTAGGTTAGGTTAGGTTAGGTTAGGTTAGGTTAGGTTAGGTTAGGTTAGGTTAGGTTAGGTTAGGTTAGGTTAGGTTAGGTTAGGTTAGGTTAGGTTAGGTTAGGTTAGGTTAGGTTAGGTTAGGTTAGGTTAGGTTAGGTTAGGTTAGGTTAGGTTAGGTTAGGTTAGGTTAGGTTAGGTTAGGTTAGGTTAGGTTAGGTTAGGTTAGGTTAGGTTAGGTTAGGTTAGGTTAGGTTAGGTTAGGTTAGGTTAGGTTAGGTTAGGTTAGGTTAGGTTAGGTTAGGTTAGGTTAGGTTAGGTTAGGTTAGGTTAGGTTAGGTTAGGTTAGGTTAGGTTAGGTTAGGTTAGGTTAGGTTAGGTTAGGTTAGGTTAGGTTAGGTTAGGTTAGGTTAGGTTAGGTTAGGTTAGGTTAGGTTAGGTTAGGTTAGGTTAGGTTAGGTTAGGTTAGGTTAGGTTAGGTTAGGTTAGGTTAGGTTAGGTTAGGTTAGGTTAGGTTAGGTTAGGTTAGGTTAGGTTAGGTTAGGTTAGGTTAGGTTAGGTTAGGTTAGGTTAGGTTAGGTTAGGTTAGGTTAGGTTAGGTTAGGTTAGGTTAGGTTAGGTTAGGTTAGGTTAGGTTAGGTTAGGTTAGGTTAGGTTAGGTTAGGTTAGGTTAGGTTAGGTTAGGTTAGGTTAGGTTAGGTTAGGTTAGGTTAGGTTAGGTTAGGTTAGGTTAGGTTAGGTTAGGTTAGGTTAGGTTAGGTTAGGTTAGGTTAGGTTAGGTTAGGTTAGGTTAGGTTAGGTTAGGTTAGGTTAGGTTAGGTTAGGTTAGGTTAGGTTAGGTTAGGTTAGGTTAGGTTAGGTTAGGTTAGGTTAGGTTAGGTTAGGTTAGGTTAGGTTAGGTTAGGTTAGGTTAGGTTAGGTTAGGTTAGGTTAGGTTAGGTTAGGTTAGGTTAGGTTAGGTTAGGTTAGGTTAGGTTAGGTTAGGTTAGGTTAGGTTAGGTTAGGTTAGGTTAGGTTAGGTTAGGTTAGGTTAGGTTAGGTTAGGTTAGGTTAGGTTAGGTTAGGTTAGGTTAGGTTAGGTTAGGTTAGGTTAGGTTAGGTTAGGTTAGGTTAGGTTAGGTTAGGTTAGGTTAGGTTAGGTTAGGTTAGGTTAGGTTAGGTTAGGTTAGGTTAGGTTAGGTTAGGTTAGGTTAGGTTAGGTTAGGTTAGGTTAGGTTAGGTTAGGTTAGGTTAGGTTAGGTTAGGTTAGGTTAGGTTAGGTTAGGTTAGGTTAGGTTAGGTTAGGTTAGGTTAGGTTAGGTTAGGTTAGGTTAGGTTAGGTTAGGTTAGGTTAGGTTAGGTTAGGTTAGGTTAGGTTAGGTTAGGTTAGGTTAGGTTAGGTTAGGTTAGGTTAGGTTAGGTTAGGTTAGGTTAGGTTAGGTTAGGTTAGGTTAGGTTAGGTTAGGTTAGGTTAGGTTAGGTTAGGTTAGGTTAGGTTAGGTTAGGTTAGGTTAGGTTAGGTTAGGTTAGGTTAGGTTAGGTTAGGTTAGGTTAGGTTAGGTTAGGTTAGGTTAGGTTAGGTTAGGTTAGGTTAGGTTAGGTTAGGTTAGGTTAGGTTAGGTTAGGTTAGGTTAGGTTAGGTTAGGTTAGGTTAGGTTAGGTTAGGTTAGGTTAGGTTAGGTTAGGTTAGGTTAGGTTAGGTTAGGTTAGGTTAGGTTAGGTTAGGTTAGGTTAGGTTAGGTTAGGTTAGGTTAGGTTAGGTTAGGTTAGGTTAGGTTAGGTTAGGTTAGGTTAGGTTAGGTTAGGTTAGGTTAGGTTAGGTTAGGTTAGGTTAGGTTAGGTTAGGTTAGGTTAGGTTAGGTTAGGTTAGGTTAGGTTAGGTTAGGTTAGGTTAGGTTAGGTTAGGTTAGGTTAGGTTAGGTTAGGTTAGGTTAGGTTAGGTTAGGTTAGGTTAGGTTAGGTTAGGTTAGGTTAGGTTAGGTTAGGTTAGGTTAGGTTAGGTTAGGTTAGGTTAGGTTAGGTTAGGTTAGGTTAGGTTAGGTTAGGTTAGGTTAGGTTAGGTTAGGTTAGGTTAGGTTAGGTTAGGTTAGGTTAGGTTAGGTTAGGTTAGGTTAGGTTAGGTTAGGTTAGGTTAGGTTAGGTTAGGTTAGGTTAGGTTAGGTTAGGTTAGGTTAGGTTAGGTTAGGTTAGGTTAGGTTAGGTTAGGTTAGGTTAGGTTAGGTTAGGTTAGGTTAGGTTAGGTTAGGTTAGGTTAGGTTAGGTTAGGTTAGGTTAGGTTAGGTTAGGTTAGGTTAGGTTAGGTTAGGTTAGGTTAGGTTAGGTTAGGTTAGGTTAGGTTAGGTTAGGTTAGGTTAGGTTAGGTTAGGTTAGGTTAGGTTAGGTTAGGTTAGGTTAGGTTAGGTTAGGTTAGGTTAGGTTAGGTTAGGTTAGGTTAGGTTAGGTTAGGTTAGGTTAGGTTAGGTTAGGTTAGGTTAGGTTAGGTTAGGTTAGGTTAGGTTAGGTTAGGTTAGGTTAGGTTAGGTTAGGTTAGGTTAGGTTAGGTTAGGTTAGGTTAGGTTAGGTTAGGTTAGGTTAGGTTAGGTTAGGTTAGGTTAGGTTAGGTTAGGTTAGGTTAGGTTAGGTTAGGTTAGGTTAGGTTAGGTTAGGTTAGGTTAGGTTAGGTTAGGTTAGGTTAGGTTAGGTTAGGTTAGGTTAGGTTAGGTTAGGTTAGGTTAGGTTAGGTTAGGTTAGGTTAGGTTAGGTTAGGTTAGGTTAGGTTAGGTTAGGTTAGGTTAGGTTAGGTTAGGTTAGGTTAGGTTAGGTTAGGTTAGGTTAGGTTAGGTTAGGTTAGGTTAGGTTAGGTTAGGTTAGGTTAGGTTAGGTTAGGTTAGGTTAGGTTAGGTTAGGTTAGGTTAGGTTAGGTTAGGTTAGGTTAGGTTAGGTTAGGTTAGGTTAGGTTAGGTTAGGTTAGGTTAGGTTAGGTTAGGTTAGGTTAGGTTAGGTTAGGTTAGGTTAGGTTAGGTTAGGTTAGGTTAGGTTAGGTTAGGTTAGGTTAGGTTAGGTTAGGTTAGGTTAGGTTAGGTTAGGTTAGGTTAGGTTAGGTTAGGTTAGGTTAGGTTAGGTTAGGTTAGGTTAGGTTAGGTTAGGTTAGGTTAGGTTAGGTTAGGTTAGGTTAGGTTAGGTTAGGTTAGGTTAGGTTAGGTTAGGTTAGGTTAGGTTAGGTTAGGTTAGGTTAGGTTAGGTTAGGTTAGGTTAGGTTAGGTTAGGTTAGGTTAGGTTAGGTTAGGTTAGGTTAGGTTAGGTTAGGTTAGGTTAGGTTAGGTTAGGTTAGGTTAGGTTAGGTTAGGTTAGGTTAGGTTAGGTTAGGTTAGGTTAGGTTAGGTTAGGTTAGGTTAGGTTAGGTTAGGTTAGGTTAGGTTAGGTTAGGTTAGGTTAGGTTAGGTTAGGTTAGGTTAGGTTAGGTTAGGTTAGGTTAGGTTAGGTTAGGTTAGGTTAGGTTAGGTTAGGTTAGGTTAGGTTAGGTTAGGTTAGGTTAGGTTAGGTTAGGTTAGGTTAGGTTAGGTTAGGTTAGGTTAGGTTAGGTTAGGTTAGGTTAGGTTAGGTTAGGTTAGGTTAGGTTAGGTTAGGTTAGGTTAGGTTAGGTTAGGTTAGGTTAGGTTAGGTTAGGTTAGGTTAGGTTAGGTTAGGTTAGGTTAGGTTAGGTTAGGTTAGGTTAGGTTAGGTTAGGTTAGGTTAGGTTAGGTTAGGTTAGGTTAGGTTAGGTTAGGTTAGGTTAGGTTAGGTTAGGTTAGGTTAGGTTAGGTTAGGTTAGGTTAGGTTAGGTTAGGTTAGGTTAGGTTAGGTTAGGTTAGGTTAGGTTAGGTTAGGTTAGGTTAGGTTAGGTTAGGTTAGGTTAGGTTAGGTTAGGTTAGGTTAGGTTAGGTTAGGTTAGGTTAGGTTAGGTTAGGTTAGGTTAGGTTAGGTTAGGTTAGGTTAGGTTAGGTTAGGTTAGGTTAGGTTAGGTTAGGTTAGGTTAGGTTAGGTTAGGTTAGGTTAGGTTAGGTTAGGTTAGGTTAGGTTAGGTTAGGTTAGGTTAGGTTAGGTTAGGTTAGGTTAGGTTAGGTTAGGTTAGGTTAGGTTAGGTTAGGTTAGGTTAGGTTAGGTTAGGTTAGGTTAGGTTAGGTTAGGTTCCCCTTCGAAGTGCTGTCACCTTGCCGTGGTGAAGGGGCTTGCGTGCCCCAATGACCCTCAGGGCTATGCCGGACAGGGCCTCCCAAACCGGACAGGCCTGAGGAGAGGGGCCAGACAAAGAACAGCACCCCGACGTGTGGCTCCGCGTGTCCCTCTGAAACCAGCAGAGGGCACAGTGTGAGACGCCAGGTCCCTCGGGACGGAGCTGGAGCTCGGCCTCACGGGCGATAGTGGCTTCGGCCACCGGCGCGACGTTGTGGCTACGGCCACCGGCGGGCAACCCGTAACCTGCACTAAGCAGACCGGGGACCTTCCTCACTGAGAGGCGGGTCACGTGGAGTAAACCACTATAAAAATCCCCAATCCTAAGGTGTGACTGGCGTGCCGATGGGATGCATGGCTGGGGGGAGCCCAGTCCCCAACGTCAGAGAGGGGGGGCATACCTCCTTTAAACAATAGCAAATATGAGTGGCCTAAAACGTAAGAAACTACCCCAGGAGGTTCCAATCCTCCGTGTCACCACAGAACGGGCAAGTGCCCGCGCTGTGGAGACACGCCGCCCTTCGTATTCTGGGGGGGCACACCACTCTGGACCGGAAAGCAAAGACGACTATGGCAAACGTTTAATGGACACCGATGCGCATGGATTGGCTCTAAGGCTACGCGGAGGAGGGGACAGGGAGGACGAGAAGGCAGCTGCTGCGCCACCCTCTCCAACCTTCCCAACTGTGGAGGACGAGGAGGAAATTTTCCGCCCTCGCGTGTCCCTCGCGCGGTCACCGCCGCGAGGGGTCGGCCTGGATAGTCCATGCATAGACCTGGACTCCGCCGCGATCCAGATCCCGGCGAGGAAGGAGGGCGGCGGCCCAGCGCGCGGCCGCCATGGCCGTTTCGTGCGGCGTAACAAGGCGATAGAGGAGCCTATGAAGGTCGCGCAGGTCCTTCTCACACGGCTGGATGAGGGGATCCTCGCACGTGGGGATTCCGCACCGGATACTGACGACAGTATGCACACGGTGCGGTCCACCTTCTCGTCGCCAGCGACCTCCCCAAGTCGCCAGAAGAAGGACCTGCCAACGCAGAGGGCTGGCCCGGGGGGGAAGGGAAAGGCGCGCTCACGGACGCAGACTCCCTTCAAGCCTGGAGATGTAGCGGGGGGACGCAAATCACCGAGCTCCCCGACGCAACATAGCGACAAGGAGGAGGCACTGGGGCATAGGGACGAAGGCGCAGAGGCGTACCCGACCAACACCGAAAAGGAGCTAGTTCCTTCCGGCACGGCTAGCCCTGCAAAAAGCGGTCGCATGTGGCGGAACCCCCGTAAGAGGCCACGGTTCCACACCAGTCCCCAGTCGGGATCCAGCGGGGATGATGGAGACGAGTCCTGCCCGTCCGCCACAAGCGAAGGCTCGTCTCAGACATCAAAAGGACGAGGACGAGGTCGGCCCCCTTCTACCGGGAAGTATGTTGGCCTGGCCAAAGCGAAAGAGGCCTACAAACGGGCCATGCATGAAGAGATGCGCCTCGAGGCGGAGAGAGACGTGCAGGAGATGCAAATCAGAACCCGGCAAGGGTACTCGAAGTGCACTCCTTCGCCGCCTGCGCTGAATCCCGAGGAGGCCGCTGCCAACACAGAACTTGGGCAGCAGGTCGCAGACAGTGTGGCTGTCATTGAGAAAGTAGCGGCCACCTCTAAAAACCTGAAGGGTGGGTACATCCGGTGCCTTAAAGATGCCGCGTCCGCTATATCGGATGCGTTTGCCGTACTCAGCAAACGCACCGTTTCCGAGGAAACGGCGCGGCTTCAAGCAGACAACAGCCGGCTAAGGTCAGAAATGGCCGGCTTACGAAAAGAGATGGCCGAAATCAAGGCCCAACTGGAGGGGCTGCGGAAGCAGGGAAATCCTACACCCTCCCCAACCCGACGTAACGAGAAGGAGCGGCCCCCCGCGCTGCCCTCTACCAGCGAACGGACAGACGGTCGTGCCAATGCCACCCCTTCTATCCCTTTAACAGAGGAGATCTGTCGAGTGGTCATGGCCCAGGTCGGGACGTATTTGGACGCCCGCATGGCCGCAATCAGCGACAGACTCCTCCCGGAGAAGAGGGCGCGGCCTCCGCTGGCAAACCGAGACAAAACTGGGGGAGCAGAGCCGGAGTCTGGCGTGGCCCCCGCTTCCGCTTCCGCTTCCGTAGGTGGAGCGTCCTACGCGGGCGCTGTGAAGCGGTCAAAAAGACGAAAAGGCAAGGGAGTTTCTTCCGGGAGGGTCCCAGCCCCGGGAGAGTCGGGTCGGGAAGCAACAGCGCCTGCGCCTGCGCCTGCAGCGTTGGAAGAGCCCTGGACGACGGTAAAGGGCAAAAAAACAACAAGGAAGAAGCAGAGGGACGGCCCTACAAGCCAGGCAGCCCCAAAAAAGAAGGCCCGGAGGCTGCGCCTCCCCCGGTCAACGGCGGTAGTGTTTACGCTAGTGGAGCCCAAGGCGGACACTAGCGAAAGAGATAGCTACGCGTCCATCATCGGGGAGGCCAAAAAGCGGGTAGACCTCGATGCGCTGGGGATCTCGGGTGTTCGGGTCCGACGTACCGCGACGAATGCCCGTATATTCGAGATTCCCGGCGGCGAGAGTGGCGAAAAGGCCGACGCCCTTGCCCAAAAACTCAGGGAGGTGATGGATCCCGCCGTGGTCCGGATCTCCAGGCCCACTAGATGTGCGGAGATGCGCATCTCGGGCCTGGATGACTCGGTGACATCTCCGGAGGTGGTCGCGGCGGTTGCACGAGAGGGCGGTTGCGCGGCGGAAGACGTCAAGGCTGGCGAAGTGACGCTTGGCCCCTCGGGACTGGGCACTGTGTGGCTGCGATGCCCTATTGCGGCTGCAAAAAAGGTGGCTCAGGCCGGACGTCTCCGCGTGGGGTGGGTGTCGGCGCAGGTGACGTTGCTCGACGCCCGGCCCATACGATGCTTCCGATGCATGGAAGTGGGGCACGTGCGCGCCGCGTGCAAGTCTGAGGTAGACCGCAGCCTCCTTTGCTATCGGTGCAGCGGGTCGGGCCATATCGCCCGCGATTGCAACGCTGCCGCACATTGCGCGCTGTGCGCGGAGGCGGGCGCCCCCGCGGGCCACAGGGTGGGAAGCGTTTCATGCAACCCACCCAAAAGAAAGAGGACTGCTGCCGACAGGTCCGAAGCCACATCGCAGCCTAGTCACCCACCTGAACCCAGGGTCGAGGAGGATCGGATGGCCACTGACTAGTAATGGCCACCCAATACCTACAGGCGAACATAAACCACTCCGCCAGAGCTCAGGACCTTCTGCTCCAGAGCATGGCGGAGTGGTTGATACAAATCGCAGTCGTGGCCGAGCCGTACTCAGTCCCCTCCAGGGAAAACTGGGTGGGGGATAGAGACGGACTGGTGGCAGTGGTCACGCAGCCGCAAGCAGGATCCGCGCCCCACCGAGACGTCACCAAGGGGCGTGGTTTTGTGTCGACACACCTGGGGGACACAATGGTCGTTGGGACCTATTTTTCGCCAAACAGGAGCCTCACCGAGTTCGAGTCCTTTCTTGACGAGGTGGGTTCCCTGTTTGGCGAAAATCGCCCTGTGCAGCTGCTGGTCGCTGGAGACTTCAACGCTAAGTCCACGGCGTGGGGATCTCCAGCGACTGACGCGCGAGGGCAGGCGCTGGAGGAATGGGCGGTCGAAGTGGGGCTGCTGATCCTCAACAGGGGGTCAACGAACACGTGCGTGCGACAGCGGGGAGGCTCAATTGTGGACATAACATTGGCCAGCCCCGCCCTCGCACGACGTGTTTCAGGCTGGAAAGTGATGACGGACGTGGAGACGCTCTCGGACCATCGCTACATCCGTTTCGAGGTCTCCACGTTCCCCCTCACCCCAAGGAGCGAGAACCGACCCCCTGCAGGGGAAGGGCCGCGGTGGCGGCTGGGGCAACTGGACAGGGAGATGGCCCAAGAGGCAGTCCTGGTGGAGTCGTGGCAGGTCGGAGCTGGGCCCATAGGCGACATCGATGTCGAGACGGAGCAGCAGGTTGCCGCCACGCACCGGATTTGCGATGCCGCTATGCCCCGCGCGAGGCCAGCCCCGCCTCGTCGTCGCGTGTACTGGTGGCGCGAGGAGATCCGCGTCTCACGGAGCGAGTGCACGGCGGCGCGCCGCCAGTACACCAGGAGCAGGCGGAGAAGGATGCGCGACCCCGTCAGGGAGGAGGCGCTTTACGCTGCCTACCGAGAAAAATGCCACCAGCTCCAGGCGGACATTGCACGGGCGAAGGAGGCCGCGTGGAAGGAGTGGCTGGAGACGCTGGACTTACACCCATGGGGGCGCCCTTACAAAACTGTAAGGGCAAAACTCCGGCCATGGGCCCCCCCGCTGACCAGTAGTCTCGAGCCCCTCCTCCTAGAGCGGGTCCTCTCCGGCCTGTTCCCCGAGAGAGAGGCATGGCGTCCACCGGCGATGGGTGGAAACCCGGCGAGAAGCGAGGACGTAGTGCCTCCTGTGACAGAGGCAGAGCTTGGGGCCGCAATAGCCAGGCTCAAACTGAAAAACGGCGCTCCCGGACCCGATGGCGTGCCTGGGCGCATCGTGGTGCTCGCGCTTGCGGCAGAAGAGCTGGAGGAGAGGGTGAGGACCCTCTTTAGCGCATGTCTCGACCGAGGTCAGTTCCCGCGAAGCTGGAAGACGGGTAAGCTCGTCCTCCTTCAGAAGGACGGGCGCCCGGCAGAGTCGCCGTCGGCCTACCGCCCCATCGTCCTGCTTGACGAGATGGGCAAGCTTTTCGAACGGGTTATCGCTGCCCGTCTCGTCAAGCACCTCGAGGAGGTAGGACCCGACCTGCACGACTGCCAGTACGGCTTCCGGCGGGAAAGGTCGACGATAGACGCAATTGCGCAACTGAGGGTCCTCGCCGAGGAGGCTGTCTCGCAGGGCGGAGTGATGTTGGCCGTGTCGCTTGACATAGCGAATGCCTTCAACACCCTGCCCTTTGAGACAGTCAAGGCAGCGCTGCAGTACCACGGAGTGCCCCGGTACCTGCAGAACATAGTAGGGGACTACTTCCGGGACCGGGCCATCATCTATCCGGTCCAAAACGGATGGGGAAATCGGAGGGTCACATGCGGTGTTCCACAGGGGTCGGTCCTTGGACCACTCCTGTGGAACATCGGATACGACTGGGTGCTCCGCGGTACCAACCTGCGGGGCGTCGGCGTAATCTGCTACGCTGACGACACTCTCGTCACCGCAAACGGGAGCACCCACAGACAAGCCGTGCTCCTTGCCACAGCGGGGGTTGCCCACGTGGTGAGCCGTATTAGGGCCCTGGGGCTCGAAGTGGCCCTAAACAAGTCGGAGGCCCTCTTCTTCCATGGGCCTCGAAACGCGCCGCCTCCCGGTATGGCGATCGTCATAGGGGGCACCTCCATCGCCATCGAGTCGACGCTGCGATACCTAGGTATTGTCCTCGATGGGCGATGGAGCTTCACGGAGCATTTCTCCCGCAAAGCGCCAAAGCTGGTGGCCGCAGCCGGAGCACTCGGGGGGCTACTCCCGAATATCGGAGGGCCGGGCAGCACATGCCGCCGCCTGTACCAGGGGGTTGTACGCTCTATGGCGATGTACGGGGCTCCCATATGGGCGGAGGCCCTGAACGCTCGGAACGTGGCCCAGTTGCGCAGACCCCAACGGGTAATAGCGACCAGGGCCATCCGAGCGTACAGGACGGTCTCGTTCGAAGCGGCAACCCTACTGGCCGGTAGCCCGCCGTGGGACCTCGAAGCCGAGGTCCTTGCGGCGGTATACTGGCACGTAGCAGCAGTGCGAGCGGAGGGCAATCGTCCATTTCCGGAGGAGATCAAGCTCTGGAGGGACGAGGCCAGGGGTGATCTCCTCAGCAAGTGGGACGAAAGGCTGCAGGCCCCAAGCGCGAGCCGGGAGGTGGTAGGCGCCATACGTCCGGTCCTCAGGGACTGGCTGGGCCGCGATTTCGGCGAGACGACTTTCCACCTGACACAGATACTCACCGGGCACGGATGCTTCGGCAAATACCTGTGTCAGGTGGCCCGCCGCGAGGACACCACAGTGTGCAAACACTGCACGGGTGGAGAGGAGGACACGGCGCAGCACACCCGCGCCGTGTGCCCCGCATGGCAAGCACCGCGATCACAACTGATCGCGGCCATCGGGGCGGACCTCTCGCTGCCAGTCATTGTCAGGGAAATGACACGCAGCAGGGACGCGTGGGAAGCGGTGGTTGCATTCTGCAACGCCGTCATGTCCCAAAAGGAGGCGGCGGAGAGGGAGCGAGAGGATGACCCCCTCGCACCACCCACTCGCCGAAGGAGAGTAGGGCGAAGGCGGGCCGCTTATGACCGCCAAATACCGCCCTAACCGGGACCTCGGGCAACTGATCGGGAGATTGGTTGCCCGACGAGAATGCGTCCCGAGGTGGAAAGGTGGCCTTGGGTGAGGTCCCCTGTAGGCGAGAGGGAGTGGGCTCAGAAGCCCGCAGAGCCGGGCCCAAAAAGGGCAAGACGCCGCAAGTGGGTGCCGCGGTAAGCGCCAAGCGTCCCCGTAGCCCCACACCAGGCGGAGAGAGGTCAGACCGAGGGGTTTTAGTGGGTAGACTGGAGACCAGGAGTCCCACATACCCGTCCTTATTCCAACACCTCAAGGACGGGATGCGTAACGCATTTCCCCTCGTAAAAAAAAAAAAAAAAAAAAAAAAAGGTTAGGTTAGGTTAGGTTAGGTTAGGTTAGGTTAGGTTAGGTTAGGTTAGGTTAGGTTAGGTTAGGTTAGGTTAGGTTAGGTTAGGTTAGGTTAGGTTAGGTTAGGTTAGGTTAGGTTAGGTTAGGTTAGGTTAGGTTAGGTTAGGTTAGGTTAGGTTAGGTTAGGTTAGGTTAGGTTAGGTTAGGTTAGGTTAGGTTAGGTTAGGTTAGGTTAGGTTAGGTTAGGTTAGGTTAGGTTAGGTTAGGTTAGGTTAGGTTAGGTTAGGTTAGGTTAGGTTAGGTTAGGTTAGGTTAGGTTAGGTTAGGTTAGGTTAGGTTAGGTTAGGTTAGGTTAGGTTAGGTTAGGTTAGGTTAGGTTAGGTTAGGTTAGGTTAGGTTAGGTTAGGTTAGGTTAGGTTAGGTTAGGTTAGGTTAGGTTAGGTTAGGTTAGGTTAGGTTAGGTTAGGTTAGGTTAGGTTAGGTTAGGTTAGGTTAGGTTAGGTTAGGTTAGGTTAGGTTAGGTTAGGTTAGGTTAGGTTAGGTTAGGTTAGGTTAGGTTAGGTTAGGTTAGGTTAGGTTAGGTTAGGTTAGGTTAGGTTAGGTTAGGTTAGGTTAGGTTAGGTTAGGTTAGGTTAGGTTAGGTTAGGTTAGGTTAGGTTAGGTTAGGTTAGGTTAGGTTAGGTTAGGTTAGGTTAGGTTAGGTTAGGTTAGGTTAGGTTAGGTTAGGTTAGGTTAGGTTAGGTTAGGTTAGGTTAGGTTAGGTTAGGTTAGGTTAGGTTAGGTTAGGTTAGGTTAGGTTAGGTTAGGTTAGGTTAGGTTAGGTTAGGTTAGGTTAGGTTAGGTTAGGTTAGGTTAGGTTAGGTTAGGTTAGGTTAGGTTAGGTTAGGTTAGGTTAGGTTAGGTTAGGTTAGGTTAGGTTAGGTTAGGTTAGGTTAGGTTAGGTTAGGTTAGGTTAGGTTAGGTTAGGTTAGGTTAGGTTAGGTTAGGTTAGGTTAGGTTAGGTTAGGTTAGGTTAGGTTAGGTTAGGTTAGGTTAGGTTAGGTTAGGTTAGGTTAGGTTAGGTTAGGTTAGGTTAGGTTAGGTTAGGTTAGGTTAGGTTCCCCCCCGACGGTGTCCACCTTGTCGTGGTGGGGGGGCTCAGTAACTGCGGGGCCGCCGCAGCGAAGCCAAGAGACACCTGGGTGAGGGGCCTCCGGGCCAAGACGGGAGAGGAGGAGACCGAGGAGGAGACCGGCGGAGCATGACTCGGGTGGGCGCCTCGGCGTTTGTGCTCACCACAATCAATGAGGGATTGTGGTGTAGTATACACCTCCGTCGGTGGAGGAGACCGAGAGGGAGGGCTGGCGGGACATTACTCGGGTGGGCACCTCGGTGTTTGTGCAACTGCACTCCCGTCGGCGTTTGGTGAGGGAACCCACGGGGTAGGGGCTTTTGTCCTCCCGTGGTTCGGCGTGGGTGTCACGGGGTAGGGGCGTTTGTCCTCCCGTGGCAGGTAGAGGGGGTAGGGGCATTTGTCCTCCCGTAGCGGGTGGAGGGGGTAGGGGCTTTTGTCCTCCCCTCGTATGGAGAGGGTGCCATGGGGTAGGGGCGTTTGTCCTCCCGTGGCATAGTGAGGGGGTAGGGGCGTTTGTCCTCCCTTAGCGGGTGGAGGGGGTAGGGGCTTTTGTCCTCCCCTCGTATGGAGAGGGTGTCATGGGGTAGGGGCGTTTGTCCTCCCGTGGCATAGTGAGGGGGTAGGGGCGTTTGTCCTCCCTTAGTGGGTGGAGGGGGTAGGGGCTTTTGTCCTCCCCTCGTATGGAGAGGGTGCCATGGGGTAGGGGCTTTTGTCCTCCCGTGGCCAGGAGGCTGGGACCGAAGCACCGTGTGTCGGTGGCGGTCCTAGCTTCCAGAGGGTGTGGTGGTGGCGTAGCTGGAGGGGACGTGCTCCCTGAAGGCATCCCCACTACACGCAGGACCTGAGAGGGCGATCACGGGGTCGTTCGCCGCTCTCCCGGCGTGGAGGTCCTCGGTGAGGGTACGTCGGATGCGTGAGGTGTCGCCCCGCATGCGTCTGACGCGGTGGGGCTTTTTGGCCTTCCACCAGGGAGGGGACGGCTTCGGCTGTCAGCGGCAGGGGGTGTTCGCGGTGACATGTTCGCGATCCCGTGTCACCCCTACCATTGCCGCGAGTGGGCATACCATGGAGTTTTAGTCGGTAGGCTACTGCTTCTCAGTAGAGTCCGACATACCCACGCTCTTCCCCGTAGAGCGGGGATCCAATGAGGATTTCTCCATGTATAAAAAAAAAAAAAATAAAAAAAAAAAAAAAAGGTTAGGTTAGGTTAGGTTAGGTTAGGTTAGGTTAGGTTAGGTTAGGTTAGGTTAGGTTAGGTTAGGTTAGGTTAGGTTAGGTTAGGTTAGGTTAGGTTAGGTTAGGTTAGGTTAGGTTAGGTTAGGTTAGGTTAGGTTAGGTTAGGTTAGGTTAGGTTAGGTTAGGTTAGGTTAGGTTAGGTTAGGTTAGGTTAGGTTAGGTTAGGTTAGGTTAGGTTAGGTTAGGTTAGGTTAGGTTAGGTTAGGTTAGGTTAGGTTAGGTTAGGTTAGGTTAGGTTAGGTTAGGTTAGGTTAGGTTAGGTTAGGTTAGGTTAGGTTAGGTTAGGTTAGGTTAGGTTAGGTTAGGTTAGGTTAGGTTAGGTTAGGTTAGGTTAGGTTAGGTTAGGTTAGGTTAGGTTAGGTTAGGTTAGGTTAGGTTAGGTTAGGTTAGGTTAGGTTAGGTTAGGTTAGGTTAGGTTAGGTTAGGTTAGGTTAGGTTAGGTTAGGTTAGGTTAGGTTAGGTTAGGTTAGGTTAGGTTAGGTTAGGTTAGGTTAGGTTAGGTTAGGTTAGGTTAGGTTAGGTTAGGTTAGGTTAGGTTAGGTTAGGTTAGGTTAGGTTAGGTTAGGTTAGGTTAGGTTAGGTTAGGTTAGGTTAGGTTAGGTTAGGTTAGGTTAGGTTAGGTTAGGTTAGGTTAGGTTAGGTTAGGTTAGGTTAGGTTAGGTTAGGTTAGGTTAGGTTAGGTTAGGTTAGGTTAGGTTAGGTTAGGTTAGGTTAGGTTAGGTTAGGTTAGGTTAGGTTAGGTTAGGTTAGGTTAGGTTAGGTTAGGTTAGGTTAGGTTAGGTTAGGTTAGGTTAGGTTAGGTTAGGTTAGGTTAGGTTAGGTTAGGTTAGGTTAGGTTAGGTTAGGTTAGGTTAGGTTAGGTTAGGTTAGGTTAGGTTAGGTTAGGTTAGGTTAGGTTAGGTTAGGTTAGGTTAGGTTAGGTTAGGTTAGGTTAGGTTAGGTTAGGTTAGGTTAGGTTAGGTTAGGTTAGGTTAGGTTAGGTTAGGTTAGGTTAGGTTAGGTTAGGTTAGGTTAGGTTAGGTTAGGTTAGGTTAGGTTAGGTTAGGTTAGGTTAGGTTAGGTTAGGTTAGGTTAGGTTAGGTTAGGTTAGGTTAGGTTAGGTTAGGTTAGGTTAGGTTAGGTTAGGTTAGGTTAGGTTAGGTTAGGTTAGGTTAGGTTAGGTTAGGTTAGGTTAGGTTAGGTTAGGTTAGGTTAGGTTAGGTTAGGTTAGGTTAGGTTAGGTTAGGTTAGGTTAGGTTAGGTTAGGTTAGGTTAGGTTAGGTTAGGTTAGGTTAGGTTAGGTTAGGTTAGGTTAGGTTAGGTTAGGTTAGGTTAGGTTAGGTTAGGTTAGGTTAGGTTAGGTTAGGTTAGGTTAGGTTAGGTTAGGTTAGGTTAGGTTAGGTTAGGTTAGGTTAGGTTAGGTTAGGTTAGGTTAGGTTAGGTTAGGTTAGGTTAGGTTAGGTTAGGTTAGGTTAGGTTAGGTTAGGTTAGGTTAGGTTAGGTTAGGTTAGGTTAGGTTAGGTTAGGTTAGGTTAGGTTAGGTTAGGTTAGGTTAGGTTAGGTTAGGTTAGGTTAGGTTAGGTTAGGTTAGGTTAGGTTAGGTTAGGTTAGGTTAGGTTAGGTTAGGTTAGGTTAGGTTAGGTTAGGTTAGGTTAGGTTAGGTTAGGTTAGGTTAGGTTAGGTTAGGTTAGGTTAGGTTAGGTTAGGTTAGGTTAGGTTAGGTTAGGTTAGGTTAGGTTAGGTTAGGTTAGGTTAGGTTAGGTTAGGTTAGGTTAGGTTAGGTTAGGTTAGGTTAGGTTAGGTTAGGTTAGGTTAGGTTAGGTTAGGTTAGGTTAGGTTAGGTTAGGTTAGGTTAGGTTAGGTTAGGTTAGGTTAGGTTAGGTTAGGTTAGGTTAGGTTAGGTTAGGTTAGGTTAGGTTAGGTTAGGTTAGGTTAGGTTAGGTTAGGTTAGGTTAGGTTAGGTTAGGTTAGGTTAGGTTAGGTTAGGTTAGGTTAGGTTAGGTTAGGTTAGGTTAGGTTAGGTTAGGTTAGGTTAGGTTAGGTTAGGTTAGGTTAGGTTAGGTTAGGTTAGGTTAGGTTAGGTTAGGTTAGGTTAGGTTAGGTTAGGTTAGGTTAGGTTAGGTTAGGTTAGGTTAGGTTAGGTTAGGTTAGGTTAGGTTAGGTTAGGTTAGGTTAGGTTAGGTTAGGTTAGGTTAGGTTAGGTTAGGTTAGGTTAGGTTAGGTTAGGTTAGGTTAGGTTAGGTTAGGTTAGGTTAGGTTAGGTTAGGTTAGGTTAGGTTAGGTTAGGTTAGGTTAGGTTAGGTTAGGTTAGGTTAGGTTAGGTTAGGTTAGGTTAGGTTAGGTTAGGTTAGGTTAGGTTAGGTTAGGTTAGGTTAGGTTAGGTTAGGTTAGGTTAGGTTAGGTTAGGTTAGGTTAGGTTAGGTTAGGTTAGGTTAGGTTAGGTTAGGTTAGGTTAGGTTAGGTTAGGTTAGGTTAGGTTAGGTTAGGTTAGGTTAGGTTAGGTTAGGTTAGGTTAGGTTAGGTTAGGTTAGGTTAGGTTAGGTTAGGTTAGGTTAGGTTAGGTTAGGTTAGGTTAGGTTAGGTTAGGTTAGGTTAGGTTAGGTTAGGTTAGGTTAGGTTAGGTTAGGTTAGGTTAGGTTAGGTTAGGTTAGGTTAGGTTAGGTTAGGTTAGGTTAGGTTAGGTTAGGTTAGGTTAGGTTAGGTTAGGTTAGGTTAGGTTAGGTTAGGTTAGGTTAGGTTAGGTTAGGTTAGGTTAGGTTAGGTTAGGTTAGGTTAGGTTAGGTTAGGTTAGGTTAGGTTAGGTTAGGTTAGGTTAGGTTAGGTTAGGTTAGGTTAGGTTAGGTTAGGTTAGGTTAGGTTAGGTTAGGTTAGGTTAGGTTAGGTTAGGTTAGGTTAGGTTAGGTTAGGTTAGGTTAGGTTAGGTTAGGTTAGGTTAGGTTAGGTTAGGTTAGGTTAGGTTAGGTTAGGTTAGGTTAGGTTAGGTTAGGTTAGGTTAGGTTAGGTTAGGTTAGGTTAGGTTAGGTTAGGTTAGGTTAGGTTAGGTTAGGTTAGGTTAGGTTAGGTTAGGTTAGGTTAGGTTAGGTTAGGTTAGGTTAGGTTAGGTTAGGTTAGGTTAGGTTAGGTTAGGTTAGGTTAGGTTAGGTTAGGTTAGGTTAGGTTAGGTTAGGTTAGGTTAGGTTAGGTTAGGTTAGGTTAGGTTAGGTTAGGTTAGGTTAGGTTAGGTTAGGTTAGGTTAGGTTAGGTTAGGTTAGGTTAGGTTAGGTTAGGTTAGGTTAGGTTAGGTTAGGTTAGGTTAGGTTAGGTTAGGTTAGGTTAGGTTAGGTTAGGTTAGGTTAGGTTAGGTTAGGTTAGGTTAGGTTAGGTTAGGTTAGGTTAGGTTAGGTTAGGTTAGGTTAGGTTAGGTTAGGTTAGGTTAGGTTAGGTTAGGTTAGGTTAGGTTAGGTTAGGTTAGGTTAGGTTAGGTTAGGTTAGGTTAGGTTAGGTTAGGTTAGGTTAGGTTAGGTTAGGTTAGGTTAGGTTAGGTTAGGTTAGGTTAGGTTAGGTTAGGTTAGGTTAGGTTAGGTTAGGTTAGGTTAGGTTAGGTTAGGTTAGGTTAGGTTAGGTTAGGTTAGGTTAGGTTAGGTTAGGTTAGGTTAGGTTAGGTTAGGTTAGGTTAGGTTAGGTTAGGTTAGGTTAGGTTAGGTTAGGTTAGGTTAGGTTAGGTTAGGTTAGGTTAGGTTAGGTTAGGTTAGGTTAGGTTAGGTTAGGTTAGGTTAGGTTAGGTTAGGTTAGGTTAGGTTAGGTTAGGTTAGGTTAGGTTAGGTTAGGTTAGGTTAGGTTAGGTTA